>JAUIMM010000114.1:3360000-3546070 GCA_031769625.1 Taudactylus pleione | reverse complement strand
CCTCACTGCAGCTGCAAGGACAGAGGAAACTTATGTTTAACATGATCATGGCCAACGGAGACACAAAACACGCAGCATCGCAACTCACGTTATACCCAAACAAAAACAGTACTTATGCTTTTCTGTAGTGAAGGAGCAATCTGTTCTCTGTACCCACAAAGGATGATGTTACCACCAGGCATAATGGTCCATGCCATGGACAGTGTAAGTATGGTCACCCCGTGTCTTCTGCCATGTTATCACTATCCACTCATTTCATTGAAAATTTCCCATTAACACCACCTAAAAACTAACAGCCGTGATGTATAGATGTATGACGTAGCTACCACACTTATCATGCTCTCAGCTTTGTCTCTCATTCATTAGATAGAAAACCAATATTTGGTCAGTAATAAGACCATGGGCAACTATTCTGCAAAGGAAGGATCCCCGAGGTGAGGGTGTGTAGGAGATGACCATGTTAGTCTACCTGGGCTGACGGTTACACCATTCTTACAGTCTTCCATGTTCTTCCTCCAGGAATAATGTCCCACTGACAGCTCCTTGTAGTTGATTTGATTTGGCTGCTTATTGCTGAGTGAGATCACCAGGTCATCAAACTGCAAGTCACTGATGGGACTATTAGCCTAGGAAAGAGCAGGACTTGCGTTACAGTCCAGCAGTTAGTTCAATAAACATCTCAACTATCCAAGGTTGAATGCAGGAACTGAGGAGCCTATTACATGAGGGCCAGCACCACTGGATACACTTTTTCTATAAGATAGCTATATTAGAAAGATTTTTTAAGTATAGTATGTATTTATCTACAAGTAATAAATAAGAGAAAATAAGAACTTAGGAGAGAGTTATCCTTTGACCAAACAACCCAACCACCATTCTTAAATCTTCACCTCTTTTCTCACAGTCTTCTGGTCATGGCTGGAGATTTGCTTCCTCTTGCTCTTGTCTGTCTGGTTATAGAGGTCCACCAGGCACAGCCGGCGCTGATTCAGGTAACCTTCCAGGATAGCCAGGGCTTCTGGTTTAGACTGCTGGATGGTGGGTGTGATCACATGGGACTGCGAGCTCCTCATCATGCAGAAACCGCCTGCCTCAGTTTTATATGGCTGGAAGCACAATACTATAGTTATCTGGTAACAGGGATCATCTGGTTGAGGTATATCAGATATCACAAGTATCTGGGAATAGTGAAAAGATGTTTCAAACCAGAGCAGATGCATTCTTAGTCCAGCCAATGCAAGTTCCCTGAAAACCCTTCATTATTTAAGCAGAGATTTAATCAGTAAACTGAAATGCTGCCTCTACTAGGGGTGTGTATCAGTATGAAGGGGGTGCCAAATATAATTTCTGGAGGGAATGCTGATCCTTGTATTGTCATACTGGAGGATCCTGGGGTGCCACCAGGTGAGTTAGCATTTAATATATGACCCAAAGTCAACGGCGGAACTACTGGTGGTGCAGCCGGTGCCTTGCACCGGGGCCCGCAGTGGTGCAGGGTCCCATAGCCACCATTACCCGCCTCCAGTGTCTCCCGGCAGGGTCACCATCAGACACTAGTCCCGGGCCCTGATAGAGGGGAGCCCAGCAGCAGATCAAGGACCGGCAACCAGACAGAGACAGCAGGCTGATTTTCAGATTTAATGCCGGCCGCGGGCCAAACACAGCTCGAGGACCGGCGGCCACTCCTGATTGGCTGCCGGTCTGCAAACTATGATTGGCTCACGGTGCAAGCTGTCAGAGGGAGGTGAAGCCTAGTGACTGGGAGGCCTGGATCAAAAAAGTTTACTTTGATGCTGGTGCGCAACGTCACACTGCTGGTTGCAGGGAGGACTGGAGCCAGGACCAAGCTGCCGAGGAAGAGGAACAGCACAGGAGACAGCAGGTAAGTGTTGGCTGGGGGGGAGCCACGGTATGGGAGGGGGCAAAGCTGGAGACGAAGATGATGGGGGAGGGACTGGAAATTAAGACGCTGTTGCTGTGAGGCCCAAGGGCTGGGAGATATGAGCTGTAAGGCCCAGGGGCTGAGAGCTGGGAGGCCCAGGAGTTGGGGCCTGTGAGGCACAGAGGCTGGGGTTTGTGAGACACAGGGGCTGAGGGATGTGAAAAACCGGGGCAGGGTTTGGAGATGAGAGTCGCAGGGGCTGGGTCTGGAGCTGAGAGATGCAGTAGATGGGTTTGGGGCTGAGAGACCCAGGGACTGAGGTTGTAGCTGAGAGATGCAGGGGCTGGGTTTGGGATTGAGAGATACAGGGGCTGGGTTTGGGGCTGAGAGATGCAGGGGTTGGGTTTGGGATTTAGAGACGCAGTGGGTGGGTTTGGGGCTGAGAGACGCAGGTGAAGTCTTACCCATCTGAACTACACAATGGGTAATGGTGGAACTTTGGGCCTGATTCAGAGCTGAACACTCTGACCAGAGCGCTAGCTCTGAATCAGGGCCGTCCTATTTAAATGTGGAGCGGCCTTTTGGACGCTCGCATAGCTGTGGGTTACCACCCACAGCTTATGCGAGCGTCCATGATGATGGTCGCGATGGTCTTTGACCATCGCGACCATCGGGTTTGCGACGAGACCCTGCGGTAGGGTCTCGCTGCCGCAAGCCCAGGAGTGATTTTGGCTCTATCAGAGCCAAAGTCACTCTCACTGACATCATTACTGATGTCAGTGGGGCCGGACTCAGACGGTAGGCGTTCCCATGGGAACGCCTCCGTCTGGCAGCCACGCCCCCGACACACCCACCAAACGGGCGTGCTGTCAGTCACCATCGACAGCAGGCCCCCTTTGGTGCAAGACCCCGAATGACGTATATCTCTTCGCTCGCCGGGTCTCGCACATGCGCATGATGGAGCTCCCTCCGTAGTGCACATGCGCATTCGCACAACATCGACCCGCTTGCGAGCGACCGTTGCTCGTGAGCGGGTCTGAATGACCCCCTTTATGCGGAAGTGGCTATATCAATGTATTTTATGTAAATGATACTTTTTTTAATGTATTTAATTTACATCCGGTTTTTCCAACGTATTTAATGTGGACATAAAATAATTATGTACATATAGGTGTCATTCCAGAGATGTCTCACTCTGCTGGGCTGTCTATGCTCGGCGAGTGTACGCTTCCAAATCAATCAGACTAGTTTGCGCACATTGCGAACCATCACCAGCAACGAGCGAATGCTTCTTAGCGAGCGGGTCTGAATCAGCTCCTTAGACCCCAATTTAACTGCAATGATGCCAGGAGAAGATGAAGCAGTGTAGGTAGAACTCCAATGCACAGAAATGGATATAGTGCTAAAGCGTGTGTGGTTGAATTGTAGCGTATGCTATTCAGAAGTTGCTTACTGCCCTTTACCATATTGAAAGTATGCCCCACATTTTTAATGACTGATTTGGGTCAATAAATAAATTAACATATGTTTTACCATCCTCTACCTGTTTACACCTCCTATTAATAAATAAGAATATTGTCCTTCTGTAACAATAACATGGTCTTAGCTCTCAGTATGTAAAACACACTTAGCAAAACCAACATGGCAGCTCCCACTGAGTGGTGGAGAAGATTCATATAAGTCAGTATAAAATACCCATGTAACACTATAAAGATTTGAATGGGCAGTTGCTGAGAGTTTAAGGATAAGTGTTTCACATTTCTGGTAAAGTCCCACCTTAAGCTGCACCGGTGCTGAAGGATAAGTTTGCCCTTTGGCTGTCGATAGGACTAAAGTTGCTGAAAATTGTGATTTCTAAGTGCTGAACCCACCGTTTCTTCAGTGGTTTCTAGGGGCATTCGGCTTTTGAGACTTCTCTCATCCATCCTGTCCTGTACCCGGGTTTCTAGGTCTGTCAGGTCCAGTTTTCCACGCAGCCATTTGTCTATGTCCCCCATACTGTCCAATTGGGTCCTGAACTTCTGTCTTTCCAGTAACCAGTCAGAAATGCTCTTACCGATGTTACTAGTCTCTCTGATCTCAGCCATCCTTTCAGATTCCGACTTAATAATGCTGCCAGAAGCCACAACCGATGGTTCCGTAACCTCTACTGACCCAGATTGCAGTTTTTCCATGGGGGGAGCAATGATGCGTTGTGTCCTTGACTTTGGAGGTCCAAACGTCCTGCAGGCCACCTTGAAGAAACGAGTCTGGGACAGATCTCTCTGCTTGTACCCCGTCAAGCAGGGCCGGACTGGGACTAAAAATAGGCCCTGGCATTTTAAAGCACACAGGCCCACCTCAGTGTCAGCAATCTGGCTCCTGGCATAGACTCCTCCCCTTACTAATCCTGACTCCTCCCACATCTTAGTCTATGCGCTTACGCATATAATTAATATTAGAACATAAAAGTGTACATCATTCTCTGTAAAAAAAAATACACACAAAAGAGCACATCCTGCAGGGGATTCATACATGTGCAGTGGCGTAACTAGGGTATTTGGAGCCCAGGGCAAATTTGAAAAAGGAGCCCCCCCCCCCATGTGCGCGCGCCAAAGGCGCACGCATCAAAAAAATGGGCGTGGTCACTTAAAAATGGGGCGTGGCAACATGACACCCCTTTATTTTCAAACTGAACATTCCTATCCATATGCACCTTAACCCCAGTAGTACCCCCAGTATGCAGTTGTGGTCCCTCTCATGCAGGCCCATAGTAGTGCCCCTTATACAGTATCCCCAGTAGTGGTCCCTCTTATACAGCCCCCAAATAGTTCCCCTTACTCAGTACCCCCAGTAGTGGCCCCCCCAAATGCAGTGCCCCATGTAGTGTTCCCCCTTTTGCAGTGCCCCCAGTAGCAGTCCCCACAATGCAGTGCGCCCAGTAGCAGTATCCCCTTATGCAGTGCCCTTTTATATAGTGCCCCCAGCAGTAGTCCCCCCCATGCAGTTTTCCCAGTAGTGGTCCCCTTATGCAGGCACCCTGTAGTGATCCCCCTATCTAGTGCCCCCTGTAGTGGTCCCCGCAGTGCTCCTAGCAGTAAGCCCCTTATATAGTGCCCCCCCCTCCCATGCAGTGCCCCCAGTAGTGGTCCCCCTGATGCAGGCTCCCAGTAGTGACCCCCCCCCCTATCCAGTGGTCCCTGTAGTGGCCCTTCCTATTATTGCCCCCATTAGTGGTCCCCCGAGTGCAGTGCCTCTAGTAATACTAGGCCCCTTTTAGAATGCCCCCAGTGGTAGTCCTCCCCCCAAGTAGTAGTCCCCAGTAGAGTAGCCCCCCCCAGTTGAGGTCCTCCCAATGGCACCCCCAGTAGATGTCCCCCCAGAAGATGTCCCCCCCAGTAGTAGCCAACCCCTCCCCCGTTGTGCATATAGGTTTAAAAATAAATAAATATATATAAAAATATACTTACCTGATTCCACGCTGCTCCTGTCCGCGATGCCGCTCCCGCCCTCCAGTCCGCCCGGGCTGGCGCGCTCAGCACTATGGGACTGACGTCATGACGTCAGTCCCATTACCCACTGCAGGAGCCGGACGGAAGTCCGGCTCTTGCAGTGGGTGCTGCAGCAGTCAATGAGAGTCTATCTGACTCTCATTGGCTGCTGTTTAACACACGCATCGCCGCCAGCGCTGGCGGCGATGCGTGTGTTATGCACAGCCTGAGCCCGCCTCCTGGTGCTATTGGGCAAGCGCTCAGGGGGAGGGAACGGGCTCAGTCGTACAGCACAGGACCGGCGCTGGAAGCCTAGCGCCGGTCCTGTGCAAATGTGTAGCGCTGACCGCACTCATTGCGGTCGGTGCTACACTGGCTAACTAGGGCGGGCGGGCCGGTACCGTGGCCGGCGGTGCCCCCCCGCGCCGCCGGACCCAACGGCGCCCAGGGCACGAACCCCGCTCGCCCTGCCCTAGTTACGCCACTGTACATGTGCCATATTTAAACATTTGGTATTTGGTTTGTTCTGTTAGGTAAAGCTGGTGCTACATTGGTATATGTCACACACAAAGTAAAGGGAAGGCATTTTCCCAACTGACCAAGGCCTAGCCTAGTAGTTGTAGAGGATTAGATAGTGTTCACTGTAGGAATTTTTTAGGGCAGGGGTACTGAGCAGAGGAGGACACATCTGTGTTCACCAAGCAGAGCTGTTACTACACATTTTGATGCCCTGTAGACATAAAGAGCATTGGTGTCCCCCATCACAAAAGAATCTGGTAGTATGCGCGCCGTAGGCGCTCGTCGAAAAAAACAGTGTGTTCGCTGGGAAGGGGCGTGAGCACACAATAGTACCCCCAATTCAAATTATTCCATACCATAGTACCCCTTTGTCACATTACACTGCAGAGTAGTGCCCCTCATTCAAGTTACACACAGTAATGCCACTTACACCCAGTGATCGCGCTAAATGAAAAAAGTGTGGGTCCCAGGGACACCTCACTTTAAAAAAATTGGGGGCCTACTCCATAGTGTCTGGGTCCTATGACAATTTATGCCTCACTACGTGTAGCGCATAAAAAAGCACAGAACAGCAGAAGGGGTACAGACATGAGGAGAACAGGGAGCACAGGTGGGAGGGGAAGTACACAGGAGAGCAGAATGGGTACAGACATGAGGAGAGAGGACTAGGGGGCACATGTGGAAGGGCAGAGTACACAGGAGAGCAGAAGGGGTACAGACATGAGGAGAGAGGACTAGGGGGCACAGGTGGAAGGGCAGAGTACACGGGAGAGCAGAAGGGGTACAGACATGGGGAGAGGGGAACAGGAGACACAGAGGTGGGAGGGCAAAGTACACAGGAGAGCAGAACATGCACAGACATGGGGAGAGGGGAACAGGGGGCACAGGAAGTACACAGGAGAGCAGAAGGGGTCCAGACATGGGGAGAGAGGACTAGGGGGCACAGGTGGAAGGGCAGAGTACACGGGAGAGCAGAAGGGGTGCAGACATGGGGATAGGGGGACAGGAGACACAGAGGTGGGAGGGCAAAGTACACGGAGAGCAGAACATGCACAGACATGGGGAGAGGGGAACAGGGGGCACAGGTGGGAGGGGAGAGGGGAACAGGGGGCATAATGGAGCTGGAGAGCAAGCATATTATTGCGCATGCCCAAACAAATTAAGGGGCCATGGTCTCATGGAAAAAGCCATAATCATTACGCATACCCCTTTCTTGTCACTCTGGGAACAGTCCTTTCCATTCCATATGCACCTTAATGCAGTCCCCCCAGTAGTGCCCATTATACAGTACCCCCAGTATGCAATGCCCCCAGTAGTTGTCACTCTTATGCAGGCCCCCAGTAGTGATCCCCCTTATACTGTGCCCCCAGTAGATGCCCCCCCCCTGTGCAGTGCAGTGCCCCAGGAGTGGTCCCCATTATACAGTCTCCCAGTAGTGCCCCTTATATAGTGCCCCCAGTATAGTGTTCACTCTAGCTCCGGCGGCAGGCAGGGCGCCGCAGCTAGAAAGGACACTGCCGTGCACGCGCCCGATAAGAGGGTGTGGCTATTGAAAAGGGGGCATGTCTATAAGACACATCCCATTTTCATCACTCTTGGGGGCGTGCCCGGCACTTACGGACATGTCCAGCAGCTCGAAAGCGCTGCCGACAGGGAGAATAGATGCCGGGCATATTTTCCCACCTGCAGGACACTGTGACCCGTGGGTGAAGACGGCACCCGCAGGCTGTGAGGGCAGGGCACTCTTTGCCCTCCTTCTGGAGGGCAGGGCACCGCGTCCCGCTAAAACAGCCTAGCGGGAAAGCTACAGTAGTAGTCCCTCCCTATGCAGTGCCCCCCAGTAGTGGTCCCCCTGTCGAAACTGGATAATTGGGTAAGACAGAATCTGTTTGCAATCAGGAAAACCTGCACGACGCCATCTTGTGAATGGCAGCAAGACTACACAAGCGCCATTTTGTCAAAAATACATAGTACACAAACCACAGTGCAAAGTTGCTAAAAGTAGCACGAACAACTTTTTAACAATCTTCCCCAAACACATACCGACAGTGTTCAGAATACATAAAATAACTTTCCAACACATTAAAATCACCACAGACTTATATTTGAGCAACAGCAAAGCAGTGGTGTTTTCCCCGCATACATACATTTAAAAGCAATGGTCCCGTAACGCAAAAAGGATAATTATTACTTGGTTTAAATGCAATGTCAGTATATAAAGAAATGAATGTTTTCTGTAACTATGGCTTAGTAAATGACAATTGGACTGTGTTTGGAAAAGTACTGATCTACTCTGTTTCCACAGCGTTCAGGTGACATCAATATGAAGATCAGAACATGCGGCTATGAAAGATGAATGTTAGAGAGAATAACTATTTGAAATGTTGTAAGCCATAAGTAGCTTAGATTTGCATGTGGGGGATGCAAAGGGAGGTTGGAGACCTTTTGTATCCATTTGAAATTGTCCAATAAATGCCCTGTAACAGATTTCTAACCCTTACCAAAAGACAATGACATTGTGTAGGCTTGTTTACATTTTTGTCCAAAGGACTGGTTATTCCAGTCTAATCAATAGAGATAGCTAACTGGGACTAGAACCTAATTAGCAGTAGTTTCCGGAAACCAAAAGGATACTCCCTTTCTGATGACCTCACAGGTGAAAGGGGGTGGGAACATAGCATGCACATTCTGAGAACACACAAGCCAGCACACACACTTGCAGATTTTGGAAGAGAGAGAGGTTCCCTCTCTCACAAGACAACGGAAAATGGGTCTCAGTTCCCCTGGGTTATAGCTAAGTATAAATTGTGCAATATTTAGCCTATTTGGGTGTCTGTAGCTATTTTTGGTGTTAACCTGTTATTAGCTTAGCATGGTTTGTGGTTTATAGTTTTCTAAGGATATTCATGAGTCTGTGTTAGCATACAGTGGATGATATGTTATCTAATCTGTACTTTCATCTACACTGTAGGGTACAATAGTCTGTTATCAGCATGCAGGAAAGGGATTGATTATGGAGTTTTTGTAATATTTGTAAATGATTGATGCTGGTTGATTGAGATCCTCTGGTGAGCTGTGTTAGAGCCTTGCCATGTGCTCTGTGTTAGGGCCTTCCCATGTGCTCTGTGTTAGAACCTTCCCATGTGCTTGAACAATATCTCTGCTTGGGAGAGATAGGCTTGGTATGTGTTGTATACTCATGAATGTAATCATAGGGTGGTATCAGTGATATATATTATGGAAGTTGAATTAATAACAGCTTTGAATGGTCATAAGTAATTGCCGTATGGGTCAGATAGGTATATTGTCTGCAGTTTATTAGAGATGGCTACTTCCATGTGGGATGATCAAATGAAATTATAATTCTACCCAGTTATGGTGTTGTATGGGTCAGATAGGTATATTGTCTTTATTATAATTATGATCATTAATGGATATATGATTTACAGAAGTTACAACATTATGCAAGTTTTCTTACTTTCAAAATGGAGTGCATTATGGGAGTTTTCAATGTGAGTTTTCAAATTGGAGTTTGCCAAGGGATCATGAGGCTTGCAAACAAAGGAAGAGCATGTGCTTCAGCCCTTCCCCCTCCCCACAGTCTAGTGGGTACTGGATGATGTCTGTTGTAGGATGGTATTGTTGTATATTGGAATCAGCTTGTGTTGTAGATGTTGGAATATTAAATGGTGCAGTGTTTGCCTGATGTGTTGGCATATGATATTCAACTTGCATATTTAATTAACTATGGCATTATGGGAGATTTCAATGAGGTAGCTTCATAATGGAGTTTGTTTGTAGACCATGCGGTTTGGACAATAGGGCAGGTAGCTTCATAATGGAGTTTGTCTGTAGACCATGCGGTTTGGACAATAGGGCAGGAAGCATTCCCAACCCCCCCCCCCCACACACACACACACACCATCACCAGCCATCTTGAACATGTGCTCTCAGCAGACATTGATATCTCTCTCATTATATTTTAATGTGTCTCTCTTTCTCTCTCTCTCTCTGTTCTCTGTTCTCTGTCTCCCTGTCTCATATTGCTCCTTGTATTTTGATCTTTATTAACCATTTCATGTATATTAACTGTACCTTATGACCTATTGTTTGTACAATTTATTTGCGCTCATTATTAGATCATAGCGTTGTAACATCTGTACTTTTACCTGAATAATAATCTTTAGCCCGTTGGACCACTATTCAACTGTCTCAGTATTTCATTAATGGTATAACCAAACACAGCGCTAATTAGCGACATCTTGTGGTCTTAGAGGTTCTAGGCAGGTGAATCTTAGAGGTTTATAGGCAGAAATGTATTAAAAGGTTTATTTACAAATTCAACACCCCCTATGCAGTACCCCTTATACAGCACCCCCTGTAGTGGTCCTCCCAATTCAGTGCCCCCAGTAGTGGTCCCCCCTATGCAGTGCCCCTTGTGCCCCAGGAGAGGTCCCCCTTATGCAGCCCTCCCAGTAGTGATCCCCCCTATGCAGTGCCCCTTATACAGTGCCCCCAGTAGTGGTCTCCCCTGTGCAGTGCCCCATGTGCCCCCAGTTGCAAGCCCCTTATATAGTACCCCCCATGCAGTGACCCCAGTAGTGGTACCCCTTATGCAGTGCCCTTTAAATAGTGGCCCCAGTTGTAGTCCCCCCCTACACAGTACCCCCAGTATTGCCCTTTATATAGAGCCCCCAGTAGTGGTCCCCCAATGCAGTCCCCCCCAGTATTGCCCTTTATATAGAGCCCCCAGTAGTGGTACAGTGATCCCAATGGTAGTGACCCCAGTGGTAGTCTCCCCCCTATGCAGTGCCCCTAGTAGTAGTCTCCTCCCCTTAAAGTGCCCCATGTAGTAGTCCCCCCCCTTGTAGTGCCCCTAGTAGTTGTCCCCCCCCTTTGTAATAGTAGTAGTAGTCCCCCTAGTAGTAATCCCCCCACAGTAGTGCCTCCCTCAGTAGACACACACGTAATGAAAAAATAACAAAACACTTACCTGAATGGTAGGGGAGGCAGCATGCAGGTCTTCCCCAGGCTTTTGCCGAACTAGCTGCTCCCTGTTACTAGAGGTACAGCTGGTCCTCTAGCGTCCGGCAGCAGAACATGGCAAATGAAGACATCTTAAATTTCAATGTGCTACGATTGTCTCCTATGAGGCGGCGGCCATTTTGGGAGAGACAATTTCAATAGTACTGTATCCAAGTAGACGGACAGACCGGCCCACGCAGCCATCGGCCCTTCTGGCATTTGCCAGAAGTGCCCAATGGTCAGTCCGGCCCTGCCGTCAAGTGATTATCCATTGGTGGATGAAAGTCCTGGAACGAGACTTCTGTAGCCAATGTCACATTCAGCATAGTTTCATCCCGGATAATGTCATTGGAGCAGATTCCATACGTTACATGCACTGCAGCTGTGCCACAAGTTTTCCTACTTATTCTGCTATTTCCATGGGTGACAGATCTCTGGAGCTTACACTAGGGCTGGTCCTGGAATGGAAAAATATGAACATGTCCAGGATCATTGTTTTAGCGGTTCTGCTTCACAAAACAACATTAGACTATAATTTGATTGCAAACGCAAATTAGGTTCACTAAAAAAAATCACAAATTGCAACACATACAAAGCGACGCCGATGACTATTTTAAGTGTGGGTCTTGGACAGGAGCCTATGCGCCTGATTTACGCCAGGCACACATCACAGACACTTACGGCTCACTTGTACCCATGTTGTAAACCAATTTTTTAAAATGTAACAACCAAATTAGCTATTACGCATCAATTAAATTTTAAATCCTGTCGGTGACGGTCGCTACGGCATAGCCGCACATGCAAAATCGCCTACTGCGTCCAACATCGACATTGCGTGTAATTTTGGATTAAGCCCAAGGAACAGAGAAATTGTGTAGCTGGAAGGTTATGCTGGAACTTGCAGTGCCACTATTGGCTGAGCGTGGACTAGATGGCAGACATAGACCACTCCTGAAAATGACCAAATAATAATAGATAATGAGAATAGCCAGGGCCGGCCCGAGCCTAATTTTTTTGGTAAGCGGATATAGATTTCGGCGCCCCCTGTTGAAATAATCCCAATTTTCTGATACGAGAAAAAGGATATGTAATTGAACAGCATTTCCCCGCGCATCGGGGATTTTTGACGATAATATGTCACGGGGGAAATCCTGTGGCTAATTGAATACCCATAAAGAAAAAAAAAAAAACACATTAGCCCCCACGTGAAAATAATTATGCTTTTATGCTCGCAAAAAAAACAGGCCCCACATGAAAATAATTAAACACACACATAGGCTCCCACATGAATATGTATGAAGTCCTTATACAGCAGGACCACCCTGGGTGCTAAGATACATTTATACCCAAAGATACATATTCAGGGAGAAGGTAACAGCACTGGGTGACGGGGAGAGGATGACAGCACTGGGTGACGACAGGGAAGGGTGACAGCAATAGGTGACAGGGAGAGGGTGACAGCAGGGAGAGAGTGACATCAGTGGGTGACGGGGAGGGAGTGACATCAGTGGGTGACAGGGAGAGGGTAACAGCAGTGGATGACGGCAGTCGGCGTCAGGGAGAGGGTGACGGCAGTCGGCGTCAGGGAGACGGCAGTCGGCATCAGGGAGAGGGTGACGGCAGTCGGCATCAGGGAGAGGGTGACGGCAGTCGGCGTCAGGGAGAGGGTGGGCACAGCGCTCACATGACACATGTATGTCATTACACATGCAACACAGTACCAGGCAGCAGCACAAGGCGGGCTCTCAGCGTGGCTCTGGCTCTGACACTGGCATCTAATGCCCGACATACAAAAAATAGGTTCCCTGTTCTTCCACAGACAGCCCTGCACTTAGTCAGGTGGTGCATGGGCTGTCTGTGGGGGGCGGGGCTGGGACAACATGATAAAAAATTTTTTTAAAGAGTTACCGGCCAACAGACGTGACGGCCCCAAGAGCATATCGGCCCACAGGGAATCTTCCCGATGGCTTAAACAGTCAATCACCCCCTGCCTGGGGGTAATGATGGGAGGGGACTGCCTCCTCCTCCCCCTTTGTTATTGCCTGTGACTCCACAGGGCCCCATGAAAATACCGCAAAGGGGCTCCATAAATAATGTATATTTAAATACATACAGCATAAAAATTCTCACATAGCGCTCCCCCCTCACACACACAATGCTCCCCTCTCACTCGGTACTCCCTCCCCCCAGCTTTCCCCCTCAGCTAGGCCCGGCGACAGGGGGGGACAAAGGGGACACATGTACCAGGCTCCGAGATTACGAAGGGCCCCGGCTCCACAGGATTCTCAGGAGCCCAGTTCATGTGTCCCCCTAGCTCTGCTGTATTCAGCAGGGCACAGAGACAAAGGAGAGGGAGGCCATCTGCCGGCTGACTGGAAAAATAAAGTTTTGTTTTGACCCGGAGCAGCGAGCATGACGTTACGCTGCTGGGTCACTCAGAGAAGAACCGGGTCCGAGCCGACAGGTAACAGGAGCAGGTTGCAGGTGAGTGGTGCTCGGACGGTGGTTGTAGGGGCTAGGGAGACACGGTTCAGGTGGTGGTTGGGGAAGCGGGAGATGAATTGGCAAACGGGATGGAGATGAAAGCATAGGGCTGGAGAGGCGCTGGGGCTGTGAGACACGGACTGGACTTGTGAGACACTGACACTGGGGCTGTGAGACAGGTGCTGGGGATGGATCTGTGAGACACAGGGCCTGGGTGGCCAACCTGCATGTACTGTACATACTGGAAGGTGATGAGGGGGGCCTTAAAACATGAGTGTGCCGGGCCCTGAGATTTCTGTTGCTGGCCCTGCCCTCAGCTCATCTGCCCTTAAAACTGCTCTCCCCTCTTACACATACACAGATCTCACTCTGACCCACCCACAGCTCTCCCCTTCCCCACTCAGCCACCCCCTCACACACAGCTTTCCTCACTAGCCACCCCCATCCCCCTTTCCTCATTCAGCTACCCCCTCACACACAGCTTTCCTCACTCAGCCACCCCCACACACAGCTTTCCTCACTCAGCCACCCCCTCACACACAGCTTTCCTCTCTCAGCCACCCCCACACACAGCTTTCCTCACTCAGCCACCCCTTCACACACAGCTTTCCTCACTCAGCCACCCCCTCACACACACACAGCTTTCCTCACTCAGCCACCCCCTCACACACACAGCTTTCCTCACTCACTGAAATTTCCCCCAACACAGCTTTCTCCCCCCTTACTCAGATCCCCCACTTCACACACACACGCATCTCCCCTCCTTATACATACCCAACCCCACACACACAGCTCCTCACCTAAACAGAGCTCCCCTCCCTTCACACACACAGATCACCCCCCCTAAACAGAGCTCCCCTCCCTTCACACACACAGATCACCTCCCCTTACTCAGATCCCCACCCCCCTCACCTCACCTCACCTCACTATAGCAGGGTGCAGAAGATCAGCAGTGCTGCTGAGCTGAGAAAAGATCACAGTGCCTCCATACTGGGGGCGTGTTGTGGGTGGAGCCACAAGCACCACTCCGCCCACACCTTCAGGCTTAGCTCAGAATACGCTCTGCTGCCCTAGTTGGATGACTGTTTTCCAGCACCCGGACGCTGACTGCTCTGCATGAAAGCTGTATGTTGGGACTGGAGGAGGCAGGAGCTCGTAGCTCAGTGCTCCTCTACGGATGGCCGCTGACCGGCAGGCTGCTTCTCTCATGAGGATGACATGCTACTGGGGGCTGGGTCACGTGCATCAGACGGCCGCTCTGCCTGACCCTGCCTCTGCCAAACATTTAATTTGACAGGTCAGGTGGTGCAACACAGTGGGGAGGGGGGAGGAAGCGGGGACCCGGCCAGGGGGAACGGAACGGTCGGCAAGACACAGTAGCACTGTGTGATGAAGAGCTTCCCTGCAGTATGCGGCTGCCTGTCATACAGCCGACAGCAGCAACAATTGTCTCAGCAGTAACAGCGGGGAGAGCGCCTCTCCAGCCTGCGCCTCCCTGCAGTGCTGAGAAGTTTGCGCACAGGTCCTGACGGCGCCCTTACAGCTTGGCGCCGTACGCAGCTGCGTACTTCGCGTAATGGGCCGGCCGGCCCTGAGAATAGCCTCTGGCTGGACAGCATGGTACCTTGCAGTAAAAAAACAGGGACAAATCCATAAAATTGTACCCACTGTAAAAAATCTGATATCAGGGCTGTCACACCCCATGCATTAGTGATGATATCAATCAGGCTTCCAGGCTATAATAAGTTAACACAGGGCTAGGCAATGTCACGCACTCAAGCTCATGTGGTACTACAAGTTCCAGCGTGCCCTGCCACAGGGTTACACCTCCCAGCATACCCTGTGGCAGGGCATGCTGGGAGGTGTAGTTCCACAGCAGCTGAAGTGTCACACATTGCCTAACCCTGCTAAAAAAAAATCTAGTGTATAAAATAAAGTACCCCTGACATGAAGGAGCAGCTCCCCAGCTAGGCTCTGTAGGTGCAGGAGCCTTCCAGTCCCTCACATCCCAGGCTTGTTGCTTTCAAGGTACCAGGGCGACGGCCCGACCCCACTCTCTGATTGGCCTGGTTAAAACATGTCCCCAAGTGTCTGACAGTGGGTCTGGCATCATTTCCATTTTATTGAAGACCGAAGCTTGTTGACGATAAGGATGTGGGCTCAAGGAAAATGTCTCCTGTACTGGAGACAAATTGTTTAATTAATAACAATGAAATAATAATAAAACAAATGTCAGAAATCAGAATTCTGTTTTGCTGCCAGTGAGTGTTTGGCTCTCTGCTGCCGGTAATATGCCTCACAAGCTAACATCTGATTTCCTGTGGAAGCAGCAGAGCAAGTTTGTGTCAGTACCGTGGTGTGTACCCCAAATGGACGAGTAAGTTGTGTTTTGTCCACTTTCTGAGGCAAAAATGCAAGATATTTTTATTGACATGATGTTAGTCCTGGTGGGATGATACTACGTGCTCTCTCTCTCCTAAAACAAGAATTCTGAGTTTGCATGGAATTATTTTTTAGTTATTACTGTACTGTAGGCGTAGGGGTGTGTATTGTGTATATATAAAAAAGTAGGCTATAAGGAGATTTTTGGGTGCTTTGAGGTACTTAAAATTTTTTTTATAAAAATGTATTATTTTTCAAGAAAATACTGTTATTAAATTTGGGGTGATGAAACTGACAAGTTGATTTTGGGATAATTTGAGGGCATTTTTTAAACCCAAAAAATTACATGTAATTAGTGGACTAATTAAGCTAATTAAAAACTTTCAATTTCCTAATTAGTCATTGGGGGAGGGTTGAGGCGTGGCCCCCTTGGCAGGTTGTCCCAACATTGTATCCTTAAAATAAAGACTTTCCCTACCATGGGCGGTATTCATTTAGTTTCATGTCCGCGATAAAGTTTCGCCTGCCCGACTTTCCGCCTACATCACATGTTTTGGACACGGAAACTTATCGTGTGCGCCCCCGCTATTCACCCTATTCAATTCCAAACCACGCAAAAACGGCAGGCCGCGAAGTCGGAATAGGTGGCAAGTGCTATCAGAAATGGGAAAGATCAGCCTGAACCCCCCAAAAAGATGCACTAACATTGGGGATCAGTGTAGATGTGCCTGAATAGCCCTTATAAATCTATTTGGGGTACTTAAGTTGTGTTAATTGCTTCTTATTAGCGTCTTTGCACAAGTGGTAAAGAATGGCATAAAGCAGTATTTTTGGTGAATATAAATAGTCCTGTATAAATTTGAGGTACATGAAAATGGGTGCTAGCAGGGTTTAAAGTCTCTCAAGTGAGGTTTTAAAAATCATGAAAAACGCACTTGTTGCATGCACCTGCAATCCTAAAAACACCTGACCCATCCTTACAGACCCCCAAAAAGTCTATTTCGCTAGTTTTTATGCTTGTCCCCCCACTTTTTACTTTTATCGCACCCAAAATGAAAGTACTTTTTTGGGGTGTTCTTTTTTTTTCTGAATTTTTTGACACAGTTGTCCTTTGGGGGCTGCCCCATGGGTTCTGAGTGGTTTCCCCACCTTTGCACCCCAAAATAAAAAAATTGCACTTCTTTTCTCCTATTATACAGAGGCGCATCTTTTTCGCCTATTACATTACATTGACTTGCCGTATACGCGAAAAGCGGCTGGAATTGAATATGGAGATAAGTTTCCGCCACGCAATAAGCCGAGTTCGGCGATACTTTTCTGCGGATCTGGGCTTTTCGCGTCTAATTGAATACGGCTCCATGTCTCACCCTCAGGGAGGTGCGGATGGAAAAATTTTGAGTTTACTCTGACTGGCTCAGTGCGAGTTGCTAATTGGATTGCTACATGAATTTGCTATGTGAATTTGCAGCGAAAACGTCAACTCGCACCTCTCAATTCGCACCTAATTGTTTTCGTCCATGTCAGTAAGCAGTGTGTATTGCAGTGTCTGTGTCAGTAAGCAGTGTGAGGCATTGTCCATGTCAGTAAGCGGTGTGTGGCTGTGTCCATGCCAATAAGAAGTGACAGCGTCAGTAAGGAGGGACGCAGGAGGGGCGTGGGCATATAATAGGTTAGACAAGAATATATATGAAGTAATAGGTTAGACAAGAATATATATGAAGTCACTACTTTTGCTTTAGATAACTTGTTTTGTTTTCTTACATTACAGCCTCCAGCCTCAGAGAGTCCATCTGGACCACAGCCGTATAGCGGTGAGGTTACACAGCAGATGTAGCAGCTGTATCCTGCCTGCAGCACCACCTGAGATCCAACTTCTTTGGACAAGTAAGTCAGAACCAGAGACTGCTCTGGTCACACAGGGGGCATGTGATAGAAATGCAATAGAATTTCAAAGCATTTTTATACTGCAGGGTCCATAGGGTATCCACAGGATACCTTGGGGTATAGGCGATGGCTCTGCCGTCGGGCACCACACAGTTAATCTTTTAGTCCCAGGATGCACTGGGGCCTCCTCTCCTATACCTCACCCTCAGGCACCACACAGTCGGGTACCACACAGTTAATCTTTTAGTCCCAGGATGCACTGGGGCCTCCTCTCCTATACCCCACCTTCAGTTTCGTAGGTGCCCGGCCGGAGTCGGGTCACTGCACAGAGGAGCTGCTGATACAGCCCCTGAAGATCTTCAAGAGTGGTCAGCACGGACAGTCCAGTGGACGTCCATGCTGCCACTCCGACACCCCGCCGGCGCTGACCGCCCCAGCTAGCGGGAACCCCTGGGGGTCTTGGACTGTGGCCGAATCTTCACGGGGGACATTGAGGTAAGCAGCGGGCATCTGTGGTAGGCGCCCCCTGAAGCACAGTCCACCTTTTGTCCCCAGGGCTGGGGGCTCCCTGGGGACAGCTGCTTGTGGAGCCAGGCAAGAGCCTGCGCTACCACTGAACCACCGGGATATGGGGCTGGAGCACCGCAGAGTTGTGCTCCAGCATCCTGGGGGTTAAAGGCATGCCAGGGGAGCGCTCTTCCCTGTATAGCGCAGGCGGCGCCTCCTCCGCTGCACACAGCGCCACTTTTTCTTCAGTGATTCAGCAGGCTGTTCCAGCGTTCCTCACCCGGGCCCGCCCACTCTGTGCTCTCCGGTAGCCATCTTTTTTGAGCTACAACGCTGGTCTCACACTGCGGTGCCTGGTTCCCCCCTGCATATCTCTCCTCCAGTAGTAAGGTCAGAGTATGCAGCACTATTCCTACTAGACATTAGGTCTTGTAGTCGATTATAGTGCTATTGTGCAGGTTGTTTTTTCTGCTAGCGCTGTGTCTGATTTCTTCTGTCAGCCTTTTTTTGCTATCGCTTTATCTTTCCTCCCCTCAGCCCTCTCGTTACTGTACTGTCAGGGTGGGAATTGCCTCACAATCAGAAGTTCTCACTGTGTGGTGGGTCACATTATTTATCCTGTCTGGGAGCGAAGATTCAATGCTAAATAGTGCTCCTCGCCAACTTGCCTGCTCCAGATGTAAAATAGGTAGAGGAGAAGGGGATGTATGTCAGGAGGGCTTATGTACAGCTGTTATGCCTTTTCCTATACCCCTACTGTGCCTGAAATGTCACAGGAGCCTCCATGGGCTTGCCAACACATGCTCTAAATGCCTTAGTGGATCAGTTGTCTGCCCCTGCTGCGTTCCCCCCACTGGGGTTCCCGCAGCAGGCAGTAGTCCTGTCCCCTGTACTAGGGGTCCAGGGAAAGATGATGGTGGCATACTGTCCCCCTCCACAGGCGCTTCCCCCCGTGGAACCTGTCTGGGTTAACACTTTGTCCACTACGGTTCAAAACCTGACGGATGGGTTACAGGAACCTCCGTTTAGGCCGGCTAAGAGACTGTTGTTACCCCCCATCACTCAAGTATAATGATGACATGTAGTCTGATGAGGGTGATCTCCTAGATTTATTTGATTCTGAGCCCCCTCCCAAAGGAGTTGAGTCTAAAATATTTGTACCTCATACGGGCCGTCTGAATGGGCATGCTCATCACTGACAATGGCCTTCCCACGGCTATGCCCACATTCGCTTATTTTAAGGAAATGATTTAACCACTAAGGCGCCTTGCTTATGCATACCCCTTTGCAGACAGCTATTTCACTAAATGGGAGTCTCCCTCTTAGGTGGATTCTCATGTGACACGCTTGAATTCAGCTGTGTACATTAAAGAGGCAGCTTTGGATTCTTACTTCAAGGATTTCTGCGCCGGCGGTGTCCGCTCGCGCTCCTTGTGGTACGCTCTTGGCAGTGGCAAACGCAGGATTTCTAGAGGGGGGTTTCCAAATGCTTGATTTTAGAGTGAGTGTGGCCAGTCCATGAAGAGGGCATAATTAGCACTTATCCAGCTTTATTATGTTACATACAAAGTATATTGTGTGTCATAATTCCAGCATATACAGGACCAGCAATCACAGTGAGCCATTAGATGCGGCAGTAGGTCCATCCTGTCTGAGCTGAATGTTTTATTTCAGATGTGAGCACCATTCCAGAGTATTGGAGCAAATCTGGGACTCTGGGGGGCAGCAGAAGAACCTAGCACTGTCCTGGACATATATATGTACATATTGGTCTCCTTATGTACTGGATAGTGTATTATTATACAGTATGAATAATTAACCCTATTGATGGTCTATACAGCAGTGCACCCCTAACAGTGCATGTTTTCCACATCTCCTAGTTGGTGCACAGGTGTATTTATTACTAGCTGATGCATTTTAAAAGATCCACAGGTGGTGCTAATCATTTCATTTGTGATACTGAGCAGAATATGCAGCGCTAGTAACATTCTATTATATTACTATTTCTATTGTGGTCATGGTGTGTGCTGGGGAGGGGGGTTTCCAGGCAGATGGAAACCCCCCCTGCGTTTGCCTATGCTTGGAGAGCAGATGTGGAATCCAAGAAGGGATTGGAATGCTTACCTTATAATGCTCAGGTTCTGTTTGGCCCTGATTTAAAAAAATTGTGGATACGCTGGCGACAGCTAATTTTGCATGCCTGTCTTCAGCTCCGATTCCATCCTGATCTGGGACCTCGTATTTTTGATTCTATCATCCCCAGGGTAAGCCTAAGGTGCAGTCATTTCCGAGACCCTCCGGGGCCAAGAATGCTGCGTAGTCCAAGAAACAGACTTGGAGCGGTAGATGTCCGGTCACCATACCAGACGACAAACCCTCAGCCTGGCGGGTCAGGCCTCCCCTTGGGGAGGCCCACGGTGTGGGCCGACTTCTACTATTTGCCCAGGGCTGCTGTCAATTCACCGCAGACGGACTGGGTCCTTCTCACTTGTGTAAAGGAAGTGGTCTCCCACGGATATGCCCTGTCCTACCGAGAAGGCCTCCCCATCAATTTTTCACCGCAGGCCTTCCTTCAGTTTAAGAAAAGGCCATGGAAATCCAGTAGGTGGTGCGTTCTATGCTCCTGGCAGGGGTCATAGTGCCTGTCCAATCACCCCAAAGAGGGATGGGTTATTATTCCCACTTCTTTCTGGTACAGAAAAACGTGCGGTGCATACCGTCCTAGCCTCAACCTCAAGTCCCTAAACAGATTACAAAAGGGTACCTCAGTTCAGGATGGAAACTCTGTGTTCCATTGTATTAGCTATGGAACTTGGAGACATTGTGGTGACTCTGGGCATCCAGGATGCCTACCTGCATGTCCCTATTGCAACATCTCATCAATGTTTCCTCAGATTTGCTGAACTGGATCAACATTACCGGTTTCAGGTCTACCCTTTGGTCTCTCTATGGCACCACGGGTATTTACTAAGGTAAGGGTGGTCATGGCGGCCCTCCTAAAGTTTCAGGGGGTTCGCCTGCTTCCCTATATGGATGACCTCTTACTGTTAGCAGGATCTCCAGAATTACTTTGCAGCCATCTGCAACTGACAATATCGGTGTTGCAGACCCTCAGCTGGTGGATAGATTGGAAGGAGTCTTCACTTATTCCATCCCAGAGGAAGTTCCATCTGGGTGCACTGTTGGACTCTCAACAGCAGAGCATCTTCTTAATAGAGGCAAAGCTCTCAGTGTTGCAGACAAGGGTACACATTTGTCTTCAAGGTCGCCGAGTGTCCATTCACTCAGCGATGCGATTACTGGGATCCATTGTGTCAACATTTGACATGGTGGATTATGCCCAGTTTCACTCCGGACCTCTGCAGAGGTTGACTCTCTCCAGGTGGGATGGATTGCCCCGTCGGATAAAGTCAGAAATGATGGTGCTTTCTCCGGAGGGGTGCCTGTCTCTAACAACATTAAGGGATCCCGGACTGGGTCCTTCTCACGACGGGTGCCAGTCTTCGGGGCTGGGGTGCTGTGACGGGTCCACCCATTTTTTTAGGGACGGTGGGCATCAGCGGAATCGGCCCTTCCGATCAATATCTTGGAACTTCGGGCAGTGTTCAAAGCACTACAACATGCAAGACTTACTCTGCACAGACAACCAGTGCAAATTCAGTCAGATAACTCCACTATAGTGGCTTACTTAAACTGTCAAAGGAGGAACAGGAAGTCAGACGGCCCTTAAAGAGGTATCCTACATTCTGATTAGGACGGATGGCAATCTCCCGGCCATCTCGGCTGTGTTCATCCCAGAAGTCCTCAACTGGGAAGCGGACTTCCTCAGCCAGTATGATGTGCATCCAGGGGAATGGTCTCTTCACCGGGAAGTATTTCAGCTCCTAGGGGACAAATGGGGCCTTTCAGATATAAACCTCAAGGCCTCCAGACACAGCCGCCAGCTGCTTGTGAACGGGTCCAGAACAAGAGAAGCAGAGTTTCTCCTGGTAGACACATTATCGGTTCTGTGGACCTTCCAGTTTGTGTACCAGTTTCCTCCGTTATCCCTTCTTCATTGTGTGCTTCGAAAGTTCAAGCAAGAAGGGGGTACGATCCTGCTGGTGGCTCCAGCATGGCCCAGCCATCACTGGTACTCTGCGGAGTCTCTCCATCGACACTTTGTTGCTGTTACCTCAACATTCGGACCTGTTGTCTCAGGGTCCTTGCTTTTACCCGGATCTGGGTCATCTGTCTTCGATGGCGTGGCTTTTGAGACATTCCTCCTATGGGCTAAGGGGTTCTCCAACTATGTGGTTAACACCATGCGCAGAGCTCGGATACTTGCTTCTGCCAGGATTTACCACAGGTTGTGGTTTACCTAGTTGATGGGTGTCACCCAAGGGGTACAATCCCCAGGTATTTCAGATATCCAGGGCTCTGGCTTTCCTACAGGTGGGCTTACAAGTTGCCTTGCATCCTTGAAGGTGCATGTTTCTGCACTGTCAGTGTGGTTTCAGCATAGGATTGCTCCGCTTCCTGATATCCGCACTTTTATGCAGGGTGTCCTTCGCATTCAGCCTCCCTTTGTCCCTCAAGTGGCTTCTTGGGATTTGGCTGTGGTCCTTAGGGCTCTCCAAGGACCTCCATTTGTACTCCTGGGCTCAGTAGACTTCAAATGGCTTACAGCTAAGACTGTATTTCTTCTAGGTATTACTTCAGCTAGAAGGGTGTCAGATTTGGGGGCTCTTTCTTGTCGCCCTCCCTTTATGATTTTTCACAGGAACAGGGCAGTTCTTAGGACTCGCCCTGGTTTTCTTCCTAAGGCGGTGTCTGGTTTCCACATTAGTGAGGAAATTATAGTACCGGCCTTTAACTCACCAGACCTTTCAGCAGGTGAGGTCTCATTGGATGTGGTATGTGCTCTACGTATTTACGTGGCTCATACCAGTTCCCTTCGGAAGTCGGATTCCTTGGTTGTCCTCTACGGTTTCCAAAAGAAGGGATGGCCTGCCAACAAACAGTCGTTGGCAGGGTGGATTCGTGTGGCTATCTTTGAGGCTTACACTTATGAGGGCATTCCAATGCCGCCCTCTTACTGCTCATTCTACTCGGTCTGTGGGTCCCTCATGGGCAGCTTGCCTTGGCGCCTTGGCTGTTCAGCTTTGTAAGGCGGCCAGGTGGTTTTCTGTCCATACCTTTGTATGATAGTATGCTTTTGATACCTTTTGCCTCTCAGGATGCTTCCTTCGGGTGGCGGATTCTCCTTTCTGCACAGGAGCATCCCCACCCTTGAAGGTACTGCTTTGGGACATCCCCAAGGTATCCTGTGGTTACCCTATGGACCCTGCCGTAGAAAATAAGAGATATGGTAAGAACTTACCTTTGTTATCTATATTTCTACGAAGTCCATAAGGTTCCACAGGACTCCCACCCTGTTGCACCTGTGCTTCAGATGGGCTTGGTTATGGTCACTAGTTTTCCGTCTCCTTCTCTGTGAGAGTGTGAATCTTAAGGAAATGAAAAAAGAAATACTGCGCTGGTGTGTCTCTGTCAGAAACACCAATCAATTGTGTCAGTTTGAAAATCACACTTAAATTTATTAAAAATGGATACAAATACATACATGAAACACTAGACAATAACAATAAATGGACTTCAAAGTGCCTAACCTGTATATGGCTGATGCATTAACATTGATAAAATGTATACCATAAGGATATCCAATTAAGGTATTGAAATAGCAATGTCACATGTGTATACAATTGCTAAACACGGATTAATAACCGTGATATTGAAGGAAATCCAGCACTTGATGAAATAGGTAAATCATAAATTGAAATAGTCCTGGCCCGCAAATGTATGGGGAAAAAAAAAGGAGAATCGGAATAACACCTGTTCAGATGGTGGTGTCCCACTTAGAATTTAATGAATGGAGCCCCAGACAGGGGATTTACTCACGGAGCATCTCTGGCTCAATACTCCACATGTAGCAGGTGAAGTGGCAGGCTAAGCCTCCTTCGAGTGCCTGCAGCGGTCTCACTCTCTCACTCTCTCCGCCGGCGGAGGGGAAACAAGCGGCCTCCATTCTATGCCAGACTATGCAAGTCGGAAGTCTCCACGTGATCCGCCACGCCAGCAGCTGTGATGGTAATCAAGTTAATGTGGAAGACAGCGTCCGGT
The DNA here is from genome assembly GCA_031769625.1 of Taudactylus pleione. Lineage (NCBI taxonomy): Eukaryota > Metazoa > Chordata > Amphibia > Anura > Myobatrachidae > Taudactylus > Taudactylus pleione. The sequence goes on along the minus strand of JAUIMM010000114.1, from coordinate 3,521,755 downwards.
CTCAGTAGTAGCTGGGAGGAATTATATTGTAAAAAATCCAAATGATCTCCAATAATTTTGCAATAGCAGGTATCAAGGTGCTGGATACAGTAGATCAATGAGGTAAGCAGCAACGCGTTTCGGCAATGGCCTTTATCAAGCTGGATAATTCCTCATCATATGGATCCGATTTAAATAGAAGAGTCATCTCTTTCATTGGTTAATCAGAATTAACTCTTTCAGCCTATAACCATTTAATGCATCCCACTAATTTCATTTGTTCTTTTATAACCACATTAGTTTATTGCAACCTATAATTGATTCTAATCACAATTGGTATATTTATAAATGAAATAAACATTCTAAATCACAAAATTAATTAATATAAAAATACAAATAGTTGATATTCTGACAAAAAATATGACGGAGAATAAAAATGTTAATAATAATGATAAAAATAAAAATAATCTAAAAGCTAAAAAATATTAATTCATAAGTATAAATTTATATCAATAAAACATTACTCCATGAATATTCATTGAACAATCATCCCTATGTCCCAAAAAATATATATATATGCACACTTCTGCATACATATATATACATTTACTACCAATATGTATAGCTATGGAGGAAATTGAATTAGCATATAATTTTGTTGAAATCAATTAACATTAAATCATTATAATCAATATCATAAATATATATCCATCGACACCATAAATGACAACCGACAAGATCAAAATAGATTAGCACTAATTAATGTACCTTGATATAAGAAAGTACATGAGCTACAAATTGGGGCAAAATCCCACAAAAACCAAAAGTATCAGAGGAGAATCAATAGAGTGGGGACTACAGAGTGCAAGGTATAGTATGTACCCCATTGACCACTCAGTACATAGGGGCACAAATGACCTGCACCCATGTCATCACTCTATGAATTCCAAAGCTTCATTAAGTCCATCTGGTGCTAGTGTCTGTAGCCTAAAGATCCACCTCGATTCAGCGTGGCATAAATTTCTAAATCTATCGCCCCCCCTAGGGGTTTTACATATAATTTCCACTCCCAAAAGTTTAAGACCACTAGGGTCTTTTGAGTGAACCTCAAAACAATGTTGAGAACCTCTATGTGTATATAATCCTTTCAAAATATTTAGTCTATATTCCCTAAATCTTTCTTTAAGGGATCTCGTGGTCCATCCTACATATTGTTTTTGACATGGACAACACAAAACATAGACCACATATGTTGATTCACAATTAATAAATTGTTTGATTTCATATTGGGTCCCCAAGTTTGTGGATATAATAGTTTTCTTTCTGTTCTCAATAAACCCACATGTCAAGCATCTTGTATGGTTACATCTAAAACAACCAACTAGGCATTCTGGCAACCAAGTACTTCTAGTTGTATCTATTTGTTTGGTACTTCTTAACATGCTGGGTGCAAGGAAACTTTTTAGGTTCCTATCCTTTTTAAAAAACCACCTGGGGTTTTTGATCAGTTATTTGAGAGAGGATGGGATCATTATGTAATAACTTATAATTCCTATTAATAATAGACTTAACTTTATTAGCACCATTATTGAACTGAGTCACAAATAATAAAGCATGATCTTTTTTGTGAATTCCAACCCTCTCTCTCTTTATTTCTAAATCCGATATTGCCAAGTTCCTATGACTGATGGCAACATCTGATTTAGTATCCTCTGCATGCTTCTTGGCCTTCTCTACCAATTCCTCAGGATACCCCCTTTCTAAAAAGCTGGCCTTTAACCTATCTGCATGAAAACAAAAATCTTTATCTTCAGTGCAGTTTCGACGGACCCTGCCCATCTGACTCTTGGGTATATTATTCACCCATGGGCGATAATGTCCGCTTCTATAATCCAGATATGTATTTCAGTCTACTGTTTTTGAAAAAAGTGTTGATTTAATCTTATTGTCTGACACAAATAAAGTGACATCCAAATAATCAACTGAAACTAAACTATATTGTGATGTAAAGTGTAAATTTATAGTGTTCTGATTAAGAAATTTTGTGAAATCTGCGGCTGAACTCTGATCCCCATCCCAAATCATAATCAAATCATCAATATAGCGGCCATAGAACACCAGATGCGCTCCAGCCGGACCATTCCATATATATTGATCTTCGAATTGGCCCATATAGATATTCGCATAGCTCGGAGCGAATCTGGTGCCCATGGCTGTGCCGTGAATTTATAAATAATGGGTGGAGTCAAATATAAAAGTATTATGTGTCAAAATAAATCAAATAGACTCAGTGATAAAAGCACGCTGTTTCTCAGAAGTATACAGAAAATCCTTCACAAGAGTATTTTGTATGGCTAAAATGCCAGTTTCATGAGGAATATTCGTATATAATGCCTGCACATCCAGGGTAAAAAAACTATACCCCGGACGCCAGGTGATATGTTTTAAGTTCTCCAATAAATGTATGGTGTCCCGGATGTGGACGTGCTTCTGCAAAAAGTGATCTACATAAAATGATAAATTACAAGTGAGTGACCCTATTCCCGAAATAATAGGTAGCCCTGGTGGAGAAATCAAAGATTTGTGAATCTTTGGTAAATAATAAAAAGCCGGAATAACTGGGTGATTCGTGAATAAAAAAACAAATTCTTCTTCAGTAATAACCCCATCACCAAGTGCTTTCTCCAACAGTAGCCTCAATTCATTCTGAAAATTTTAAGTGGGGTCCTGATTGATCACACAATAAAAGGCCTGATCCTGAAGCTGTCTTAGGGATTCACTGATATAATCCGCCCTATCCAGAATGACCACCCCACCACCCTTGTCTGCTGATTTAATTATGATGGAGTCGTCATCCTGGAGCAACCTCAACGCAGCTCTTTCACCATGGGATAGGTTCAATTTACCCAGATCTGCATTGGGATGTTTACAACCTAAATTTTGAAATTCTCTCAAGGTATTTTTATAGAATAATTGTATAGATGCACTTTTTTTAGATAAAGGGTAAAAATTGGATTTCTTTTTAAACTTAGTCCTATCTAATGATGACAGCTGTGGCCTAATGTCAAAAATCAAATCTTTCTGTACATTTCCTCCACTTTCTTCTTGTAATAATTCTAAAGTGGCCAAACAAGCTTGATCATCAACGTCCAGTATGATGGGACTTATATCTTCACCTAATTTAGCTAGTTGTTTATTAAAGAAATATCTCTGTCTACACAATGATCGAACATACCTATTGAGTTCTGAAAAAAGATTATACATATTTTTCTCTTCTACTAGTCCTATCATGGACCCAATTAAACTCCGTCATATTCAATTTTCCAGAAACACACTATTCCAGAAGCGGCAATAGAAAAACACAATAAAATTATACAAAATACTGGACCTTTGAAGTCCATTTATTGTTATTGTCTAGTGTTTCATGTATGTATTTGTATCAATTTTTAATAAATTTATGTGTGATTTTCAAACTGACACAATTGATTGGTGTTTCTGACAGAGACACAGCAGCGCAGTATTTCTTTTTTCATTTCCTTGTGTTCAGAGGTTTGGCATACCTCTTTTACTGCTGCAGGGTGTCTCCAATTTAACAGATCCACACAGGTCCAGTATTTTGTATAATTTTAGAATGTGAATCTTGCATGTTCCAGTCTTCCTTCTCTCTGTTTTCTCCTTCTCCGGCCTATGGCTTGGTACGTAACTGAAGGTGCCTTGGCATGGGGGCGGGGTATAGGGGAGGAGGCTCCAGTGCCTTCTGGGACTAAAAGATTAACTGTGTGGTGCCCAACGTCAGAGCCATCGCCTATACCCAGTGGCGTATCTACAATGGGTGCAGTGTGTGCGGGGCACACGGGCCCCCGAGGGGCCCTGCACCGCATACCCTGCACCCATTTTCTTTTAAAACTTACCTGTCTGTGGTCCCGCATCGGGAGTCAGCGCTGCTCAGAACACCGGAAAATAGCTGCCGCTGCCATTTTCCCGGTGTTCTGCGCATGCGCATTAGACTCCGGGCACTAGAGTGTGCCCGGAGTCTACTGCGCATGCACAGAACACCAGAAAATGGACGACACGGCCATTTTCCGTCATTCTGCGCATGCACAGTAGACTCCGTGCACACTCTAGTGCCTGGAGTCTACGAAGGCTCTGGTGGCTGGCCAGCCATGTCAGTCGGCTGCCAGCCACCAGAAAGAGAGGAGGGGGCCCCACACGGTGAGTGCACACGGGCCCCCTCCTCTCTTAAGACGCCCCTGCCTATACCCCAAGGTATCCTGTGGAACCCTATGGACTTGGTAGAAATAGAGATAACAAAGGTAAGTTCTTACCATAACTCTTATTTTCCAGTTGCACCAGACCCCATGTATGCCCTAATATTTAGTTAGAATAAACCCCACAGATATCATTCTCTCTCAACTCTGGAAAATGGGGGTGCTACCACGGACATATTGTTACATCAAGTAGGGGAAGAAAAAAAGGGGGGAAATATCCATAGTGGTGCACTAAACAATACTTAAAACATAGGTTTGAATAATTTGTATACATAATAGCAAGGCACTAAAAAGCGAAAATATGTTTAAAAAGAATTAGGGGACGTACGCTCCTGATTCACTACATGTCCTATTATAGATGTTGAGTATAGGTCGGCGTATGTGTGTGTTTATCAGTATAGACAATTCCATTTCCATATTGATTTCACATACAGGTGATGCACTAAATGCTTCAGTTAATATATGTATAGTATGTAATATACCATGGCGTATCAGAGATATTAGTCAATGGAAAAACAATTCTCCAAAAGATGGTCCTATAATTATTGGTTATTACATCACATATTGTACCTGTTGGTATAAATATTGAGGTTTATTACTACTATTTTTGACTAAGCAATGTTACAGCATATGTGCAGTGTAATTCTTCTCTATTGCTACTGCACTCACAGCAACAGATTTTATTTTTATTTACATTTATTTATATTCTTTTCCCCTATTCCATTGAGGTGATTTTATACAATTTCCAATCTCTTTATAAGGCTGTAACCTATATGTGTGTGTTATAGTTCATGTGACTTCTCATAGTTGTCACTACAGGTATTGCTGGGAAATGAATTATGCAAATGACACATATCTCTATTCCCACTTGTTTGGCTTCATTCACAGGTTTTTATATGCTCAAGTGCATGTCTGAGGGAATTTCCTTCATAAAACAGCACTGCACCTCGTGATTTCATTAGCAACAGTCAGTGTGATTAGTAATGTCACCACACATTGTATATAATCATTAGGGATGTGCGCCGGACCATTTTTGCCGGATTTAGATTTGGATTTGGTTCTAATTCGTCGTCCGGCTTTGGAGTTGGATTTGGATTTGCCAAACTGCGGTGACTGGCTTTGGATTTGGATTTGGATTTGGATTTTTTGCCAAAATTGGCAAAAAAAGCTAAAATTACATAAATTGGGATTTTTTTTCTTCCTAGAGTGTTATTTACCTCAATAACATTAATTTCCAGTCATTTACAGTCAATTTAGACCACCTCACAGCTTAAATTATTGTTTTCACCATTATTGGCCAAAGGTTGCAGTGAGCTGACTGGTGACCAAGCGTCAGAGCAGCGGCGCAGTGGCACAGACACCACAGTTTAAAGCACATCTATGAAACTATGCCACACAGCAGTGGCAGAAATGAAAAGTAGTGCTAGATGGAATTGTCCTTGGGCCCTCCCACCCACCCTTTATGTTGGATCTTAAAAAGGACATGCACACTTTAACAAACGAAGCATTTCAGCAACAGGTACTGCCACTTTGTGGCTGAAGTGCTTGGTTTGTTTGGGCCCCCACAAAAAAATCTTCCAATCTACTAAAGGCAACAGGTCTACAGTGGCATGATGTCACCATCATTGCCATCCTCACCCTCATCAGTGTGTACATCATCCGACTCCTCACACAATATCAGTTCATCCCCGCTGGAATCTACCATTACAGAAGTATCTGTACTGTGACGTGATTGGTGGGAAAGGTTTTCCTCGTGAAATTTCCAGTTCATTTTAATGAACATCATTTTTTCTACATTTTGTGGAAGTAGCCTCCTTCGTCGTTCACTCACAAGGTTCCCGGCTGTACTGAAAACTCTCTCCGAGTACACACTGGAGGGTGGGCAGCTTAAATAATGCAAAGCCAGTTTATACAAGGGTCTCCAAATTGCCTTTTTTTTCTTCCAATATTCGAAGGGACTCTGTGACATGTCTATGTGTACGGTGTCCTGAAAATAATCCTCCACCATTCTTTGGATGGTAATCGTATTAGATGGAGTTGCGGTAGAGGTGTCACTGGTGTTGGGAAAATCTTTTAGACCCGACCAGATGTCAAAATGTTGACTTGACTTATCTGCATCACCACTGGGTCTTTTGGAAAAGGTGCATTTTTTTCTGGCTGCTGCTGGAGAAACAGAAGGAGGAGACGTCATCGTAGTGCCATGTGTCACTTCAGCTGCCAACTTGCTCACCAGGAGCGCTTTGGTTCTTTTAAGATCTGGGTTAGTTGTAAAGAAAGACACAGCATATGACTTGAACCTAGGATCAAGAATGGTTGCTAAAATATAATGATCAGATTTCAAGATCTTGGCCACCCGTGGATCCTGGCGAAGCGAACAAAGGACTTGATCTATCAGTCCAGCATACTTTGCGGAATCACTTTGTTTAATATCATCCTTCAATTTCTCCAGCTGCTTTTCCAAAAGCGAAATCAGGGGAATCACCTTACTCAAGCTAGCAGTGTCAGCACTCACTTCACAAGTGGCAACTTCAAATGGTTTGAGCACCTTGCACAAGACAGAAAGTACTCTCCACTGTGCTGGGGTAAGGTACATTCCCCCTCCTCTCCCAATGTCATGGCTTGTCGTATAGCTATGGATGGCTTTTTGCTGCTCCTCCATCCGCTGAAGCATATACAGGGTTGAGTTCCACCTCGTTACCACTTCTTGCTTCAGTTGATGGCAGGGCAAATTAAACTGCTCTTGCTCTTGCAGGTGCTGCAATCTCCTGCACGCTGTTGCTGAATGCCGAAAATGTCCCGAAATTTTTCGGGCCACAGACAGCATCTCCTGCACGCCCCTGTCGTTTTTAAAAAACCCTGCACCACTTTATTGTGTGAGCAAAACAGGGAATGTGTTGGAATTCACCCAGCTGTAATGCTTTCACTATATTTGTAGCATTGTCAGAAATCACAAATCCTGAGGAGAGTCCAAGTGGGGTAAGCCATGTTTCTATGACATCTCTTAGTTTTTCTAAGAGGTTGTCAGCGGTATGCCTCTTATTGAATCTGGTGATGCACAGAGTTGCCTGCCTCTGAATGAGCTGGTGTTGTTTGTTAGATACTGCTGCTGCTGAAGGCGATTCACCCACCCAGTGGGCCGTCACAGTCATGTAATCTTTAGTTTGTCCACTACCGCTTGTCCACATATCTGTGGTTAAGTGGACAGTGGGTACAATAGCATTTTGCAGACCAATAATTAGGTTCTGTTTAATGTCCTGGTACAGCCGAGGAATGGCTTTTCGGGTAAAATGAAACCGAGATGGAATTTGGTACCGGGGACACATGACCTCAATTAGCTGTGTAAATCCCACTGCATTAATTGAGGATATTGGACGCAGATCTAATATTAGCATAGCTGTCATGGCGTCAGTGATCCGCTGTGCGACAGGGTGAGAGCTGTCATACTTGCTTCCCCTTGCAAGAGATTCTTTAACAGTCAATTGTTTTTTTGGTATACTACTAGTAGTCTTCTTGGTACACTTCTGGGATGAAGATCCACCAGCAGCAGCAGCAGCAGGCCTAGCGCTCAAAGATTCAGTGTCTTCTGAGGTGTCCTGGAAATTGGAGGATTCACCGTGACTTAGCACTAACAAATTGGATGTTGTACTGCCACTGATCATTCCTGAGGATATTGAGGAGGAAGGTGTTGTTGGCGGAGATTGCAGGTGCTGGGATTTAGTAGAGAGAAGGCATCTAGCTAATGCTGGACTGCTTGTTGTTATTTTTTTTGCAGTAGATTCTGTTATCAAACACCTGTCATGAGCTCGCTGCAGATGACGTAATAGCGTAGAGGTTCCTAGATGTTTAACGTCCCTACCTCTACTAACTGTGGTCTCACAGAGGCTACAAATGGCTTGACAAACGTTGTCAGGGTTTGGGTAAAAGTAATTCCACAAAAAAGATGTGGATTTGTTGGTTCTATGCCCAGGCATGGCAATGGCCTTCTTATCTTGGCCAAGAGCTGCTTCCACTGGTGCCTGACTTATACAAATAATATCCTCATCCTCAACATCCTGATTAGTGCCAGCGTCAGCTGCACATATATTCCTCTCATCCTCTTGCAATTCCACGGTGGCATCCTCAATTTCTATGTCCTCGGCAATACTGCTCATCCCCACAACTACAGATGGAAAAGAAACTGTGGAGGGCGGCTTCTCTGAAAGGTCAGGCTTACACATAGAAATGCCACTCGTGGACCCACTTAGACTCTCCTCAGGGATTTCTGACATTTGTGTTTCAAAAAACACAGTTTGTTCGATTGCCTTATTGGTTTTAAATTTTTTCACACTTCTATAGTCTGATTGAAAAGGTCTTTTATCATCACGAGAGGCACAAGATGCCTCACTGACAGCTGCAGAACCACCACTCAGAAATAAAGGGCAAAGCCTGAGTCTTTCCTTGCCACTACGTGTGGTGAATGGTATGTTGCCAATTTTCTGTTTCTCTGCAATAGTAGTAGTCTTTAGAGGTTTTTTTTTTGTCTTTACCCCTGTAAAATCTAAATTTTTTGATTTCAGGTTCCTTAAGGTTTTAAAGCCTCTACACCCTTGAGCATCAGCTTTAGATAAAAGTGATGGACTTCCAGCCGCTGCAATGCTAGCATTTACATGTTGTTTCTGCTCTCCTCTCAGTTCATTCTCGTGATCCATATTACTTTATCACTATGAACTGGAGTCACAGAGCTTGTATACACACAGTGGGCTATGCCCTTTCACGGAGCTTGTATAATAGACACAGTGGGCTATGCCCTGTCACGGAGCTTGAATAATACACTCAGTGGGCTATTCCCTGTCACGGAGCTTGTATAATAGACACAGTGGGCTATGCCCTGTCACGGAGATTGTATAATACTCAGTGGGCTTATGCCCTGTCACGGAGCTTGTATAATAGACACAGTGGGCTATGCCCTGTCATGGAGCTTGTATAATACACTCAGTGGGCTATGCCCTGTCACGGAGCTTGTATAATAGACACAGTGGGCTTATGCCCTGTCACGGAGCTTGTATAATACTCAGTGGGCTTATGCCCTGTCACGGAGCTTGTATAATACACTCAGTGGGCTATGCCCTGTCACGGAGCTTGAATAATAGACACAGTAGGCTATGCCCTGTCACGGAGCTTGTATAATACTCAGTGGGCTTATGCCCTGTCACGGAGCTTGTATAATACTCAGTGGGCTTATGCCCTGTCACGGAGCTTGTATAATACTCAGTGGGCTTATGCCCTGTCACGGAGCTTGTATAATAGACACAGTGGGCTATGCCCTGTCACGGAGCTTGTATAATACACTCAGTGGGCTATGCCCTGTCACGGAGCTTGTATAATAGACACAGTGGGCTATGCCCTGTCACGGAGCTTGTATAATACACTCAGTGGGCTATGCCCTGTCACGGAGCTTGTATAATAGACACAGTGGCCTATGCCCTGTCACGGAGCTTGTATAATACTCAGTGGGCTTCTGCCCTGTCACGGAGCTTGTATAATAGACACAGCGGGCTATGCCCTGTCACAGAGCTTGTATAATAGACACAGTGGGCTATGCCCTGTCACGGAGCTTGTATAATACACTCAGTGGGCTATGCCCTGTCACGAAGCTTGTATAATACTCAGTGGGCTTATGCCCTGTCACGGAGCTTGTATAATAGACACAGTGGGCTATGCCCTGTCACGGAGCTTGTATAATACACTCAGTGGGCTATGCCCTGTCACGGAGCTTGTATAATAGACACAGTGGGCTATGCCCTGTCACGGAGCTTGTATAATACACTCAGTGGGCTATGCCCTGTCACGGAGCTTGTATAATAGACACAGTGGGCTATGCCCTGTCACAGAGCTTGTATAATACTCAGTGGGCTTATGCCCTGTCACGGAGCTTGTATAATAGACACAGTGGGCTATGCCCTGTCACGGAGCTTGTATAATACTCAGTGGGCTTATGCCCTGTCACGGAGCTTGTATAATAGACACAGTGGGCTATGCCCTGTCACGGAGCTTGTATAATACACTCAGTGGGCTATGCCCTGTCACGGAGCTTGTATAATAGACACAGTGGGCTTATGCCCTGTCACGGAGCTTGTATAATACTCAGTGGGCTTATGCCCTGTCACGGAGCTTGTATAATACACTCAGTGGGCTATGCCCTGTCATGGAGCTTGTATAATAGACACAGTAGGCTATGCCCTGTCACGGAGCTTGTATAATACTCAGTGGGCTTATGCCCTGTCACGGAGCTTGTATTATACACTCAGTGGGCTATGCCCTGTCACGGAGCTTGTATAATAGACACAGTAGGCTATGCCCTGTCACGGAGCTTGTATAATACTCAGTGGGCTTATGCCCTGTCACGGAGCTTGTATAATAGACACAGTGGGCTATGCCCTGTCACGGAGCTTGTATAATACACTCAGTGGGCTATGCCCTGTCACGGAGCTTGTATAATAGACACAGTGGGCTATGCCCTGTCACGGAGCTTGTATAATACACTCAGTGGGCTATGCCCTGTCACGGAGCTTGTATAATAGACACAGTGGGCTATGCCCTGTCACGGAGCTTGTATAATACTCAGTGGGCTTATACCATGTCACGGAGCTTGTATTATAGACACAGTGGGCTATGCCCTGTCACAGAGCTTGTATAATACACTCAGTGGGCTATGCCCTGTCACGGAGCTTGTATAATAGACACAGTGGGCTATGCCCTGTCACGGAGCTTGTATAATACTCAGTGGGCTTATGCCCTGTCACGGAGCTTGTGTAATAGACACAGTGGGCTATTCCCTGTCACGGAGCTTGTATAATACTCAGTGGGCTTATGCCCTGTCACGGAGCTTGTATAATAGACTCAGTGGGCTATGCCCTGTCACGGAGCTTGTATAATAGACTCAGTGGGCTATGCCCTGTCACGGAGCTTGTATAATAGACACAGTGGGCTTATGCCCTGTCACAGAGCTTGTATAATAGACACAGTGGGCTTATGCCCTGTCACGGAGCTTGTATAATACTCAGTGGGCTTATGCCCTGTCACGGAGCTTGTATAATACACTCAGTGGGCTATGCCCTGTCACGGAGCTTGTATAATAGACACAGTAGGCTATGCCCTGTCACGGAGCTTGTATAATACTCAGTGGGCTTATGCCCTGTCACGGAGTTTGTATAATACTCAGTGGGCTTATGCCCTGTCACGGAGCTTGTATAATAGACACAGTGGGCTTTGCCCTGTCACGGAGCTTGTATAATACACTCAGTGGGCTATGCCCTGTCACGGAGCTTGTATAATAGACACAGTTGGCTATGCCCTGTCACGGAGCTTGTATAATACTCAGTGGGCTTATGCCCTGTCACGGAGCTTGTATAATACACTCAGTGGGCTTATGCCCTGTCACGGAGCTTGTATAATAGACACAGTGGGCTATGCCCTGTCACGGAGCTTGTATAATAGACACAGTGGGCTATGCCCTGTCACAGAGCTTGTATAATACTCAGTGGGCTTATGCCCTGTCACGGAGCTTGTACAAAACACTCAGTGGGCTATGCCCTGTCACGGAGCTTGTATACACTCAGTGGGCTAAGCCCAGTCACGGAGCTTGTATAATACACTCAGTGGGCTATGCCCTGTCAGTTGTCACGGAGCTTGTATAATACAGTGAGTAGTAGAGTACACATACACACAGTGGGCTTATTATGCCCAGTCACGGAGCACACACAAAGGGCTTATGCCCAGTAAAGTCACAGAGCAGCAAGAACACTGCCTACTCTAATCTATCTAACACTAGAACAGACAGCGCACTAGCTAACTACCTAACTACGCGTCACGCAAGAAATGGCGCCGACTGCCGGGCGCCGTGCCTTTTTATAGAGGGCGAACTTCACTCGGCTCTCGCGAGAATCCGGCGCCGGACGGGTGACGTTCGGCCTCGAGGTGGAATCCGAGTCAGGCGGGAACACCCGAACTTGCGTTCGGGTGGACTCGGATTCCACCTGTTCGGAGCGGTTCGGATTCCTCAGAATCCGAACCGCTCATCACTAATAATCATCTCAATGGAATAGGGGAAAATAATATAAATAAATGTAAATAAAAATAAAATCTGTTGCAGTGAGTGTAGCAGCAATAGAGAAGAATTACACTGCACATATGCTGTAACATTTATTGGGACAAAAATAGAAGTAATAAACCTCCTATTTATACCAACAGGTACAATATGTGAGGCGATAACTAATAATTATAGGACCATATTCTGGAGAATTGTTATTCCCTCTTTTCTATTGAATAATATCCCTGATACGCCATGGTATATGACATTCTATACATATATTAACCGAAGTACTTAGTGCATCACCTGTATGTGAGATCAATATGGAAATGGAATTGTCTATACTGATAGACACACACATATGCTGACCTATACTCAACATCTATAATAGGGCATTTAGTGGATCAGGAGCGTACGCCGCCTTTTTAAATACACTCATTTACATTACACACACCGAATTCTTTTTAAACATACTGTATTTTCACTTTTTAGTGCCTTGCTATTATGTATACAAATTAATAAAACTTATGTTTTATGTATTGTTTAGTGCACCACTATGGATATTTACCCCCTTTTTTTCTTCCCCTACTTGATGTGATAGACATGCTAGCGGGCAGCGGCTGGCATGTGAGAACCTCTGGTTTGCAGGTGGTGACATGTGAAGGCCATGTGTAGGGCATGGGGCTCGCTGGAAGGGCGAGGGTTACATTGGAGTGTTGTGTGTAGGGTGCAGGGCACATTGGAAAGCTGTGAGTGTGGTGTGGGGCACTCTGAAGACCATGGGGCACACTGGAGTTCTGTTCATGGAGCAGATAGAAACAAACTTCAGCTTCCCATCAGAAGCACATTTCCCTTCTAGCCCTAATGGAGCAGCAGCAGCAGCACTGAGGAGAGGTCAGGGGGCGCGGCGTATATCAGCATAGCTAACCTGCGTCACCTAACTCTACGGTGCGGATTCTGTACTACTACAGAGCAAACAAGCATCTGCTCCAGGCCCAGGGTGCAGCCTTTTAAGGCGCACAAGAGATGCAGCCACGTCATTGCTGCACCTTGCCAATTTAATAAAAAAAGATTGGACCACTGATCTGGCTCCAGTTTTCCCGTGGAACCCTCCCTCCTCTTACTAATTTCCTGCGACACCCCTCTCCCTGCTGAGCCAACCTGTCTGCCACCTCGGAAGTCAGCAAATTTGGTACACAGGCTTATTGCAGAGTATGATGTGAATGTGTATTAATAGAGTACATGGGGCTACACTAACAGGGGTATTCAATATGGGTGCGATAACATCGTTTTTGCGTTAATATCGCAATTATGACGTCATTATCGCAGGTTTTACTTTTACACTGTATTCAATATCAAAGCCTTATCGCAGTTTTGAGAAGTCTTTGATAAAAAACGGTGATAACGTTTCACCATTGAACAGGTGTCGAAAAAAAGTGCAGAATTGGGGTTTAGGGGTGCAGGCTTAAAAAAAATAGCCTGCACCCCTGAGATTGACATTTAAATAAGAACTGTGTCAAAAAAAGTAAAAAAAAAAAAAAATAGGGACACCCCAAAAAATTAATTTCCAAATTGGGGTGCAAAAAAAAAAAAAGGGAAAAAATAGTTAAACAATAGGGAAATAGGTTCAGGGCTATTCTGCAAGTATGCGGCAGGTGTTTTGAAGAATAGATTTATAGCGGCAGGTGCACAAATGCAGAATTTTTAAAAACTTACTTTAGGGACATCAAAATATGCTAGTACCCATTTTCATGTACCCCAAATTTGAAATAACCTAAGTGCTCTTCTGTATCACTTCTTCAATGTCGGGAAAAAAACACCTGCTGCGGCTATTTAAATCCCTGACTTTCAATTAAAGGCTAAAACGGGGGTACCCATAGTGTTCCCCCATGTTTTTACAACTTTAGGGGGGGTCTTACAATTATTTTAAGGAAAAATTTGTAACTTTACGCAAATTCAACTTCGGAGTTTCCCGTTTTCGTTAATTTTATATTGAATACGGGGATAAGCGGGAGCGCGCACCAGACTTAACGCAGAAAAAAACTCCGATATGAAACGTTAACTGCGGCAGTGAAGTTAACGTTTCATATTGAATACCCCTCTAGGTGGTAATAACTTCAGAAAACTAAGTTCATGGACTTGCCCTGATTTATCTTTGCTTATTATTACAAGGAGCTCACTATTGCCCCAGAATGACTCTCTTTGGTGTGAGAGAACTAGTGATCCGGGCAGCAGGTACAGTACATGTGCACAGAGAAATATGGGGCCCAGTACAGAGGAATTAGGCTGTGTTTCTGGCCACAGCGGGCCCCCAGGCAGTCTGGCCCCCTTAGTGTTGTACCCCCCATAACTCTCTGATGGAGCCCCTGCATGTGCATGATGGAGACCCTGTGTCAGATATCTGACCTGCCATGGTTATGCAAATCAGTGATGTCACAGTGGCCAGTGATGTCATAACACAGGACAGCCAGTGAGGCTCACCCTCAGCAGAGACTTGCATTATAGTTACAGAATCCTAGCAAGGTGTATTGTTTTTATTATAAAGCACATTTTCTCTAATTCTACTACTGGAGAAGCATCTGAGAGGCTGTAACTCTAAATGTGAGGCTTCATGGCCTCGTCTAGGTAAGTGACTGTCTGTGTTGTGTTTTTAAAAATAGGGATTTCCTTGTTACAAATGTAATATTTATGATCAGATTTACAATTATGTGGAACACCAATTATAGCTAATTTATTTCACTAAGTACATCAATACTGTCACTAATTACACAAACATTGATAGCATCCAAAATTGATTAACTTATAATTGTGCTTCAAATTCTTTGAAACAGAAGCTGAGATACTTTAATGTTTCACTGTTTGTTTTTGTGGGGATTGTTATTATTATTATTATTATTATTTTATTTTTTATTATTTTTTTTTATTGAACCACCATAGAAAATGACAATTACAAAATTTGTTTAAAAAAAATAGAATATCACATCAATCCATTACATAATAGCATATAATAGTATTGTTTTTATATTTATTTTCATATGAAACCACTTGAATTCTTTTAATAGTACTAAACAAGCGTTCTCATCCTCTACACCCGGTCTAGACAACCTGTGGCTCCCCAGCTGTTGTGAAACTACAAGTCCCAGCATGCCCTGCCACAGTTTTGCTATTAGGGAATTCTAAAACTGTAGCAGGGCATGCTGGGACTTGTAGTTTCACAACAGCTGGAGAGCCGCAGGTTGGCTCTACACAAACTTCTTTAATGTAGTTGTCTCTAAGATAAGTCTGGAAACACAACCAGCCCTCATCCTCCTCATTATAAACCGTCCAATCCGCTTATAAAGCTAAATTTAAAATGATCCAAGGAAACAATTGTTATGTTTTGTTATTGTCATGTTGGAATATTAGGAACAATTTTATGCTGTATCAAAATTCTGTTCTCAGGGGCCAATGTAATAGTCTTCATTCTAGCACCCTGCAACTGTCACAGCCCGTGCCGTTCCTCTTTTCTGCCTGGGGTGTCATTCTCTGCTCTGATGCTTCTAGCACACTCAGCTGATGTAACACACTGCCGAGATACAGACCAGAATGTGCTAGAATGAAGACTAATGTAATCTGAGCTGCAGAAGTATATATGCCTTATTACTGCAAACCCATTACCAATATCACTGTAATAATGTAAATAGATAATAACAGTAACATTACTGTATATATTAGCATAAACATGCTCAAGACGCATTCAGCTGATTGGACTCTGCTGCCGCCCGTTATGGGGTGTATTTTTAAAGTGAAGGCGCTCATATGTGCTTTGGTCACATTACACCGCCCCCTTACCATAAGGGGAAGTAATCCTAAAATGTGTCTCTGCCAACACGGCTATAGATACATAAGATATTTGGTGTGCATGCACAGCTTACAATAGTGCCTGGATTGGGGGGAAAAGGCAAGACCATCTCTACATGAGCAGACTGCAGACGGCATGGGGTGACGGTGTGCACTGACTGCAAGCGGCATTGGGGTGACGCTGTGCACTGACTGCAGATGGCATGGGGTGACGCTGTGCACTGCAGTCACTGCTGTGACTGCGGCATTGGGGTGACGCTGTGCACTGACTGCAGATGGCATGGGGTGACGCTGTGCACTGACTGCAGGCGGCATTGGGGTGACGCTGTGCACTGACTGCAGACGGCATGGGGTGACGCTGTGCACTGACTGCAGATGGCATGGGGTGATGCTGTGCGCTGACTGCAGACAGCATGGGGTGATGCTGTGCGCTGACTGCAGATGGCATGGGGTGATGCTGTGCACTGACTGCTAATGGCATGGGGTGATGCTGTGCCCTGTCTGCAGATGGCATCGGGTGATGCTGTGCGCTGACTGCAGATGACATGGGGTGATGCTGTGTGCTGACTGCAGGTGGCTTGGGGTGACGCTGTGCTCCAACTGCAGGCAGCATGGGGTGACGCTGTGCGCTGACTGCAGGCGGCATGGGGTGATGCTGTGCACCATCTGCAGGCGGCATGGGGTGATGCTGTGCGCTGACTGCAGACGGCATGGGGTGACGCTGTGCACTGACTGCAGGCGGCATGGGGTGATGCTGTGCACTGACTGCTAATGGCATGCGGTGATGCTGTGCACTGACTGCAGACGGCATGGGGTAATGCTGTGCGCTGACTGCAGACGGCATGGGGTGACACTGTGCGCTGACTGCTAACGGCATGGTGTGATGCTTGTCACTTAGTGACTCCTCTCAGAGGCAGAGTCACTCAGTTGGCATTGGGCTCAGCTGCAGGGCCACGGGCAGGGGAGGGACTTGTTTCCCCTTCATATATAACTGACTGAACTCAATACCGCCGCGTTCCAGCTCACTTTAACCCCTGCTTATCTGGTCCCATAAAACTAGCTACACTGTCCACAAAGGTAAGTTTATACAGCAGCAGCACCTTGAGATCCACAGAACATTTTATATATGACATATACATAAAGAAGGATTATTATTTGCACTTATAATTTACAATTTTGTTTTTGCATCTCTATCTTTAGTAAGAGAAAGCGGAAGACTAATAGAGATTCGGCATCAAGCTCATCGCTAGAAGCCGATCCAGGTAAGACAGGAGCCAGAAGTCTTTATTGACCCTCAGTAATATATCTGTAATTTTGACATAGAGTAAAGCTGGGTACACACCTGGTCGAGCATCGCTCTCTCTACCCTCTGTCTCACAACTACATTCCCTCACCTATCTTGCATGTACTTGTTCTGGTTTAATGTGTGATTTGTGTTTTGTATGAAGAACACACCATACATAACGTCTTGCCTTGCTTCCACAGCATGCATTTTCTGTGGTCGTGCAGAAAATGACGTGCCCAAGTATGGAGAGCTGCTGCATAACGCCAAGGAGAAGCTGACTGTCCACCACTACTGCCTGGTAAGTATGGAAAGTAATGATGGATGAGCATCAGTTATAGCAGCTGAAAGCAGCCTGTTACACAGTAAGGTGCACATTTATCACAATCTGCTATATTTATGCAAATGTGATAATCATTTTGTCCTATGGGCCTGATTCAGCTTGGAACGCAAGTCTGCGGATGCACACGCACCCTGCCGATGTTTGTGTTCTGCGCATGCGTATGCATCACAGTGTGCCAACCGGCCGCTGCGATCGCGAGTGGCAGTGGTCGAAGGAACGCAGGTATGCCAGTGCGTTTGAATGCCATTACAGCGGCGTGCATAATTAAGCCCCTGTGACGGCACACGCAGCCTGAGCTCTAGGTACTGACAGGAAGTTTAGCAATTTCTGAGTCAGGTCATCTCTACCACAACTGTGCATCTGGGTCCGATGTTACTCTATGTTACCGATGCTTTCACTGACTACCAAAGGCAGGGCTGCCATCAGAAATGGTGGGGCCCGGTACTGACAAATTAAGCAGGGCCCCCCTCACCCCGGGGTATAGGGCAGAAGTGGGTGGAGCTGTGGATGTGGGTGGAGCTACTTTGGGGGGTGAGAGACAGGGAGGGCTGGACCTATTGGGGGCACAGATTAATCGTTCGTATGTGATGTTATATTACTTGCTGTGCTGACATTTTCATTTGCATGTTTTTAATTTAATATATCTAAGCATAAGATGTTTTGTGTGTATATAATTATATATATATATATATATATATATATATATATAAAACATACATACACAAACAAAAGCCTCTGGTGCTTAACTATATTAAATTAAAAGCATGCAAATGTAAGTGTCAGCTCAGCAAGTAATATAACATCACTTACCCACATGTATGTGTATGATTATTAGGGGTGTGCACCGGCCACTTTTCGTGTTTTGTGTTTTGGTTTTGGATCTGGATCTTTCTTCGTATTTTGGATCTGGATTGGTTTTGCCAAAACCACCCTTCCGTGTTTTGGGTTCTGGGTTTTGTGTTTTGGATCTGTATTTTTTTGAAAAAAAGCATAAAAACAGCTAAAATCACAGAATTTGTAGGTTTTTCTGCTCCTATGCTATTATTAACCTCAATAACCTTAATTTCCACTCATTTCCAGTCTATTCTGAACACCTCACACCTCACAATAGTGTTTTTATGTCCAAAAGGTTGCACCGAGGTAGCTGGATGACTATGCTAAGCGACACGAGTGGGCGGCACAAACACGTGACCCATCTAGGAGTGACACTGCAGTGGCAGACAGGATGGCAGTTAGAAAAACTAGGCCCCAAACTGTACATAATGCAAAGAAAAAAAGAGGTGCAAGATGGAATTGTCCTTGGGCCCTCCCACCCACCCTTATGTTGTATAAACAGGACATGCACACTTTAACAAATCAATCATTTCAGCGCCAGGGTCTGCCACACAACTGTGGCTGAAATGATTGGTTCGTTTGGGCCCCCACAAAACAAGCTGGCAATTAATGTGTCCCTGCACAAACTGGCTCTACGGAGGCAAGATGTCATCATCATCCTCCTCATCCACCGATTCCTCACCCTCTTCAGTGTGTACATCCTCATCCTCACAAAGTATTAACTCGTCCCCACTTGAATCCACCACCACAGGTCCCTCTGTACGTTCTGGAGGCTGGTCTCCCTGGAAGAGCTGATAATTCATTTTGATGAACATCATCTTCTCCACATTCTGTGGAAGCAACCTCCTACGCCTTTCGCTGACAAGGTTCCCGGCTGCACTAAACACTCTTTCGGAGTACACACTGGAGGGGGGGCAACTCAGGTAAAATAGAGCCAGTTTGTACAGGGGCCTCCAAATTGCCTCTTTTTCCTGCCAGTACAGGTATGGACTGTCTGACATGCCTACTTGGATGCTGTCACCGATGTAATCCTCCACCATTCTGTCAATGGTGACAGTATCATATGCAGTGACAGTAGACATGTCAGAAATTGTTGCCAGGTCCTTCAGTCCGGACCAGATGTCCAAACTTGGTCCTGCCTGCCCTGCATCACCGCCAGCGGGTTGCTTAGGATACCTAAGTTTTTTCCTGGCAGCCCCAGTTGCGGGAGAAAATGAAGAAGGAGCCGTTGACGTGTCACGTTCCGCTTCAGCTGACAGTGTGTTCACCAGCAGGTCTTTGCACCTCTGCAGGCTTGTGTCGGCCGGAAAGAGAGACACCACATAGGCTTTAAACCTAGGATCGAGCACGGTGGCCAAAATGTAGTGGTCTGATTTCAACAGATTGACCACCCTGGAATCCTGGCAAAGCGAATGAAGGGCTTCATCCACAAGTCCCACATGCCGAGCGGAATCGCTCCGTCTTAGCTCCTCCTTCACTTTCTCCAGCTGCTTCTGCAAAAGCCTGATGAGGGGAATGACCTGACTCAAGCTGGCAGTGTCTGAACTGACTTCACGTGTGGCAAGTTCGAAGGGCTGAAGAACCTTGCACAACACGGAAATCATTCTCCACTGCGCTTGAGTCAGGTGCATACCCCCTCCTTTGCCTATGTCATAGGTGGATGTATAGGCTTGTATGGCCTTTTGCTGCTCCTCCATCCTCTGAAGCATATAGAGGGTTGAGTTCCACCGCGTCACAACCTCTTGCTTCAGGTGATGGCGGGGCAGGTTCAAGAGTGTTTGCTGGCGCTCCAGTCTTCGGCACGCAGTCGCTGAATGGCGAAAGTGGCCAGAAATTTTTCGGGCCACCCAAAGCGTCTCCTGCACGCCCCTGTCGCTTTTCAGAAAATTCTGCACCACCAAGTTTATTGTGTGAGCAAAACATGGGACGTGCTGGAATTTGCCCAGATGTAATGCCCGCACAATATTGGTGGCGTTGTCAGATATCACAAATCCCCAGGAGAGTCTAAGTGGGGTAAGCCACTGGGCGATGATTTCCCTCAGTTTCTCTAAGAGGTTGTCGGCGGTGTGCCTCTTACTGAAACCGGTGATACACAGCGTAGCCTGCCTTGTAACGAGCTGGCGTTTCTGAGATGCTGCTACTGGTGACGCTGCTGCTGTTGCTGCGTAAGGTGATACATCTACCCAGTGGGCTGTCACAGTCATATAGTCCTTAGTCTGCCCTGTTCCACTTGTCCACATGTCCGTGGTTAAGTGGACATTGTGTACAACGGCATTTTTCAGGACACTGAGGACACTTTTTCTGACGTTTCTGTACAGTCTCGGTATCGCCTGCCTAGTGAAGTGGAATCTAGACGGGATTTGGAACCGGGGACACACTACCTCCATCAATTGTCTAAATCCCACTGCACTAATGGCGGATACCGGACGCACGTCTAACACCAACATAGCAGTCAAGGCCTCAGTTATACGTTTTGCTTCAGGATGACTGCTGTCGTACTTCATCCTCCTCGCTAAGGACTGTTGGAGGGTCAATTGTTTAGTAAAAGTAGTGGTGTTCCTACTTCCTCTCTGGGATGATGAACGACTCCCAGCAGCAGCAGCAACAGCAGCAGCGGCAGCAGTAGGCGTAGCAATGCAGGATCCTCCGGAGGAATCCCGGATAGGAGAGTCAGTCATGCCAGTGATATGGCCTGCAGGACTACTTCCGATCCTGACTAAGGAGGAAATTGACGAGGAGGGAGTTGACGGTGTGGTTTGCAGGCGCTTGGATACAACAGGACAACGGGATTTAGGTGTCCCTGGACTGCTTACGGTCTGAGCCAAAGTTTCTGAACTTGACAGTAACTTTTTATGAACGCGCTGCAGGTGCCGTATAAGGGAGGATGTTCCTAGGTGGTTGACGTCCCTACCCCTACTTATTTCACCTTTACATATGGTACATATGGCAAGACAGTTGTTGTCCGGATTTGGATAGAAATATTGCCAGACCAAAGAGGTGGAATGTTTGGTCTTCTGCCCAGGCATGACCGTGATGGGCTTTTTCATCCCACGGACAACAACTGTCTCCCCCGGAGCCTGATTTAAACAAACCACATCACCATCAGAATCCTCCTCGCCAACTTCCTCCTCAGCGCCAGCTACACCAGTATCCTCATCCTGTTGTACTTCAACAGTGACATCTTCAATTTGCATATCAGCAAGTGGACTGTGGGTGCTCCTTTCAGCACTTGCAGGGGGCGTGCAAATGGTGGAAAGAGCCACCTCTTCCCGTCCAGTGCTGGGAAGGTCAGGCATCGCAACCACCACCACACTTGGACTCTCCTTGGGGATTTGTGATATCTTCTTAGAAAGCACAGTTCTTCGCTGTGCTTTTGCCAGCTTAACTCTTTTGATTTTTTTAGTGGGAGGAGTGCTTCCATCGTCATGTGAAGCTGAACCACTAGTCATGAACATACTAGGGATCGACCTTAGCCGTTCCTTGCCACTCCGTGTCGTAAATGGCATATTGGCAAGTTTACGTTTCTCTTCAGCTGATTTAAATGTCTTTTTCAAGGTCATTTTCCTGAACTTTGCCATTTGGGATTGTATGTGCCCTCTACTATGACATTGGGCATCGGCCTTGGCAGACGACGTTGATGGCATGTTATCGTCTATGTCATGACTAGTGGCAGCAGCTTCAGCACTAGGAGGAAGTGGTTCTTGATCTTTCTCTATTTTATTTTTATCGGAGAAAGTTTGGTCCTCCATTTATGTTATATCGATTTGATATATACGTGCGGCTAAACACAGAAAATAATTTTTTTTTTGGTTTGGACTGGAGTGTACTTTGTGGGTTACAGCACCCTTTAACGGTCAAGCCAGCCGGCCCTTTACTTATGACACAGGCGCACTCTTGGCACTACTTTGTTGATGCACGTGCGGCTACTGCGCACACAATTCACAAACACAGAAAATAATTTTTTTTTGGTTTGGACTGGAGTGTACTTTGGGGGTTACAGCACCCTTTAACGGTCAAGCCAGCCGGCCCTTTACTTATGACACAGGCGCACGCTTGGCACTACTTTGTTGATGCACGTGCGGCTACTGCGCACACAATTCACAAACACAGAAAATAATTTTTTTTTGGTTTGGACTGGAGTGTACTTTGGGGGTTACAGCACCCTTTAACGGTCAAGCCAGCCGGCCCTTTACTTATGACACAGGCGCACGCTTGGCACTACTTTGTTGATGCACGTGCGGCTACTGCGCACACAATTCACAAACACAGAAAATAATTTTTTTTTGGTTTGGACTGGAGTGTACTTTCGGGGGTTACAGCACCCTTTAACGGTCAAGCCAGCCGGCCCTTTACTTATGACACAGGCGCACTCTTGGCACTACTTTGTTGATGCACGTGCGGCTACTGCGCACACAATTCACAAACACAGAAAATAATTTTTTTTTAGGTTTGGACTGGAGTGTACTTTCGGGGGTTACAGCACCCTTAACGGTCAAGCCAGCCGGCCCTTTACTTATGACACAGGCGCACGCTTGGCACTACTTTGTTGATGCACGTGCGGCTACTGCGCACACAATTCACAAACACAGAAAATAATTTTTTTTTGGTTTGGACTGGAGTGTACTTTCGGAGGTTACAGCACCCTTTAACGGTCAAGCCAGCCGGCCCTTTACTTATGACACAGGCGCACGCTTGGCACTACTTTGTTGATGCACGTGCGGCTA
Organism: Taudactylus pleione; assembly: GCA_031769625.1. Classification (NCBI taxonomy): domain Eukaryota; kingdom Metazoa; phylum Chordata; class Amphibia; order Anura; family Myobatrachidae; genus Taudactylus; species Taudactylus pleione. Next base: position 3,498,417 of record JAUIMM010000114.1, on the reverse strand, counting down.
CTGCGCACACAATTCACAAACACAGAAAATAATTTTTTTTTAGGTTTGGACTGGAGTGTACTTTCGGGGGTTACAGCACCCTTAACGGTCAAGCCAGCCGGCCCTTTACTTATGACACAGGCGCACGCTTGGCACTACTTTGTTGATGCACGTGCGGCTACTGCGCACACAATTCACAAACACAGAAAATAATTTTTTTTTTGGTTTGGACTGGAGTGTACTTTCGGGGGTTACAGCACCCTTAACGGTCAAGCCAGCCGGCCCTTTACTTATGACACAGGCGCACGCTTGGCACTACTTTGTTGATGCACGTGCGGCTACTGCGCACACAATTCACAAACACAGAAAATAATTTTTTTTTTGGTTTGGACTGGAGTGTACTTTCGGGGGTTACAGCACCCTTAACGGTCAAGCCAGCCGGCCCTTTACTTATGACACAGGCGCACGTTTGGCACTACTTTGTTGATGCACGTGCGGCTACTGCGCACACAATTCACAAACACAGAAAATAATTTTTTTTTTGGTTTGGACTGGAGTGTACTTTCGGGGGTTACAGCACCCTTAACGGTCAAGCCAGCCGGCCCTTTACTTATGACACAGGCGCACGTTTGGCACTACTTTGTTGATGCACGTGCGTCTACTGCGCACACAATTCACAAACACAGAAAATAATTTTTTTTTTGGTTTGGACTGGAGTGTACTTTCGGGGGTTACAGCACCCTTAACGGTCAAGCCAGCCGGCCCTTTACTTATGACACAGGCGCACGCTTGGCACTACTTTGTTGATGCACGTGCGGCTACTGCGCACACAATTCACAAACACAGAAAATAATTTTTTTTTTGGTTTGGACTGGAGTGTACTTTCGGGGGTTACAGCACCCTTAACGGTCAAGCCAGCCGGCCCTTTACTTATGACACAGGCGCACGCTTGGCACTACTTTGTTGATGCACGTGCGGCTACTGCGCACACAATTCACAAACACAGAAAATAATTTTTTTTTTGGTTTGGACTGGAGTGTACTTTCGGGGGTTACAGCACCCTTAACGGTCAAGCCAGCCGGCCCTTTACTTATGACACAGGCGCACGCTTGGCACTACTTTGTTGATGCACGTGCGGCTACTGCGCACACAATTCACAAACACAGAAAATAATTTTTTTTTTGGTTTGGACTGGAGTGTACTTTCGGGGGTTACAGCACCCTTAACGGTCAAGCCAGCCGGCCCTTTACTTATGACACAGGCGCACGCTTGGCACTACTTTGTTGATGCACGTGCGGCTACTGCGCACACAATTCACAAACACAGAAAATAATTTTTTTTTGGTTTGGACTGGAGTGTACTTTCGGGGGTTACAGCACCCTTTAACGGTCAAGCCAGCCGGCCCTTTACTTATGACACAGGCACACGCTTGGCACTACTTTGTTGATGCACGTGCGGCTACTGCGCACACAATTCACAAACACAGAAAATATATTATTTTTTTAGCACTTGGGGGGAGCACCCCTGATGGACAGAGCACCCCCTGGACAACACTACAGCACCCCTTTAGGACTGGGACACTGCACAGGACTTTGGAGTGGACACAGCCCCTATGGAGAACTGACTGCACAACACAGTCCAGCCAGCCCCTATGGACTTTGAAGTAGTGGACACAGCCCCTATTAACAACAGCAGCACAGCACAACACAGCCAGCCCCTATGGACTTTGAAGTAGTGGACAACAGCAGCACTACACTACACTACACTACACAGCACTAACTCCCACCCTCCCTCTTCACTGTCCACAGCCGAGTGAGAAAATGGCGCCGACGCGGGTACCTTATATAGGATCCAAAACCCGCGAGACTCGGAAGGCGGGATGATGACGTTTTGCCTCGATGTCAGATCCGAGTCAGGCGGGAAAAGTCGAGCCTGACTCGGATCGGACTCGGATCGGGGGGGCTCGGGGGGGTTCGGATTTCAGAAATCCGAACCCGCTCACCCCTAATGATTATCTATATATATCTATATCTATATATATATATATACACTGTATATATTCTATGTATATATATATATATATATCCACACACTGTATATAACCTGTATATATACTAAATATATATATATATATATATTCACACTGTATATATACTAAATACTATATATATATATATATATATATATGCACACTGTATATATATATATATACTGTATATAATACATAAATTAGGCACTCCCACCCTACAACAGAGCCCAAACTTACCTGGACACTCGGCCATCTCCGTGACTCTGGGAGCTCCTACAGCGCAGAGTGATGCGAGGTACCGCGTGTCACTGGTGGAATGCACTGGCAGCTGCCAGAGAAGAGTCTCGGTGGCATTTAATACATGGAGCCGGTTGCAAGCCAATCGCAGCTCATGGAACGGCAGCCAGCCAATCAGCAGCGGCCGTTACCCGGGCCCCCTCTCTCTCTGGGCCCGGGATTGGAGTCCCCGCAGTCCCCCCCTGATGGCAGCCCTGACCACTTGTGGAAGTGGGCAGCTTATTGAAGTGGTGGGTGTGTGAGTATACTGCTGCGATCGCAATGCATTCATAGCATATTTTCCCAGCGGCCGGGTGCGTGCGATTACAGACTTGCGATCCGTCCTGAATCAGGCCCTATATTCACAAGGTGATAATGTAAATGTTTACTCAAATGTCTCAATCTCCTCTACACGGGAGGCCAATGCCGATAAGAGCCCAGTCACGGTAAGCCTTTGAAGCAGAGAGATGGCTTGTGAGTGTTTTGGGCAGGGATGTAAAGAGATGGGCCCCGGGAGAGGGGTGTGTCCTAATTGTGGGAGGCATGGCTATGCCCCCTTAGGTTAAAAATACCCCTTTTTGTGAGCCCCTCAGCCTAGCATTAAGCCACGGGGTTGGGGGGCGCGATAAGTGTGATAGCTCCCCCCACATAAAGGCAACAAATTATTCTACCAAATGAAACCATACATTTTCTGTTAATTAAAATGGTGTAAAAATTTAAAAAAACATATTTTGTTTCATTTTTAACTTTAGGCATTAAATATTATTGGAGCCCTCCCCTAAGGATATGTAGTTATCAGCACAGTTTCATTAACATGCTAAGTGCATAAAACATGATAAAACTATATTGGAGCATATGTTAGAGATATAAGTCTTCCTAATTGTTATAGATAATGCAGCAGTGGTGACAGCCATAAGTACATCTCCCCTCTCTCCTATCCAGTTACTATCCAGCGGTGTGCTGCAGAGGGGCAGTGACAGGCAAACCTTCTATGGCTTCCTGTACCCAGATGTGCGGAAGGCAGCCAGCCGGGCGGCAGAGCAGGTGAGGAGCCGATCATGCTGATACTTTCTCATGTCATGTGAAGTCACCGGAGAACTGAATGACACATATTGGGCCTAATTGGGAGTTTATTCTATTCCCTGATAATCCACAAAGAATAAAATAAACAGCTTTGTGATGCCGCAGTGAGAACGGCTCCACCTGGAGCCGCGGTGCAGAATGACTGTGGAACTGACGTGACCAGAAAGGTCAAAAGCCACTCAGCCAATCAGAAGTGTTTTCCCAAGGTGGCCGACAGATTCTGGGGAGTCGAATTTATATAAAATGTTTTGGTGTATGGACCTAACTCAGAGGTGAATGCATTGCAGGTGTTGGCGCAGTTGGCCACTGTGCTTTTTTTACTGTTCATGTGTCCTGATGGTTTACCGACTGTGGTTGTAGTGAGTATTTGGATGCAGAGCATGCAATGGGTGCTTGTGGAAAGAAACAGAGTGATGCCGCCTGTCAGCGGTAATGCAGATCTTTTTGCTTCCTCGAGCCAGTGTGCTGCTAAATGCACATGTGTGATCCAGCTTGCCGGTTCCTGCATGCACAGAGGACTGGAAGCTCAGACATATGCACTTGCACTTCACTAAAATAAAAAAAAGAAAGAAAAAAAGATTAACGTGCCATAGGTCTCTCTGTTGGACGGCCGATCAGCCGCAGCAGCTATGATTGGAAGCCTTAGAGGAGCTATTTTCTATCTCTCCCAGAAAAGTGGTTAGCAGAGGACCTGGCTATACTTGAGTGTTATATACAGTGACTGTTCTATTATTAGGAAGTAAAGGAGTCTAGAACAAAGGTTATTTATAGTGGGGGACCTATTTACACTCATTGTTCGTGTTTTTCTCAGTATTGTCATTTGTTAATCATGTTTTGCAGCCCTGCACAGTGTGCAAGAGGACGGGCGCCTCCATACGCTGCAGCGGGAAGGGCTGCACTGAGACAGTGCACTTCCCCTGTGGCCAGGAAAAGGAATTTATATTCCAGTACTTCAAGGAGTTTCCGTGAGTAATCCATTTGCTTCTAGGTATATAGAACCCGATTCAGACCCGCTTGCTAGATGCGTTTGCACGCAGCTGGCATATGCAAATCCGGGAAGGCAGGCGATCGTACGGCAAGGCATTAGCACACCCACTATGTCTTGGCGTGCGATCGCGCTGTGTATGTATGTTCCGTTACAGTGGGGGTTTTTGTTTGAACTTCTCACTATTTATTCTGTAATATTTATTTCCCTGCAGATCATTTTGCCCAAGGCATCGGCCAGTTCAGAAGGCTGCGGCACAGGACGGAGTAAGTGCATGTACCATCTGCCTGGAGGAGCTGACCCCTGCCCCTGCATATGATGTGATTAAGAGCCCCTGCTGCAAAAACACCTGGTTCCACAGGACTTGTCTACAGGTGAGCTATGGCTTTACTATTTACTCCTCACTATCGGAGTCACCGGGAGGAGGCCAACCAGGAGAGAGCCGAGGAATGACGGCCAATGGAGTGGAGGGTTTGAAGCTGATTCCGGTGTCCGCTCTCTGTATATGAAGGATTATGGTGAATGCGGCCTGACAGTAGGCTGGTTGGCTTGTCCTCGCTCGTCAGCTCTTGTGCAGGACGTTTGCTTTATGACTGTACATATATATATATTTGGTATTTCATCTGAACTTCTTACATTACAGATGCAGGCATTAAATGCAGGGAACTATTTCTTGAAGTGCCCCATATGCCAGAACATGGAGAGTTTCCAGCAGGAGATGCTGCAAATGGGAATTTACATTCCCCACAGGTATATGTAACAATTGTCTTTATCTAGAACATAGAATCCAGCTCCATCACAGAGGCATTTTAAGACTGGAGGGGGCCCATGTGAGGATTTCTGTGAGCCCCCTCCCCCTGAAAAAAAAATGACACTGGCGCATGCACAGAACATCACCAACAATCTGGAATTTACCCATAATCCCCTGTGCCTACGCAGTAATCTGGTGTTATATCGTACATATGATGCAGCTGCCATGTTTCTGGGGATCACTTCTGGAACATGGTGCTGGCTGCATTTTTTGAAAGCTATCAACGGAATAATGACGTGAACGGCATCAGTGGCGTTGTGCATTCCCCCACACCAATTACAGAGACGAAACTGGTGCCGACATTAACTGTGCATTTGTGTAGCTTAAACAAGGAAACGAAAGCTTGCATCCCGCTATTTTACCTTGTGTTTCGTACTTATGAAAAGCTATAAGCAAAATGTGTCCTATGATAATTTACAGAGATTTATCAGTTCTTTAGTAAGCAAATTGCCAAATCCAGCCATAAGACTATTGGCACTTGGCTATGGGTCTATGGCCCTGATTCAGAGCCGGACACTCTGACAAAGCGCTCGCTCTGAATCAGGGCCGTCCTTCTGAATTTTTAGAGCGGCCTCCCGGCCGCTCGTATAGCTGTGGGTGACCACCCACAGCTATAGCGAGCGGCCAGGAAGATGGTCGCGATGCTCAAGACCATCGCGACCATCGGCCTTGCGACGAGACCCTTGTGGTAGGGTCTCGTTGACGCAAGCCCTGGAGTGCTTTTAGCTCTATCAGAGCTGAAAGCACTCCCACTGACATCACTTGTGATGTCAGTGGGGCTGGCCCCAGATGGTAGGCGTTCCGATGGGAATGCCTCCGTCTGGCCAGTCACACCCCTGGCACGCCCACCAAACGGGGCGTGCTGTCACTCACCATCAACAGCATGCCCCCTTTGTAGCGAGACCCATAGTGACGGCTTGCCGGACTGGACTGCTGGACTAGATGAAACAGACAGAAGAAAGCGTTGTAATGTCACATTGATTAATTACATCAGCGATATTACCTCACATTAACCTTTCAGAGATGCATCCTGGGAACTGGAGAACAACGCCTTTGGAGAACTACTGCAGGTCCACCAACAGTGCGACGCGGATCCCTGCCGCTGCGACCATGGAAGAACTCACAGTGAGAGCGGCAGGTAAAACTTTTCGCATTTTATTTCTTAAAGGCTGCCAGTGTGCTATGGCCCAGCAGCAGCACCTGGGAAGGTTCCCCTGCTCATTCCGTATGTTTAATGCGGCCTAGACTCTGATAAATAGGACCCTATGTTTATTAGCTAAGGATCTACTGGGTGTATGCGTAATATATGTGACGATGTATTTAATAAGAGGTTGATATCTTTCACATTTACTGTGTGCTTACTAAGAGGCCGACACCAAGAACCTGGCTACTATAATCGTTTTCTGTTATTATATATGTTATGGGATGGGTACAGGATGCGCCGGGATACTGAACGTATCCCATATCTTATATGTGTTGTGAATCTAATATGTATTCAATAAATTGTAATATTGGAATCTTTATCAGAGAGTTCCCAGTACCTTAGGTTTTCTTGACAGCGCTGCCCACTTTGTTATTGGTTTCACCCCACACTTACCTGCTCCTCCGTCTCTTTCTTCTTCCTCTGCCCTATAATTCTGTTCTTCTCTTTATCGTGCTTCACTGTGCTGGTTGGGCGGCTCGGAGGCTTCTCTTCCTGGCTGCTCTTCTATTCGGCACCAAAGACACATTATGATATCCAATGCCCATAATATAAAAGAATGAGGGGAGCAGGGGGGCGTTATATCCTTTGTGCCGGGTGGCGTATGAACCATTGTGCTGGGTGGCGTATCAACCATTGTGTGGGTGACGTATCAGCTGTTACAGTGTCGTAGCCACTGGCACTGTAACATAGCATTTCGCATACAGATACACCCGCTGTCACACACAGAATATAGGCATGCCGCATATCATTTTAATCAGCAGAAGTTGCTTGTGCGTCCTACTCCCATCACCGTTTGATTAAGATGCATTTGAAGGTAAAAAATTTGCTGAAATGTATACATTCTTATAAGCTGCCAAATTGTTTAATCCTCTCTAGAATACAATAAAACATTTAGTATCTTAGGGCCTATTTCTTCCTGTAGCGAAATGCTCCATCGCTGAGATTTATAGCTCCAGCTGTAGATTTATCCTCTGTGTCTCCTCTTTCAGTGAATGGTGTATAATTCGGTGTCACTGCTGTGGGTCAGCAGGAACCCACCTCGCCTGCTCAGCCCTAAGATCTGCTGAGAGCGCATGGACCTATGCAGAGTGTGCCTCCATTCTGGAGAAGCCGGAGGATGTTGTTGGTAAGTACTTTCCCCTGTCATTTGTCACCTATTACTAGGTAGTACAGTATCTAACATCATAACTTATATTTCACTTACGTGGTAGAATGAGACATTAGTGAAAACTATCATTAAGTTACCAATCTTGGGTTATTGCCACTGTAGTGTAATCGATGTGTGGCCCTTTTCATGTTACAGTAGCCTTTGCCAACCTGCGACTTGTAGGACACAGAGTATGTCCATCCACATAAACATATCGCTAACAATGTTGGATCTCTTTCTGATTGCAGAGTCATTGGCAGAGGAATCTGTGGTAATACCATCAACGAGCAGAGCAAATCCTCCACCTGCAGTAACACCAGGAGAGACCTGCGCCCGGACGAGGGGGCATCTTTCTGTAACACCAAGAGGGACTTGCGCCCGGGTGAGGGGTTACAAAATAATAACATCCAGGAGGACCAGAAAATCACCATTGTAGGGTGCTAAACCCAGAACCTGGGGGCCCAGGTGGAGACAAGATGCCTCATGATCTGCTCCCTACCTGTCGTACACATCCTGCAGGAACAGAGAACTGTGTGGATCCATGCAGTGTCTCTCACTCTCGTCCCCATATTCACATCAGTGGAATTAGAGCAATTAAATATCTTTGGCTTTCCAAACCAAGTAAAGAGAAAATTCTTCTTTTATATCATATTTTAGCAGGGGATTACAAATCAGTAATATTGATATTAGGCATGCCTAAGGCTTCAATCCAAAGGCACCATTCACATGGCTTCAGTGCATAACGGTGTGTTTCATTCTGATCGAAGTGAACGGTTATACCACGTAACCAACTGAGTGAGTACAAATGAACACACTTTAGTTATAAGCAACAAACATACAAAGTATACAGTATACTTTTGTCTATGTGTTCAGATGACACCGGTGATTCATTATCTTCAACATAAGATGTAGTTCAAGTTAATCTGGGGAGCCCTCATTTCACAATGCTCAGGTCTTTCAATTTACATTGCAGACACTCTACTACAGTCTCAGGTCCATGCACGAGCCAAAGAGCCTTTGTCTAGGTCTTGATTTATATACCATAGTCTGGGTGTTTGGCTTTCCAGATATTAAGCCCATATTAGTTACATACTGGGTATCAAGCACTGATTGGTACAACATAGCATGGACCATTCTTATCTCTTGCACATGCTCAGTAAGCACTAAGATATACTCATGACAAAGAAATACAGTTATGGCGTGTCCTAGAATGTCTGGAGTTACACTATCTCAAAGCCCCTCTTTGTCTAAAGAATATGGACATCACTTTCAGTAACCCATAATGCTTAGCATCTCTACACATCTTAAAATGGTTATTCTATTGCAATGTGGCTAACTTTCTACAACTAACACCATATAAGGTCTTAAGGGCTTATTATACATTTCTGCTAATGACAGGTACAAATATAGGCCCCCCAATATATGTCTTGTCTGACCCCAAAGGTGAATCTGACCAGTCTAGGCATAGACTAGAACTACATGAATACAAACTGTTTTCAAACCTCAATGGGGCCTAGCACAGTTGTGTATTACAACTTATATACCTATGTAGAAATTAATTATTTAACCCACTGGTTACACTTCAATCCTGCTATTTATCCTGTACTTTTGTGCCTATCAATTACATATTCAAATGAGTTCTAATTAAAGACTGTTGCTTTTAATCAGACATTATAAATATAAGTGGTTGGCACGGTTCCTGGCATCCTCCCATCAGCTATGGGTTGGTTGATGGATCACTGCAGTGTTCTGGAAATCAATACATCAGTGAACGTTATTAAAGGGGGATGGTGTTAATCTGTGCTGCTGCCACCTTTATGTGGACTTTCTCCAAGTTATCTGAGAGCGCAATCACTGGTGACAGATGGACCTTAATATCTCTAGCCTGCGATCTTCATATAGCAAGGTGGACAGTATATTTTAGCACAGTCCTCTATGATCCGCCATCTCAGGAAGCATCTGTGAGCCTATAGATTACACTCGGCACAAAATAAGAAACAACATGTTATATAACGCGACCTCTTGGTATTCTGACATCTTCGATAAGTTAGACACATATATATTCCTATAATCGTGCATTTTCTATATGCAAGCTTTTATTAATTTTACACTTGTTACTTATTATTTCTAGTTCAGATATATTTATAATATATATAATTATTGCTGATCAATATGTTATCACTTATAAACATTGCAAGGTTAATAGCTCAATTAACTTCACACTAATATCTTTATTCTTAATATAAGGGAAGATTATAGTCCTTCTGTAACAGTGGAAAACTGCTATTTTCATTGGAGTTTGACAGGGAGAGACATGCGGTGAGGTATTGATAGGTTATCCTTCCCTCTGACAATCAGAAACTGCCTTAAGCATGGGGGGGCTCTGCCGCAGACAATAATACTGCACTGAAAAAAAACAGGGTCACGCCCTTCTCAGTGAGATATGTGATAGCTCTGATGGACAACTCTGATGATCAGGCGACCTATCCAGAGGGTTCTGACAGCGCACTGCCAGTGCCATAATGCTCCTGTGCCATCTATACCCAGCATCTACTTCACCTACCACTTGCTAATGAGAGTTGAGCTGCTATTTTCATTGGAGTATGACAGGGAGAGGTGAGGCAGCAACAAGGTCAGCCTCCCCTCTGACTATCAGAAACTGCCTGGAGCACAGGGCAGGCCATACCACAGGCTAAAATACTGCACCGAAAATGGTGGGTGGCAGCTTAGTTCTGCAGTAAATCGTTGGTGAGTCAGCAGAATTTGTAGAATCAAATGGAGACAGAACAAGCACCTGATAGTGTAGCGGAAAAGCTAATTTCACATTAGAATGGGCATAATTCCAAATGATATTGTATTGGTAATAACATGTATATTTCCCTCTTGTACAGTTGTATGTAACAATCCTTTGTATAGTGTTATTCTAGAGTCTGTGTAATTCTAATCAGCATGAGGTCTGGTGTGTGGAAAGGTGACAAAACCCCTCTTGACTAGTCCCCTTTGAAGCTGGGCAAGCGAGGATGTAAGAAGGACTGTCTTCCTAATACAGTCATTAAGAGCCCTGTGTTCTGTTTGGGGACAGTGATCAAAAGAATGGATGGACCAGGGAGACATTCGGTCTCCGGAGGTGTGAATCTCCTCACCTAGCCACTGGGTATGTTTGTTCCCCAAACTTCAAATATAGCTGAGTGTGTAATTAAAGAACCCCTACTCAGGTGGCCAGGAAACCCTGAGCTTCAGAGAGCTAAACAATCCACTCTGAGCTGAAAAGGGTAAAATCATCCCCACGGAGGGGGTGAGGGGGTGCCTGGAAAAAGCAGGCCTAAATATGTGTCAACCCTGACCCATTGGCTCATCCTACATGAGGCTATCGAAGGATATAGATGATCCTGAGTTTGTCACTGGGAAGGCCTCGTCCCAGAACCACTTAATCGGCCGTGACCCGAATGGTTTGTTTCCCCATTTATTATTTTATTTTCTGGAAAGTGTGAGTAACTGTGTGATTTTTTTAAACAATATTATATTCTTTGTAAACTTTTGTACATAAGCTTTGAAGACATTCTTCAATTAAACATTAATTCTAGTTCTGGATCTTTGTTTTTATGACCCAAGTCCTCATATGACTCATGTTACCTATTTTTGTAAGTATTGATAAATGTGTGTGCAGGTAAGAGCATAAGCTTACTTTATGCTTTAACATTATATTCTTCTGCTGGTGGCAGTTACCAGGTTTAGTTAACCACACATGCTGAGGGTAACCTGTAAAAGTCACGGGCGGCGATTCTCAGATTGGTGTATCTGGAGGGTCGGCCCGCAGGACCGTGACAGATAATGTAATATTATGGTTGAAAATAATTTGATAATATGCGTACCAAATGTACACTTGTTCAAAAGCGTAACTGCAGGAGTTTAAATTTGCAGGTTTGGTACTCCTCCCAGAAGAGAAATACTTCACTTTTGAGAAGCTTCATATATCAATAAAAGATATCTCCACAGCATATATGTACGTTTCAAAAGTGAGAACAATACATACAGCATACAAGCTATATCATACAGAATAAAATAGCTTATCTGTGAATGAAGATGTGAGGGCATGGATGCCATCCAATAGGATATCTCTTTTTGAGAAGCAAAAATTCAGAAGATGAGGCAAACAAGGGGGTAGATCCTAAAAACAAAGATATATTCAGTTTGTCATCCCACTATTTATCACAATCTGAAGTATCAATATTCAGTAAATGATTGATGTTTGCCCTCACACAGAAACACAATACATTTAAAATGTTTATTGATTTGAACACATTTGATGGGAAATTGACACTTACAAGGCATTTTGCAAAGAAGGAAATGGCCATAATAACTAATTATAACAACTTCTCTAAATTAGGATACTCAGGCACTGGCCTCGTCACTCCGAGAAAACGGGGCTGATGCCCTAACGTGTGAACCATGGCAATCGTGCAGCAGCTTAGGGGGCACTTGATCTGAACATTCATAGTTTGTAACATGGACGTGTGAAGATCTCGCTTCATAGGAGTTGTATATAAACCCAATGAATTGGGTCCATAGTATCCTATACAAGTTTGACAAAAATATTAAATTTTTCTAGCAGTTTCTTTTGTTTACATAAAAAATAACATGTATAGGATGTTTGTCTCCAGCTGTTCAGTTCTACATCACATTGTTCAGTATGGTAATAAATGTAATTCATTAAAGTAAGATAATCTTGCTCTACTCAGTTCGTCCCAAAAAAAAAAATACATCCTTGCTCTACTTATTTCTTAAAAAAGAGCACTGTAATATGTTCTGTCCTGGCCTTGCTATCGATCTCCCAGATAACAAGGTCAGTAATAGATGTATTAGCATGCTTCCTGCTGGACATTTGCACAGTGGTCTGTGTTTACCTACTAAAGTATGGCAGTAATATAAAAATGTATAGAATACATGTGTATTTGTTTTTAAATATAAGGTGTGGCTTTGTGGAATTGCATTATCCACAAAAAGGAGATTTATGTTCTTACCTGTTAAATCCTTTTCTTTGACTCCATAGGGGGTACAGGGATCACTCTAGCTATAGCCTAGATAGAGGAGAACCTGGTCACCAAATAGTTAACATTTATTTCCCAGCAGCCCAGGCTCCCTTTCCTTTGTACCCCGACCCCAGCCACCAGCAGCCAGTTAAGTTAGCAAGCCATGGCAAGGAGCAAGGAGAAGGAAGACAGGCAGACACTCTGATTCACACACATAGGCAAGGTAAACAGAACCGATACTCAGGCAAGAAGATCCACGTATCACTCCTGCTGTGGCCACACTGGAGCCATAAGGATCACTGTGTCTCCCTCCAGCGTTAACCTGCGAAAGACCTGCGGGATCTTTGAGATTGGAGGAAAGATGTATATTAGCAGAAACATCCATGGTACCTATAGAGTGTCCACCAGGAGAGCTGCGGGCTTCCTGGTGTGGGAACTGCATCACTGCAACTGATGATTGTGTTGTGATGCCATCATATCTATGTCTGGTAGGTCCCAACGGTGGACTAGTAGAGTCTTGATGTAGAGCCTACTCACCCAAGTGATAATCCTGGAGGTTTAGGGAGTCCGCATCCCAATTCTGGACTCCGGGGAGGAAGGCTGCTGACAGTGCAGATGGATACCGCTCTGCTCAGCGGAGAATGCAGTTGACTCCATCATGGCTTTGCAACTGCGAGTGCCACCCTGGTGGTTTATATAGGTGACATTGGTTGACCGGATAACCCAGGAGGAGTGACTGCATCTGGCAAAACGCACTGTATACTGTGTGGAGCTCCAGGACATTGATGGACAGTGCTTTCCTGAGTCGTCCATAGACCCTGGAAGGTCTGAAAACACATCATCATCCCCCACCCCCCTGAAGACCTGCGTCGGAGTAGAGTAGGACCCAGTCTGGGATCTGAAAAAGATGGTCCCTGTCCATGTGTGGGACTGGTGGAGCCACTATAGGAGAGAGTGACAACTGTCCCAAGGGAGAATGAGCGTCTGCACCCTGAGGTGCAAAAGGGACTTGTTCCACCATGCTAGAATTTCCAACTAAAGAGGACAGGAGAGGAACTAGACATATGCCACTATGTTGAAGATGGAGACCAAAGAACCCAAGATCTGCATGCAGCTGTGGAGCCACACCTGATGGTGGCTCAGGAATTCGCAAATCCTGGACTGCAGAGCTAAAATGTTATCTGCAGGATGGAAGACCTGTTGAACCCTGGAATTGAGAAAAGAGCCTAAGTGTAGCATCTACTGAGAAGGTGTCAGAATGGATTTCCTCCAATTGACTATCCACCTGAGTGACTGCAGTTCTTCCACTATTTACAAAGTCTCACTGTCCCAAAAATGACAGAGAAATTACACTCCTCAGTTTTGAGTGGCAGCTCCAAAAGTCTCCAGAAAAGGACTATTGCTCCATAGGTCCAAATAGGTCCAAATAGAAAGACTGTTCAGCAATTGTGACACATCTGCGCTATCTAGTGTATAGAGTCCAAAAGACCTCCTGTGTTTTGTTCCAATTTTAAGTTTCTTTCATTTAAGGCTCCAGAATTGTTTTTTCACATCCATAAAAGTAAACAAAGAATTAAAGTGCACTAGTTATGTACCAAAAAAATCTCTCTTTTTACATACATTAACTGCCACCTCTGTAGGGGTAAATTTAATATTTGTTTGTATTAGAATTTTTTGTGCCCCTCATACACAATATAGATTATACCAATGTAAAAAAAAACACAGCAAAGTAAACAAAGTGCCAGTGTTATGTCACGCCCCCTACAAATATCTGAAAAACCACTATGCATGGTACGGTCAGATCCAGGGGAGTGGGAGCGATCAGTACGATTCCTTCCCCACACACCTTGCAGGCAGAGAGAGCCTCCAAAGCCCAGCACACAGCAGCTGGGCTGGGGAGAGAGGCTACTGCCGAAAACAGTTAAGCAGTGTTATGGGGGAACCAGACCTCCAATAAGCCCTGGCCTGGGTAATTAATAACCCCCTCTCTCTGCGCCCCTGGAAACATTCTCTTCTGACTAAACAGCTGCTGTAATGTCTATACACAGATTGCAGGTCTACATAGTGTAGCAGAATATTTTAGTCGGAAAGGGAAAACAGGAAAATGTGTCTCCCTTTCTATGTTGGAGCTATTTCTGCACATTTGCTCCAATTTATTTGGTTTAAAGTAGGGGTGTGCATCGGCACACAGCACTACACAGCAATACAGCCAGCCAGCCCCTATGGACAGGACAACAGCCAGCCCCTATATAGACAACAGTAGCCAGCCAACCCCTATGTATATGGACAACAGTAGCCAGCCATCCAGTGTCAGCAACAGCTCCCAGCTCCCTCCTCTTCACAGTAGCCAGCCAGCCCAGTATTGTAATGTATATATAAGTACTACTAAGTTTATTTTTTATTATCACAACAGTACAGTAACCAACAGCTCCCAGCTCCATCCCTCACCATTCTTTACACTAGGTCTGGATATTGATAAAACTAGAAACAAAACTATAACAAGAACAAATCATAGTATACAGTACATCCTCACAAGCCTTTGTCTGGCTTAAGGCCTAGCAACATATATCAATTCATAACTTCAAATTACTCCAACTCCCCCTATATAACGATCTTGCAGTGTGAGGCGAATCCAAATTTTCTTTTCTGCCGCCTTTACTGCCATTGGAGTAGTTAGGAGAACTTGATAAGGACCTTGTATCTGGGTCCTAGGACTTTTCCTTAGATGCTTCTTTATCATGACCCAATCACCTGGTTGCAGTTTCTAGGTGCTGCAATTGAATTGGGATCTAGAACATAAGAGAACACCTGGTGGTGGACTTTCGTTAGTTTTTATTATATATGCATCACATATTGAATCAAGTTACTATGCTCATATTGTAACACTTGTAGGAAGTCACATCTTGTTCTAACAGTTTTACCAAATAGTATTCCATAAGTTCTCATCCTACGTTTCACACTGGGAAAGTTCTTGACTAACAATCATATTAAAAATAAACATTCTAACAAACTTATCATAGTTCAATTTGACTGTATAATTCAGTCTTTTACACTCTCATTGCTTTGGGTCCTATTTATTCTCAGATTCTCCAAGATACATTCTAAAAATGTCTTTAATAAAATGTGTACCTTTGTCACTCTCTATTACCTCAAGTACTTCACATGTATGAATTACTTCTGTCATTTATTTTCCTTTTACCTATTGTTCATATTGTTTCTATTGTGTTTCTATTGTATTTGCTACCATTCAAAACCATAGTCAATTTGACAACAGGTCTGAGCACAGAACATACCCAACACTTAACCAACTATATAAAATCAATCTTTAGTTTCTGGAAGGAATAACATTTGTGAGGTACTCCTTTCTTTCTTCTTCTGGGCTGTGCAATGATTAGGGGTAGGCTTATGCAGCCCAACTGAAGTCTGGGGCTATCCAGTGCTTCTTGGCTATTTTTACCATAGCATCTCTTATGAGTGCTTCCATGAAGTATTTGGGCTCAGACTGAGAATAGTGCATGTGGCAGACAGAGGTGGTGCTCAACCATCCATCCATCACCCGAAGTCGTGCAAGTCTTTCCAAGTCATACTTCTGAGGAACCTGGAACTGCAACTTTTAACAAATCAGATTCAATGTTTCTGCTGTTTCTGGTCGCCAATATCAAAATATCAGGTAGGAATATTACTGTAGCCTGTTTGGCCTACTTGGTTTGCTGGAGCAGTTCCTCTTCTGGGGTATGTTCTCTGATATGTGCTTTTGACCTTACTTAAAACTAAATTTGTTGGCATTTGAAAAGTAGCAAACAAAAAATCTAATACAAACTATGTATAATCTATCTATAATTACAATAACATAACTTATCAAAAAAGATTTCATTAATTCAAAACAATCATTATCATTAAAGAAAGATAAAAAATAAAAAAAGTAATCATAATTTTCATCTTCCTGTGTCTCACTAGTCCCCTGTGGTTGCTAGCTGAACTACATATAGTATTTGCATTAGGGATGTGCAGACTGAGAACAGCTCAGATCCTCCCAATTTGCATATGCTGTGCTGCTGGATCTTCTCTCATATGCCAGCATCATCCCCCACAGTACATCTCCCTCCTCTTGAATACATGAGAAACAAAGTGATATCTGGATTCAATCTTAACTAACTGCTGTAATGTAGCAGAGTTAACACAAGAACTAAGTTACAGTACTTTTAAATTCCTGCTGTCTATCACCTTTTAAGTTTAATACAATATACAATAAGACCTAAAAATCCTCTCAATTGTTTAAATATCTTTAGTACAGGCACTTTTTGTACGACTTTTTCCCTCCCCCGACCTTGGGGTCCAGACATAACCTTTTGGTTAGGTTGGGTTGGAGCTTTGAACCAAAAAAATTGTTTCTGTTTATCTTACTTAATCCTAATCTTTAATATTGATCTGAGTATCTTAACCAAATCAGTTAGAAGCATACAAAAAAAAATGTCCTGGCATGTTTTAAGTAGTGTCAGTGTAATTCTAGTTACATTCCTGTAAACAAATAAAGTTTCAACATCCTGACTTTTCCAAGGGTGAAAGTACCTATTAATCCATCAATCCCTTGATCTGTGTCTATTTTAACAGTTTCACATGATATTATACAACTGAGGATAATTTCTCTTCTATAACGGGTATATTACCACATTCCCTTACACTCCAGAACTTGGAACATCTGGAGTGGATTATTGGATTTTTTTTCTTTTCATTTAAAGCTTACTTGACCTGCGCAACTGTATTGGCAATATGCATTCCTATGGCTGCCTCTGATTAATTAAGTCCAGTCATATCTAAACAACAGCCCCTATTCAACCTATATTCTTAGATTTGTAAAATTATGTTCTTGTTGGTCGTCTAAAACCATTAACACTTTAATTTGTAAGCATGCATCATTCAACAGTTTAAAGAAATCATGAACTGATAAAACATTTTGTTAGGGAAATTTTACATCACTTTTACTATTATTAATCCCTTCTGCAGCAATCAAATATAATTACTGTTTATTTTAGAATTATAATATGTCTCTGCATTCTTTTGATCTCACAAGTTACAGAAACAATATCCATTTTCCTAGAAAATAACAAATAAAGCATTTTGTTAATAATGCATTCAACATCAATCCTTTTTCCAATCTTGCAATGCACATTTTTTTATTTATGGGCGTCCCCATGAAAAAATGGCAACTCACTCGCACTATCACATTAACCCTTTCAATTCCTGCACAACTTCTCCACAATTCCCTTAGTACACCTTCACTACGCACAATCATTCACACACGTCACATCTGATCAACACAATTGTTCCAACCAACTCTACTTTCTCAAGTTCACTCAACTCTCTTTTATCACATACACATGCATATGGGCCCATCTCATTCACAAGCAAACATTCAGTTACAGCACGGCAGCCATTTTCTGTGACATCCTGCATTCCATTGTCATCAGCAAAGCACCTCTATCACAGCACACCTTCACAATACAAATTAAATATACATTTTGAGAAGAAAAGAAAAACAAAACAAACAAAACACTAGTTATATAAAACGCAACATTCCTCTTCAGTGATAATTAAGTAAGTGGGCATCTGGGGGTCATTTCTATATTCTTATTCATGTTTATTACATTTCTCAATCAGACCTTTCAGTGTGTCATCTAGGTTATATTTAATAAACCTCTGCTTCTGCTTCTCATTTTGTGAGGTTTAAACCAGTCAGTATCTGGGGTGTCAGCCTTTTTAAACATTCATCAAATATCCTGCTTTATGATTCCCATAAAGCTTTGCTAGAACATTCCTTTGTCTAGCTTAGTCAAAGTCCCTTATGACTAAAATCAGACCTAATGGTCCCCCCTCTTATTAGAGGTTACTATTCTCGTGCACAAGAATAATATCATCAAATGTTTATCTATAGGCACATCCACACACTGACTTTTCCTGCTTCAGTTATTAACACTATTGACTGGATGTAACTTTCCTCCTATTTCTGAACACACTGTCTGACAGGGTCTCTCTCCCTTTCTGTTCCTTCAGACACTAATAATTGAAAACTAATTTCTGTAAATGTATCCGATCCTTGTACCCATCTGGTGTACCTTTCTAAATCTAATGGAATTTCATGGCATTATTCTATTTCATAAACAAATTACTGTGTAGGGCTCTCTTCTAAAGTTAAATCAGTGGCTAAATCAAAGTTACTCTAAAAACACAATTAGGAAAGGTTTGGTACATAACAGACAGACAAACAAGACTTTAAACATTTACCTATCATTCACTGAACATATAACAGATTATAACATGTTTAAACTTTAAATAACAACACCTTTAGGGTGACCAATAATTACCCAAGGATTGATTCCAGCAGGACAGACCATCAACTGCAATGGGGACAGATACCAGGAGGGCACAACTTTTCTGTTTACTCACCCGGAAAATTGTCCTGGCAACTCTGTCCCCAGAGCACGATCTCACATCTGCCCTGTGGTCAACACTGCTGGGCATCTCGGTGGAAATCTCCATGTTGTCAATTCTCCTCACTAGCTATGGCCAGCAAATTAGTTCTTTATTGGTCACCCTCAGAGTCTTGTTTGCTAAAGGCTACATATGTTCATGTATGTAAGGAAGGAGACACGGACACGAACGTGTATATGTAACCACAAGCATCTCCATCTCTCCTCTGCTTTATTCAACAGACAGTCTCCTTTATAGATTCCGTCTAACACATGGTATTCATTATCTGCAGTGAGACTATAGCTCTGTTTAAACATTGGAATCGCACACCTTACCATATATGTACATATGCTTTTCTGTGCACTTATAACAGGGTCTGTACAATGAATTAACTCCATCCTGTCCTGTGCACCCACCCTTCATGCATACATGGCATACAAAATGGATTCTTATTCCAAAATGGCTTCTACAATAAATATATATATATATATACAGACTGGGACAGTTCCCGCTGGGCCGGCACATGATCATGTCCGGCAATCCCCTCAGTGGCTTACACTGTCAGCCCAACCCTCTCCCCCTTCCGGGCTGGGCTGCGCAGTGCACTACAGAGACAGCTCCCCCACCCCGATCGGGCTGTGCACTCCCTCAGTGGCTTATTACAGTACACAAACAGTCCACCTCCCAGGCCGAGCCACGCCGCGCACTACACATACAACCTCCCCCCTGGCCGGGCCATGCACTCCCTCAGTGGCTTATTACAGTACACAAACAGTCCACCTCCTGGGCCGAGCCACGCCGCGCTGCCCACTACACATACAACCTTCCCCCTGGCCAGGCCGTGCACTCACCTCAGTGGCTTATTACAGTACACAAACAGTCCACCTCCCGGGCCGAGCCACGCCGCGCTGCCCACTACACATACAACCTTCCCCCTGGCCAGGCCGTGCACTCCCTCAGTGGCTTATTACAGTACACAAACAGTCCACCTCCCGGGCCGAGCCACGGCGCGCTGCGCACTACACATACAACCTTCCCCCTGGCCGGGCCGTGCACTCACCTCAGTGGCTTGCCCAGCTTTACACAGACAGCCTCTGCCGGGCCGGGAAATAACATCCGCGATCAGAGCTCTGCTCAGCTCCGATCAGGCTGCATTGGGAGCATCTACGCATGCAGAGAATCTCTTTGTGTAGTCTGTGTAGGGGCAAACAGAGGACTGGGAGAGAGACTGTCTGGAGCCTGCATGAGATCTGGAGCCTGCATGAGAAGAGAATGACGTGGGCTGCACGGAGAGAAACAGCTACAGTAATGTGCAGAGGTAAGGAGCTCAGGGGGAATCGGAATGTAATAACGCCGGCCGCATGGCCGGCAGTTCGATTCCTGGCAGTGTCAGGCCGACAGTGGAACAGATCCCGGCAGTGGCAGCCCGACAGCGCTCGAATTCCCGATCGTCCCCAGGTAAGTATGAACTAACCTAACCACCCCCCTAACCCTAACCCTCCCTTAGGGGTGCCTAACCCTAACCTCCCCCCAAGTGCCTAACCCTAATGCCTCCCAGGGCCTGATTAACCATGGGGCGGATGGAGCTGCAGCTCCAGGCCCCACATTAAAATAGGCCAACAGACAGCCACTGCTATACTACTTTAGACAGGAGTTTTTTCCCCTCCTACAGCATGACAGCAGGCCACGGCAGCCTGAGGCCCCGCCCACTCTACCACAGCAGGCAGTCAATCCCCCTCCCCAGCGTCCCGCCACTGAAACATTGGGCACTCATGATGCTTCTATAACCTTCCTTGGCTGGCTGGCTGTACTGCGGAGCTGCTGCATAGTGAGTGACTCAGTGGCCAGCGCAGCTCCAACTGACCAGACGTCATATAGATGTCGCCCCATCCGGACTCCGCGCAAAAATAGCTAAGTGGCCCATGCTCTGTATGCACTGTGAAGGCAGCTCAGCCAGGTGACTTATCGTGCTGCTGAGTGAGTTGTCTGTAACTCTTTAAGTGCTGGGTTCAGTGTGCCATGCTGGCTGCTGCTGATGGGGTGCTGTGTGCCATGCTGGCTGCTGCTGATGGCATGCTGGCTGCTGCTGATGGGGTGCTGTATGCCATGCTGGCTGCTGCTGATGGCATGCTGTGTGCCATGCTGACTGCTGCTAATGGCATGCTGGCAGCTGCTGCTGATGGCATGCTGTGTGCCATGCTGGCTGCTGCTGCTGATGGGGTGATGTGTGCCATGCTGGCTGCTGCTGATGGGGTGCTGTGTGCCATGCTGACTGCTGCTGATGGGTGCTGTGTGCCATGCTGGCAGCTGCTGCTGATGGCATGCTGTGTGCCATGCTGGCTGCTGCTGCTGATGGCATGCTGTGTGCCATGCTGGCTGCTGCTGATGGGGTGCTGTGTGCCATACTGACTGCTGCTGCTGATGGCATGCTGTGTGCCATGCTGGCTGCTGCTGATGGGGTTCAGTGTGCCATGCTGGCTGCTGCTGATGGGCTGCTGTGTGCCATGCTGGCTGCTGGTGATGGGGTGCTGTTTGCCATGCTGGCTGCTGATGATGGGGTGCTGTGTGCCATGCTGGTTGCTGCTGATGGGGTGCTGTGTGCCATGCTGGCTGCTGCTGATGGGCTGCTGTGTGCCATGCTGGCTGCTGCTGATGGCATGCTGTGTGCCATGCTGGCTGCTGCTGATGGGGTGCTGTGTGCCATACTGGCTGCAGGCTTCAGTCTGAGCATAAAACTGCCTATGTGAAAGGTACTGCAATAACAGAGATCATACACTGTATATACTGTAGTTATTGTATGGGGCATGGGATATTTTCATCTGGTGATCTGTAAAGCTAGTGCAATCTCATGTGTAGTCAGGGATATCTGATGAACCTTCATTATTGCCAAACTGATACATGAAGAAAGATCATATCCTGGCACAGCAGCTGAATGCCATGTTATTTCATAGAGGCTAGGTTGAAATTGGATTTCTAGTGCTTTAACAACCCCCCACCCAATGTAACCTGGAAATATTGTATACAACTTAAGCTATTTCCACTTTTGTCCAAATCCCCTTTATGCAGTTGTCATATGTGTACTTGTTTGAGACCGTACCATGGATCATGCAATGCTGATATTTAATTGAGCGGTAATCTGCGTGTGCGTCTTGAGTTCCACTGCGCATGTATTAAGTTTAAGTTTTGCTGGCAGTGAGCACATATTCGCAAAGTTATTGACAAGCAGGGACTGTTTGAGTGGTGGCTTAAATGCAGGCATGACAGGACCACTTTCAGGGTGTTTCTTAGCCTGCGACTGTGATCCCATATGTACTAAAAATGGCTCCGGCATTTCAGCCATTCTGTCCGACCATAGGGTTAGTCAGAATGCTGATTTATCCACTGCTCTGTGATCAATGCTGCATCTTTGTACACAGTTACTTGGATTTACGCTGGTGAGAGACTCAATACAAATCCAGGAGGCTGCGAAATTAGCATATTTTCACACAGACTCTGCATAAGAATTTGCAGCTGTGGTGAGATTAGCGAGTGTACATCTTTGAATAAGATCCTATGGGCCTGATTCAGACCTGCTCGCGAGCGCTCGCAAGCAGGTCAATGTTGCCCAAGTGCGCATGCGCACGTCAGAGGCGGCTCCATTGTGTGCAAGCGCGAGAGCCGAATAACGAAGGGTCTTGCCCAAAGGGGGCATGCTGTCAATGGTGATTGACAGCACGCCCCCTTGGTGGGCATGCCGGGGGCGTGGCTGCCCAGACAGAGGCGTTCCCATGGGAACACCTACCGTCTGGAGCCAGCCCCACTGACATCACTAGTGATGTCAGTGGGAGTGCTTTTGGCTCTGATAGAGCCAAAAGCACTCCAGAGGCTTGCGGCAGTGAGACCCTACCGCAAGGGTCTCATCACAAGCCTGATGGTCGCGATGGTCTTGATCATCGCGACCATCATTTTGGCCGCTCGCCAAAAGGGCCTATGGCCAGTAGGCCGCTCTTAAAAAGATAAGGATGGCCCTGATTCAGAGCGAGCGCTCTGTCAGAGCGTCCGGCTCTGAATCAGGGCCTATGTGTGTAATATGTCAAAAAAAGAAGAAATCCTGTCTTTGTAATTTGGTTTAACCCCAGCTGTAGTTTCCAATTCAGGGCCGGCTCCAGGGGTCTGAGCACCCTGTGCTGGCCCGGTACGCTGCGCTCATGGCACACCTCCAAATAACATCAGGCTGGGGGTAAAGCCCAGCCTTCCGTCACTGGCTGGGCTTCCCCCAGCCCTCTCACGTAAGTGAATGGATGCCGTGTGCATGCGAGCTATATTCATTCACACTCCGGGTGTCCAGCACCACCGCACAGCTGCGGCGGTGGGGGTCCCCAACCCCCCGATTTGACCACCCGTGGGCCACTTCGGCCACGGGTGGAACAGTGGGACAGTACTGTCCTGCTGAAATCGGGATGTTGGGGAGGAGTGCGCACTGGTCGAACACCCCTAGAGCCGGCCCTGTTCCAAATACCATATAAATAACAATAATATGTGGATTCATGAATCAATCCGGAAAACCTGAACTTGCTCCTAACTCTACTTTCTCTCCAACACGGTTCAAATGCAGTAAAACAATGTGAAACCACTGTTAGGCTGTTGATTTTACTGCCTTGACACGCTGGACATAATGAAGTATACCATTATTTGAACTTTTTTTCAAATATCATGACTTAAGCACCTTTTTTGATATTTACTAATTGGTGCTGTGTCACTCCGGCATTTGAGTCCGTGTTTATCTGGATTTTTATATTTTTGAGTAAGTTCCCTCTATGAATTAAAGCTGTTTGTATGGGTGAATCTCCTTATGTTACTATGTATATTAGCTATGCCTTCCATGGTGCTAGCCACTCTCACTGGGCAGACAACACCCTCACAGCTCTGGTCATCCAACCCACATCACTAGTCACGCCCCGCAACACTGGTCACACCCCCTGCGGCGGCACACAGTAGGCCCCTTATAAATTTCAGCTCCAGGCCCATGTGGACCTTAATCTGGCACTGCTTGCTCTTGTCTGTCTGGTTATAGAGGTCCACCAAGCACAGCCGGCACTGATTCAGGTAACCTTCCAGGATAGCCAGGGCTTCTGGGTTAACCTGATGGATGGTGGGTGTGATCACACGGGACTGCGAGCTCCTCATCATGTGGCAACCGCCTGCCTCAGTTTTATATGGCTGGAAGCAGAATACTATAGTTATCTGGTAACAGGGATCATCTAGTTGAGGTATATCAGATATCACAAGTAACTGGGAATAGTAAAAAGATGTTTCAAACCAGAGCAGATGCATTCTCAGTGCAGCCAACGCAAGTTCCCTGAAAACCCTTCATTATTTAATCAGAGATTTAATCAGTAAACTGAAATGCTGCCTCTACTTGGGGTGTATGTCAGTATGAGGGGGTGCCAAAATAATTTCTGGAGGGAACGCTGATCCTTGTATTGTCATACTGGAGGATCCTGGGGTGCCACCAGGTGAGTTAGCGTTCAATATATGACCCAAAGTGGTGCTAATATTATGTAGTGTAGGAGCTGATTGGTCGGTACTTTATCTCCATCCATTTTCTCTCTCTCCAAGGCTTAGTATTTAGGGCTCAATTCAGACTTGCTTGCTAGATGCGTTCGCACGCACACAGCCTATGCAAATTCGGCACACAACCAGCAAGGCAGATGATCACACGGCAAGGCATAAGCACGCCCACTATGTCTTGGTGTGCGATTGTTTTGTGCATGCAGACGCCCACCAGCCTGTCTTAAGACACCCACTAGCGCACGACATCTCCAGGAAGCGTATGCAACCATCGGTACATCGGGTACCATCAGAAGCGAACGCAGCGCTTGAGGTTGACTATATCCTACCGCAAGCGCTGCGAGCACTTCAGTGTAAAAAACAACCAGGTGACGAGTACAATGACACTGCCTGTTAATTATGCACGCCTCTGATATGGCGTTAAGACACTCGGGCATGACTGCATTCGCACCTCCACTCCCCCATTTCTAGTGGCCAGCCCCTGTTACCACCCACAAACAGCTGCTCCTGTCACTCACTCTGCTGGGCTGTCTGCGAGTGTACGTTTCCCGATCGATTGGACTAGTTTGCGCACTGCGATGCATACACATGCGCACATTGCGAACCATCGCCAGCAACAAGCGAATGCTTCTTAGAGAGCAGGTCTGAATCAGCTCCTTAGACCCCAATTTAACTGCAATGATGCCAAGAGAAGATGAAGCAGTGTAGGTGGAACTCCAGTGCACAGAAATGGATATAGTGCTAAAGCGTGTGTGGTTGAATTGTAGTGTATTGCTATTCAGAAGATGCTTACTGCCCTTTACCATATTTAAAGTATGCCCCATTTTTAATGACTGATTTGGGTCAATAAATAAACATGTTTTACCATCCTCTACCTGTTTACACCTCCTATTAATAAATAAGAATATTGTCCTTCTGTAATAATAACATGGTCTTAGCTCTCAGTATGTAAAACACGCTTAGCAAAACCAACATGGTAGCTCCCACTGAGTGGTGGAGAAGATTCATATAAGTCAGTATAAAATACCCATGTAACACTATAAAGATTTGAATGGGCAGTTGCTGAGAGTATAAGGATAAGTGTTTCACATTTCTGGTTAAGTCCCACCTTAAGCTGCATCGGTGCTGAAGGATAAGTTTGCCTTTTGGCTTTCGATAGGACTAAAGTTGCTGAAAACTGTGATTTCTAAGTGCTGAACCCACCATTTCTTCAGTGGTTTCTAGGGACATTTGGCTTTTGAGACTTCTCTCATCCATCCTATCCTGTACCCGGGTTTCTAGGTCTGTCAGGTCCAGTTTTCCATGCAGCCATTTGTCTATGTCCCCCATACTGCCCAACTGGGTCCTGAACTTCTGTCTTTCCAGTAACCAGTCAGAAATATTCTGACCGATGTTACTAGTCTCTCCGATCTCAGCCATCCTTTCAGATTCTGACTTAATGATGCTGCCAGAAGCCACAAGCGATGGTTCCATAACCTCTACTGACCCAGATTGCAGTTTTTCCATGGGGGGAGCAATAATGCGTTGTGTCCTTGACTTTGGAGGTCCAAACATCCTGCAGGCCACCTTGAAGAAACGAGTCTGGGACAGATCTCTCTGCTTGTACCCCGTCAAGTGATTATCCATTGGTGGATGAAAGTCCTGGAACGAGACTTCTGTAGCCATTGTCACATTCAGCATAGTTTTATCCCGGATAATGTCATTGGAGCAGCTCTCGTGCATTACATGCAATGCAGCATAAAGGCAGCGGTGCCACAAATTCTCCTATTTATTCTGCTATTTCCATGGGCGACAGATCTCTGGAGCTTACACTAGGACTGGTCCTGGAATGGAGAAATATGTAAGTGGCTGAACATGTCCAGGATCATTGTTTTAGCAGTTCTGCTTCACAAAACAATATTAGACTCTAATTTGATCACAAACGCAAATTAGGTTCACTAAAAAAAATCACAAATTGCGACACACATACAAAGCAACGCCGATGACTATTTTAAGTGTGGGTATTGGACAGGAGCCTATGCACCTGATTTATGCCAGACACATATCACAGACACGTCTCACCTGCACCCATGTTGGAATCCATTTTTATAAATGTATCAACCACATTCACTATTACGCATCAAATACATTTTAAATCCTGGCGGTGACCGTTGCTACGGCATAGCCGCACGTGCAAAATCGCCTACTGCGTCCAACATCGACATTGCGTGCAATTTTGGATTAAGCCCAAGGAACAGAGGAATTGTGTAGCTGGAAGGTTATGCTGGAACTTGCAGTGCCACTACCGGCTGAACCTGGACTAGATGGCAGACATAGGCCCTGATTCAGAGCCGGACGCTCTTACCAGAGCGCTCGCTCTGAATCAGGGCCCTCCTCCATTAAAATGGAGCGTCCTCCTGGACGCTCGTATGGCTGTGGGTCACCACCCACAGCATATACGAGTGTCCAAAAAGATGGTCGCGATGGTCTTGACCATCGTGACCATCGGACTTGCGACGGAAACCCTGCGGTAGGGTTTCCCAGCCACAAGCCCTGGAGTGATTTTGGCTCTATCAGAGCCAAAATCACTCCCACTGACATCACTAGTGATGTCAGTGGGGCCGGCTTCAGACGGTAGGCATTCCCATGGGAACGCCTCCATCTGGCAGGCACGCCCCCGGCACGCCCACCAAAGGGGGCGTGCTGTCAGTCACCATCAACAGCACGCCCCCTTTGGTGCGAGACCCCGAGCGACGGATTCCCCATCGCTCGCCGGGTCTCGCGCATGCGCACGACGGAGCTCACTCCGTCGTGCGCATGCGCAGTGGGGAACATCGACCCACTTGCGAGCCTACTGCCGCTTGCGAGTGGGTCTGAATGACCCCCATAGACCACTCCTGAAAATGACCAAATAATAATAGATAATGAGAATAGCCTCTGGCTGAACAGCATGGTACCTTGCAGTAAAAAAACAGGGACAAATATATAACATTGTACCCACTGTAAAAAATTCTGATATCAGGGTTGTCACACCCCATGCATTAGTGATTATATCAATCAAGCTTCTAGGCTATAATAAGTTAACACAGGGCTAGGCAACGTCATGCACTCCAGCTCATCTGGTAGTACAAGTCCCAGCGTGCCCTGCCACAGGGTTATAATGCTCTAACAGCAAAGCTGTGGCAGGGCATGCTTGGAGGTATAGTTCCACAGCAGCTGGAGTGTCACACTTTGCCTAACCCTGCTAAAAAAAAATCTAGTGTATAAAATAAAGTACCCCTGACATGAAGGAGCAGCTCCCCAGCTATGCTCTGTAGGTGCAGGAGCCTTCCAGTCCCTCTCACATCCAAGGCTTGTTGCTTTCAAGGTACCATGGCGATGGCCTGACCCCACTCTCTGATTGGCCTGGTTAAAACATGTCCCCAAATGTCTGACAGTGGGTCTGGCGTCATCTCCATTTTCTTGAAGACCGAAGCTGTTTGATGATAAGGATGTGGGCTCAAGGAAAATGTCTCCTGTACTGGAGACAAGTTGTTTAATTAATAAAAAATAAAATAATAATAAAACAAATGTCAGAAATCAGAATTCTGTTTTGCTGCCAGTGAGTGTTTGGCTCTCTGCTGCCGGTAATATGCCTCACAAGCTAACATCTGACTTCCTGTGGAAGCAGCAGAGCAAGTTTGTGTCAAAACCGTGGTGTGTACCCCAAATGGATGAGTACTGTAAGTTGTGTTTTGTCCACTTTCTGAGGCAAAAGATCTTCTAATTGACATGATGTTAGTCCTGGTGGGATGATACTACGTGAGTTTGCATGGAATGATTTTTTTGTTATTATTGTACTGTAGGTGTAGAGGGGTGTGTATAAAAAAAGTAGGATATAAGGAGATTTTGGGGTGCTTTGAGGGTACTTAAAATAAAAATTACAAATGTATTATTTTTCAATGAAAAAACTTCTGTTATTACATTTGGGGTGAATAAACTAACAAGTTGATTTTGGGGTAATTTGAGGCACATGGGGTTCTGCAGGTTGTTCCAACATTGTATCCTTAAAACAAAGATTTTCCCTACCATGGTCAGTATTCAATTAGTTTAACGTCCACGATAAAGTTTCGCCTGCCCGACTTTCCGTCTACATCACATGTTTTGGACACGGAAACTTATTGTGTGCGCCCCCGATATTCACCCTATTCAATTCCAAACCACGCAAAAATGGCAAGCCGCGAAGTCGGAACAGGCGGCAAGTGCTGTTAGAAATGGGAAAATCAGCCTGAACCCCCCAAAAAGATGCACTAACATTGGGGATCAGTGTAGATGTGCCTGAATAGCCCTTATAAATCTATTTGGGGTACTTAAGTTGTGTTAATTGCTTCTTATTAGCGTCTTTGCACAAGTGGTGAAGAATGGCATAAAGCAGTATTTTTGGGGAAAATAAATAGTCCTGTATAAATTTGGGGTACATGAAAATGGGTGCTAGCAGGGTTTAAAGTCTCTAAAGTGAAGTTTTAAATATCGTGAAAAGCGCACCTGCTGCATGCACCTGCAATCCTAAAAAGACCTGACCCATCCTTACAGACCCCCAAAAAGTCTATTTCGCTAGTTTTTATGCTTGTCCCCCTACTTTTTACTTCGCCCCCAAAATGAAAGTACTTTTTTAGGGTGTTCTTTTTTTTCTGAATTTTTTGACACAGTTGTCCTTTGGGGGCTGTCCCAAGGGTTCTGAGTGGTTTCCCCACCTTTGCACCCCAAAATAAAAAAATTGCACTTCTTTTCTCCTGCTATACAGAGGCGCATCTTTTTCGCCTATTACATTGCATTGACTTTCCATGTACGCGAAAAGCGGCTGGAATTGAATATGGAGATAAGTTTCCGCCACGCAATAAGCCGAGATCGGCGATACTTTTCCGGAGATCTCGGCTTTTTGCGTCTAATTGAATATGGCCCCATGTCTCACCCCCAGGGAGGTGCGGATGGAAAAATTTTGAGTTTACTCTGGTGGGTTCAGTGCGATTTGCTAATTGGATTGCAACATGAATTTGCTATGTGAATTTGCAGAGAAAACATCAACTCGCACCTCACAATTCACACCGAATTGAATTCGTTCCTGTCAGTAAGTAGTGTGTATTGCAGTGTCTGTGTCAGTAAGCAGTGTGAGGCATTGTCCTTGTCAGTAAGAGGTGTGTGGCTGTGTCAGTAAGCAGTGTGTATTGCAGTGTCTGTGTCAGTAAGCAGTGTGTATTGCAGTGTCTGTGTCAGTAAGCAGTGTGAGGCATTGTCCTTGTCAGTAAGAGGTGTGTGGCTGTGTCAGTAAGCAGTGTGTATTGCAGTGTCTGTGTCAGTAAGCAGTGTGAGGCATTGTCCTATTGCAGGCGGCACCTCCCCCAATGCTCACAGCGACGCTTTTTCCTCAGTGATTCAGCGGGCTGTTCCAGCGTTCCTCACCCGGGCCCGCCCACACTGTGCGGTCATCTTTTTTGAGCTACAATGCTGGTCTCACACTGCGGTGCCTGGTTCCCCCCTGCATACCTCTCCTCCAGTAGTAAGGTCAGAGTATGCAGCACTATTCCTATTAGACATTAGGTCTTGTAGTCGATTATAGTGCTATTAGGCAGGTTATTTTTTCTGCATAGTTGGTGACTTATGCTAGCGCTGTGTCTGATTTCTTCTGTCAGCCTTTTTTTGCTATCCCTTTATCTTTCCTCCCTTCAGTCCTCTCGTTACTGTACTGTCAGGGTGGGAATTGACTCACAATCAGAAGTTCTCACTGTGTGGTGGGTCACATTATTTATCCTGTCTGGGAGCGAAGATTCAATGCTAAATAGTGCTCATCACCAAGTTGCCTGCTCCAGATGTAAAGTAGGTAGAGGAGAAGGGGATGTATGTCTGGAGGGTTTATGTACAGCTATATTATGCCCTTTCCTGTACCCCTACTGTGCCTGAAATGTCACAGGAGCCTCCATGGGCTTGCCTACACATGCTCTAAATGTCTTAGTGGATCAGTTGACTGCCCCTCCTGCGTTTCCCCCACTGGCATAATGGTGGCATAATGTCCCCCTCCACAGGTGCTTCCCCCCCCGCAAAACCTGTCTGGGTTAACACTTTGTCCACTACGGTTCAGAACCTAACGGATGGGTTGCAGGAACCTCCGTTTAGGCCTGCTAAGAGACCGTTGTTACCCCCCCATCACTCAAGTATAATGATGACATGTAGTCTGATGAGGGTGAACTCCTGCATTTATCTGATTCTGAGCCCCCTCCCAAGGGAGTTGAGTCTGAATGGTAATGCTCATCATGGACAATGGCCTTCCCATGGCTATGCCTACGTACGCTTATTTTAAGGAAATGATTTAACCACTAAGGCGCCTGGCTTATGCATACCCCTTTGCAAACAACTATTTCACTAAATGGGAGTCTCCCTCTTAGGTGGATTCTCATGTGACACGCTTGAATTCAGCTGTGTACATTATTGAGGAAGCTTTGGATTCTTACTTCAAGGATTTCTGCGGCGGCAGTGTCAGCTCGCCGCTCCTTGTTCTATGTTCTTGGAGAGCAGATGCGGAATCCAAGAAGGGATTGGAATGCTTACCTTATAATGCTCAGGTTCTGTTTGGCCCTGATTTAGTCAAAATTGTGGATACACTGGTGACAGCTAATTTTGCATGCCTGCCTTGAGCTCCTACTCCATCCTGATCTGGGAGCTCGTCTTCTTGATTCTATCGTCCCCAGGGTAAGCCTAAGGTGCAGTGCTTTCCGAGACCCTCTGGGGCCAAGAAACAGACTTGGAGCGGTAGATGTCCGGCCGCCATACCGGATGACAAACCCTCAGCCTGGCGGGTCAGGCCTCCCCTTGGGGAGCCCCAAGGTGGGGACCGACTTCTACTATTTGCCCAGGGCTGGTGTCAAACCACCGTAGACGGACTGGGTCCTTCTCACTTGGGTAAAGGAAGTGGTCTCCCACGGATATGCCCTGTCCTCCCGAGAAGACCTCCCCATCAATTTTTCACCGCAGGCCTTCCTTCAGTTTAAGAAAGGGCCCTGAAAATCCAGTAGGTGGTGCATTCTATGCTCCTGGCAGGGGTCATAGTGCCTGTCCCGTCACCCCAAAGAGGGATGGGTTATTATTCCCACCTCTTTCTGGTACAGAAAAACGTGCGGTGCATACCATCCTAGCCTCAACCTCAAGTTCCTAAACAGATTACAAAAGGGTACCTCAGTTCAGGATGGAAACTCTGCATTCCATTGTATTAGCTATGGAAGTTGGAGACATTGTGGTGTCTCTGGGCAACTAGGATGCCTACCTGCATGTACCTATTGCAAAATCTCATCAATGTTTCCTCAGATTTGCTGCACTGGATTACCATTGCAAGTTTCAGGTCTACCCTTTGGTCTCTCTATGGCACCACGGGTATTTACTAAGGTAAGGGTGGTCATGGCGGCCCTCCTGAAGTTTCAAGGTGTTCGCCTGCTTCCCTATCTGGACGACCTCCTACTGTTAGCAGGATCTCCAGAATTACTTTGCAGCCATCTGCAACTGACAATATCGGTGTTGCAGACCCTCAGCTGGCGGATGGATTGGAAGGAGTCTTCACTTATTCCATCTCAGAGGAAGTTCCATCTTGGTGCACTGTTGGACTCTCAAGAGCAGATAATCTTCTTAACAGAGGTGAAGCTCTCGGCGTTGCAGACAAGGGTACGCATTTGTCTTCAAGGTCGCCGAGTATCCATTACTGGGGTCCATGGTGTCAACATTTGACATGGTAGATTATTCCCAGTTTCACTCCAGACCTCTGCAGAGGTTGACTCTCTCCAGGTGGGATGGATTGTCCCGTCGGATAAAGTCACAAATGATGCTGCTTTCTCCGGTGGGGCTTCTGTCTCTAACTTGGTGATTACAGACGTCTCATCTCATCAAGGGATCCCGGACTGGGTCCTTCTCACGACGGGTGCCAGTCTTCGAGGCTGGGGGGCTGTGACGGGTCCACATGTTTTTTTAGGGATGGTGGGCGTCAGCGGAATTGGCCCTTCTGATGAATATCTTGGAACTTTGGGCAGTGTTCAAAGCACTACAACATGCAAGACTTATTCTGCACAGACAACCAGTGCAAATTCAGTCAAATAACGCCATTATAGTGGCTTACTTAAACTGTCAAGGGAGGAACAGGAAGTCAGACAGCCCTTAAAGAGGTATCCTACATTCTGACTTGGACGGAAGGCAATCTCCGGGCAATCTCGGCTGTGTTCATCCCAGGAGTCCTCAACTGGGAATGGTCTCCTCCCCGGGAGGTATTTCAGCTCCTAGGGGACAAATGGGGCCTTTCAGATATAGACCACATGGCCTCCAGACACAGCCGCCAGCTGCTTGTGTACAGGTCCAGAAAAAGAGATGCAGAGTTTCTCCTGGTAGACACACCGTCGGTTCTGTGGACCTTCCAGTTTGTGTACCAGTTTCCTCCGTTATCCCTTCTTCCTTGTGTGCTTCAAAAGTTCAAGCAAGAAGGGGGTACGATCCTGCTGGTGGCTCCAGCATGGCCCAGCCATCACTGGTACTCTGCGGAGTCTCTCCATCGACACTTCGTTGCTGTTGCCTCAATGTTCGGACCTGTTGTCTCAGGGTCCTTGCTTTTACTCAGATCTGGGTCGTCTGTCTTCGATGGCGTGGCTTTTGAGACATCCCTCCTATGGGCTAAGGGGTTCTCCAACTATGTGGTTAACACCATGCGCAGAACTCGGATACTCGCTTCTGCCAGGATTTACCACAGGGTGTAGTTTACCTAGTTGATGGGTGTCACCCAAGGGGTACAATTCCCAGGTATTTTGGATATCCAGGGCTCTGGCTTTCCTACAGGTGAGTTTACAAGCTGCCTTGCATCCTTGAAGGTGCATGTTTCCGCACTGTCAGTGTGGTTTCAGCATAGGATTGCTCCACTTCCTGATATCTGCACTTTTATGCAGGGTGTCCTTCGCATTCAGCCTCCTTTTGTCCCTCCAGTGGCATCTTGGGATTTGGCTGTGGTCCTTAGGGCTCTCCAAGGACCTCCATTTGTACTCCTGGGCTCAGTAGACTTCAAATGGCTTACAGCTAAGACTGTATTTCTTCTAGCTATTACTTCAGCTAGAAGGGTGTCAGATTTGGGGGCTCTTTCTTGTCGCCCTGCCTTTATAATTGTTCACAGGAACAGGGCGGTTCTTAGGACTCGCCCTGGTTTTCTTCCTAAGGTGGTGTCTGGTTTCCACATAAATGAGGAAATTATAGTATCGGCCTTTAACTCACCAGACCTTTCAGCAGGTGAGGCCTCATTGGATGTGGTACGTGCTCTCCGTAATTTACGTGGCTCATACCAGTTCCATTCAGAAGTCAGATTCCTTGTTTGTCCTCTATGGTTTCCATAAGAAGGGATGGCCTGCCAACAAACAGTCGTTGGCAGGGTGGATTCGCGTGGCAATCTTTGAGGCTTACACTTATGAGGGCATTCCAATGCTGCCCTCTTACTGCTCATTCTACTCAGTCTGTGGGTCCCTCATGGGCAGTTCACCTTGGCACCTTGGCTGTTCAGCTTTGTAAGGCGGCCAGGTGGTTTTCTGTCCATACCTTTGTATGGTATTATGCTTTTGATACCTTTTGCCTCTCAGGATGCTTTTTATTAAACTTACCTGTCCGTGTCCCGCATTGGGTGTCAGCGCTGCTCAGAAGACCTTGAAAATGGCCACTGCGACCATTTACCAACGCTCTGCACATGCGCAGTAAACTCTGGGCACACTCTAGTGCCCGGAGTGTATTACGGCTCTGGTGGCTGGCCAGCCGTGTCAGTCAGCTGCCAGCCACCAGAAAGAGAGGAGGGGGCCCCGCACGGTGAGTGCACATGGGCCCCCTCCTCTCTTAAGACGCCCCTGCCTATACCCCAAGGTATCCTGTGGAACCCTATGGACTTGGTAGAAATAGAGATAACAAAGGTAAGTTCTTACCATAACTCTTATTTTCCAGTTGCACCAGACCCCATGTATGCCCTAATATTTAGTTAGAATAAACCCCACAGATATCATTCTCTCTCAACTCGGGAAAATGGGGGTGCTACCACGGACATATTGTTAAATCAAGTAGGGGAATAAAAAAAGGGGGGAAATATCCATAGTGGTGCACTAAACAATACATAAAACATAAGTTTGAATAATTTGTATACATAATAGCAAGGCACTAAAAATGAAAATACAGTATATTTAAAAAGAATTTGGTGTGTGTAATGTAAATGAGTGTATTTAAAAAGGGGGCGTACGCTCCTGATCCACTAAATGTCCTATTATAGATGTTGAGTATAGGTCGACGTATGTGTGTGTCTATCAGTATAGACAATTCCATTTCCATATTGATCTCACATACAGGTGATGCACTAAGTGCTTCGGTTAATATATGTATAGTATGTTATATACCATAGCATATCAGGGATGTTATTCAATGGAAAAGAGGGGATAACAATTCTCCAAAATATGGTCCTATAATTATTCTTTTTAAATATACTGTATTTTCACTTTTTAGTGCCGCGCTATTATGTATACAAATTAATAAAACTTATGTTTTATGTATTGTTTAGTGCACCACTATGGATAATTCCCCCATTTTTTTCTTCCCCTACTTGATGTGATAGATATGCTAGCGGGCAGCGGCTGGCATGTGAGAACCTCTGGTTTGCAGGTGGTAACATGTGAAGGCCATGTGTAGGGCATAGGGCTCGCTGGAAGGGCGAGGGTTACATTTGAGTGTTGTGTGTAGGGCACAGGGCACACTGGAAAGCTGTGGGTGTGGTGTGGGGCACTCTGAAGACCATGGGGCACACTGGAGTTCTGTTCATGGAGCAGATAGAAACAAACTTCAGCTTCCCATCAGAAGCACATTTCCCTTCTAGCCCTAATGGAGCAGCAGCAGCAGCACTGAGGAGAGGTCAGGGGGCGCGGCGTATATCAGCATAGCTAACCTGCGTCACCTAACTCTACAGTGCGGATTCTGTACTACTACAGAGCAAACAACGCATCTGCTCCAGGCCAAGGGTGCAGCCTTTTAGGGCGCACAAGAGATGCAGCCACGTCATTGCTGCACCTTGCCAATTTAATTAAAAAAAAGATTGGACCGCTGACCTGGCTCCAGTTTTCCCGTGGGACCCTTCCCCCTCTTACTAATTTCCTGCGACACCCCTCTCCCTGCTGAGCCAACCTGTCTGCCACCTCGGAAGTCAGCAAATTTGGTACACAGGCTTATTGCAGAGTATGATGTGAATGTGCATTAATAGAGTACATGGGGCTACACTAAGTGGTAATAACTTCAGAAAGAAAACTAAGTTCATGGACTTGCCCTGATTTATCTTTGCTTATTATTACAAGGAGCTCACTATTGCCCCAGAATGACTCTCTTTGGTGTGAGAGAACTAGTGATCCGGGCAGCAGGTACAGTTCATGTGCGCAGAGAAATATGGGGCCCAGTACAGAGGAATTAGGCTGTGTTTCTGGCCACAGCGGGCCCCCAGGCAGTCTGGCCCCCTTAGTGTTGTACCCCCCATAACTCTCTGATGGAGCCCCTGCATGTGCATGATGGAGACCCTGTGTCAGATATCTGACCTGCCATGGTTATGCAAATCAGTGATGTCACAGTGGCCAGTGATGTCATAACACAGGACAGCTAGTGAGGCTCACCCTCAGCAGAGACTTGCATTATAGTTACAGAATCCTAGCAAGGTGTATTGTTTTTATTATAAAGCACATTTTCTCTAATTCTACTACTGGAGAAGCATCTGAGAGGCTGTAACTCTAAATGTGAGGCTTCATGGCCTCGTCTAGGTAAGTGACTGTCTGTGTTGTGTTTTTAAAAATAGGGATTTCCTTGTTACAAATGTAATATTTATGATCAGATTTACAATTATGTGGAACACCAATTATAGCTAATTTATATCACTAAGTACATCAATACTGTCACTAATTACACAAACATTGATAGCATCCAAAATTGATTAACTTATAATTGTGCTTCAAATTCTTTGAAACAGAAGCTGAGATACTTTAATGTTTCACTGTTTGTTTTTGTGGGGATTGTTATTATTATTATTATTATTATTATTATTATTATTATTATTATTATTATTAGCTTTTTATTAGTTTTTTTTATTGAACCACCAAAGAAAATTACAGTTACAAAATTTGTTTAAAAAAAATAGAATATCACATCAATCCATTACATAATAGCATATAATAGTATTGTTTTTATTTTTATTTTCATATGAAACCACTTGAATTCTTTTAATAGTACTAAACAAGCGTTCTCATCCTCTACACTCGGCCTAGACAACCTGTGGCTCCCCAGCTGTTGTGAAACTACAAGTCCCAGCATACCCTGCCACAGTTTCGCTATTAGGGAATTCTAAAACTGTAGCAGGGCATGCTGGGACTTGTAGTTTCACAACAGCTGGAGAGCCGCAGGTTGGCTCTACACAAACTTCTTTAATGTAGTTGTCTCTAAGATAAGTCTGGAAACACAACCAGCCCTCATCCTCCTCATTATAAACCGTCCAATCCGCTTATAAAGCTAAATTCAAAATGATCCAAGGAAACAATTGTTATGTTTTGTTATTGTCATGTTGGAATATTAGGAACAATTTTATGTTGTATCAAAATTCTGTTCTCAGGGGCCAATGTAATAGTCTTCATTCTAGCACCTTGCACCTGTCACAGCCCGTGCCGTTCCTCTTTCCTGCCTGGGGTGTCACTCTCTGCTCTGGTGCTTCTAGCACCATCAGCTGATGCAACACACTGCTGATACACAGACCAGAGTGTGCTAGAATGAAGACTAATGTAATCTGAGCTGCAGAAGTATATATGCCTTATTACTGCAAACCCATTACCAATATCACTGTAATAATGTAAATAGATAATAACAGTAACATTACTGTATATATTAGCATAAACATGCTCAAGACACATTCAGCTGATTGGACTCTGCTGCCGCCCGTTATGGGGTGTATTTTTAAAGTGAAGGCGCTCATACTGTACTTTGGTCACATTACACCGCCCCCTTACCATAAGGGGAAGTAATCCTAAAATGTGTCTCTGCCAACACAGCTGTAGATACATAAGATATTTGGTGTGCATGCAAAGCTTACAATAGTGCCTGGATTGGGGGGAAAAGGCGAGACCATCTCTACATGAGCAGACTGCAGACGGCATGGGGTGACGGTGTGCACTGACTGCAGGCGGCATTGGGGTGATGCTGTGCACTGACTGCAGATGGCATGGGATGACGCTGTGCATTGACTGCAGGCAGCATTGGGGTGACGCTGTGCGCTGACTGCAGACGGCATGGGGTGACGGTGTGCACTGACTGCAGGCGGCATTGGGGTGACGCTGTGCACTGACTGCAGACGGCATCGGGTGATGCTGTGCAAAGACTGCAGGCGGCATTGGGGTGATGCTGTGCACTGACTGCAGATGGCATGGGGTGATGCTGTGCATTGACTGCAGGCGGCATTGGGGTGACGCTGTGCGCTGACTGCAGACGGCATGGGGTGACGCTGTGCATTGACTGCAGGCGGAATTGGGGTGATGCTGTGCACTGACTGCAGACGGCATGGGGTGACACTGTGCACTGACTGCAGGCGGCATTGGGGTGATGCTGTGCTCTGACTGCAGATGGCATTGGGGTGATGCTGTACACTGACTGCAGACGGAATGGGGTGACGCTGTGCACTGACTGCAGGCGGCATTTGGGTGATGCTGTGCGCTGACTGCAGATGGCATGGGGTGATGCTGTGCCCTGTCTGCAGGCGGCATGGGGTGATGCTGTGCGCTGACTGCAGACGGCATGGGGTAACGCTGTGCGCTGACTGCAGGCAGCATGGGGTGATGCTGTGCACTGACTGCTAACGGCATGGTGTGATGCTTGTCACTTAGTGACTCCTCTCAGAGGCAGAGTCATTCGGTTGGCATTGGGCTCAGCTGCAGGGCCGCGGGGAGGGGAGGGACTTGTTTCCCCTTCATATATAACTGACAAAACTCAATACCGCCGCATTCCAGCTCACTTTAACCCCTGCTTATCTGGTCCCATAAAACTAGCCACACTGTCCACAAAGGTAATTTTATACAGCAGCAGCACCTTGAGATCCACAGAATATATTATATATCACATATACATAAAGGAGGATTATTATTTGCACTTATAATTTACAATTTTGTTTTTGCATCTCTATCTTTAGTAAGAGAAAGCGGAAGACTAATAGAGATTCGGCATCAAGCTCATTGCTAGAAGCCGATCCAGGTAAGACAGGAGCCAGAAGTCTTTATTAACCTTCAGTAATATACCTGTAATTATGAAATAGAGTAAAGCTGGGTACACACCTGCTCGAGCATCGCTCTCTCTACCCTCTGTCTCACAACTACATTCCCTCACCTATCTTGCATGTACTTGTTCTGGTTTAATGTGTGATTTGTGTTTTGTATGAAGAACACACCATACATAACGTCTTGCCTTGCTTCCACAGCATGCATTTTCTGTGGTCGTGCAGAAAATGACGTGCCCAAGTATGGAGAGCTGCTGCATAACGCCAAGGAGAAGCTGACCGTCCACCACTACTGCCTGGTAAGTATGGAAAGTAATGATGGATGAGCATCAGTTATAGCAGCTGAAAGCAGCCTGTTACACAGTAAGGTGCACATTTATCACAATCTGCAATATTTATGCAAATGTGATAATCATTTTGTCCTATGGGCCTGATTCAGCTTGGAACGCAAGTCTGCGGATGCACACGCACCCTGCCGATGTTTGTGTTCTGCGCATGCATATGCATCACAGTGTGCGAACTGGCCGCTGCGATCGCGAGGGGCAGTGGTCGAAGGAACGCAGACATGCCAGTGCGTTTGAATGCCATTACAGCGGCGTGTATAATTAAGCC
Source organism: Taudactylus pleione (assembly GCA_031769625.1). Taxonomy (NCBI): domain Eukaryota; kingdom Metazoa; phylum Chordata; class Amphibia; order Anura; family Myobatrachidae; genus Taudactylus; species Taudactylus pleione. The sequence goes on along the minus strand of JAUIMM010000114.1, from coordinate 3,458,956 downwards.
CCTGCGACGGCACATGCAGCCTGAGCTCTAGGTACTGACAGGAAGTTTAGCAATTTCTGAGTCAGGTCATCTCTACCACAACTGTGCGGCTGGGTCCGATGTTACTCTATGTTACCGATGCTTTCACAGACTACCAAAGGCAGGGCTGCCATCAGAAATGGTGGGGCCCGGTACTGACAAATTAAGCAGAACCCCCCTCACCCCGGGGTATGGGGCAGAAGTGGGTGGAGCTGTGGATGTGGGTGGAGCTACTTTGGGGAGTGAGAGAGAGGGAGGGCTGGACCTATTGGGGGCACAGATTAATCATTCGTAAGTGATGTTATATTACTTGCTGTGCTGACATTTTCATTTGCATGTTTTTAATTTAATATATCTAAGCACAAGATGTTTTGTGTGTGTATATATATATATATATATATATATAAATAAATCATACATACACAAACAAAAGCCTCTGGTGCTTAACTATATTAAATTAAAAGCATGCAAATGTAAGTGTTAGCACAGCAAGTAATATAGCAGCACTTACACACATGTATGTGTATGATTATTTATTTATATATATATATATATATATATATATATATATATACACTGTATATATAATTATATATATATATATATACACTGTATATGTACTATATATATATATATATATATATATATATATACACTAGGGGTGTGCACCGGCCACTTTTCGTGTTTTGTGTTTTGGTTTTGGATCTGGATCTTTCTTCGTGTTTTGGATCTGGATTGGTTTTGCCAAAACCACCCTTCCGTGTTTTGGGTTCTGGGTTTTGTGTTTTGGATCTGTATTTTTTTGAAAAAAAGCATAAAAACAGCTAAAATCACAGAATTTGTAGGTTTTTCTGCTCCTATGCTATTATTAACCTCAATAACCTTAATTTCCACTCATTTCCAGTCTATTCTGAATACCTCACACCTCACAATAGTGTTTTTATGTCCAAAAGGTTGCACCGAGGTAGCTGGATGACTATGCTAAGCGACACGAGTGGGCGGCACAAACACGTGACCCATCTAGGCGTGAAACTGCAGTGGCAGACAGGATGGCATTGAAAAACTAGGCCCCAAACTGTACATAATGCAAAGAAAAAAAAGAGGTGCAAGATGGAATTGTCCTTGGGCCCTCCCACCCACCCTTATGTTGTATAAACAGGACATGCACACTTTAACAAACCAATCATTTCAGCGCCAGGGTCTGCCACACAACTGTGGCTGAAATGATTGGTTCGTTTGGGCCCCCACAAAACAAGCTGGCAATTAATCTGTCCCTGCACAAACTGGCTCTACGGAGGCAAGAAGTCGTCCTCATCCTCCTCATCCACAGATTCCTCACCCTCTTCAGTGTTATGTACATCCTCATCCTCACAGAGTATTAATTCATCCCTGCTGGAACCACAGGTCCCTCTGTACGTTCTGGAGGCTGGTCTCCCTGGAAGAGTTGATCATTCATTTTATGAACATCATCTTCTCCACATTTTGTGGAAGCAACCTCCTACGCCTTTCGCTAACAAGGTTCCCGGCTGCACTAAACACTCTTTCGGAGTACACACTGGAGGGGGGGCAACTCAGGTAAAATAGAGCCAGTTTGTACAGGGACCTCCAAATTGCTTCTTTTTCCTGCCAGTACAGGTACGGACTGTCTGACATGCCTACTTGGATGCTGTCACCGATGTAATCCTTTAACAGACAGACGCACGCTTGTCGCTGCTGCTTTGAGGATTCAAGTGCGGCTACAGCCCACACAATTCACAAAGACAGAAAAAAAAAAAGAATATTTTTATTCTTTGTGTAGCACACTTTGAGGGTTACACCACCCTCTAACAGACAGACGCACGCTTGTCGCTGCTGCTTTGAGGATGCAAGTGCGGCTACAGCCCACACAATTCACAAAGACAGAAAAAATTAGAATATTTTTATTCTTTGTGTAGCACACTTTGAGGGTGTCACCACCCTTTAACAGACAGACGCACGCTTGTCGCTGCTGCTTTAAGGATGCAGGTGCGGCTACAGCCCACACATTTCACAAAGACCGAAAAAAAAAGAACAATATTTTAATTGTTTGTGTAGCACACTTTGAGGGTGTCACCACCCTTTAACAGACAGACGCACGCTTGTCGCTGCTGCTTTAAGGATGCAGGTGCGGCTACAGCCCACACAATTCACAATGACAGAAAAAAGAAGAATATTTTTATTGTTTGTGTAGCACACTTTGAGGGTGTCACCACCCTTTAACAGACAGATGCACGCTTGTCGCTGCTGCTTTGAGGATGCAAGTGCGGCTACATCGCACACAAGTCACAAACACATAAAAAAAATAGTTTTTTATTTTTTGGAGCACTTTGAGAGTTACACCACCCTTTAACAGACAGACGCACGCTTGTCGCTGCTGCTTTAAGGATGCAGGTGCGGCTACAGCCCACACATTTCACAAAGACCGAAAAGAAAAAACAATATTTTAATTGTTTGTGTAGAACACTTTGAGGGTGTCACCACCCTTTAACAGACAGACGCACGCTTGTCGCTGCTGCTTTAAGGATGCAGGTGCGGCTACAGCCCACACAATTCACATAGACAGATAAAAGAAGAAGAATATTTTTATTCTTTGTGTAGCACACTTTGAGGGTGTCACCACCCTTTAACAGACAGACGCACGCTTGTCGCTGCTGCTTTAAGGATGCAGGTGCGGCTACAGCCCACACATTTCACAAAGACCGAAAAAAAAAGAACAATATTTTAATTGTTTGTGTAGCACACTTTGAGGGTGTCACCACCCTTTAACAGACAGACGCACGCTTGTCGCAGCTGCTTTAAGGATGCAGGTGCGGCTACAGCCCACACAATTCACAAAGACAGAAAAAAGAACAATATTTTAATTGTTTGTGTAGCACACTTTGAGGGTGTCACCACCCTTTAACAGACAGACGCACGCTTGTCGCTGCTGCTTTAAGGATGCAGGTGCGGCTACAGCCCACACAATTCACAGAGACAGAAAAAAGAAGAATATTTTTATTGTTTGTGTAGCACACTTTGAGGGTGTCACCACCCTTTAACAGACAGACGCACGCTTGTCGCTGCTGCTTTAAGGATGCAGGTGCGGCTACAGCCCACACAATTCACAAAGACAGAAAAAAGAAGAAGAATATTTTTATTGTTTGTGTAGCACACTTTGAGGGTGTCACCACCCTTTAACAGACAGACGCACGCTTGTCGCTGCTGCTTTGAGGATGCAAGTGTGGCTACATCGCACACAAGTCACAAACACATTAAAAAAAAATTTTTGATTTTTTGGAGCACTTTGAGAGTTACAACACCCTTTAACAGACAGACGCACGCTTGTCGCTGCTGCTTTGAGGATGCAAGTGCGGCTACAGCCCACACAATTCACAAAGACAGAAAAAAAAAGAACAATATTTTAATTGTTTGTGTAGCACACTTTGAGGGTGTCACCACCCTTTAACAGACAGATGCACGCTTGTCGCTGCTGCTTTAAGGATGCAGGTGCGGCTACAGCCCACACATTTCACAAAGACAGAAAAAAAAAGAACAATATTTTAATTGTTTGTGTAGCACACTTTGAGGGTGTCACCACCCTTTAACAGACAGACGCACGCTTGTCGCTGCTGCTTTGAGGATGCAGGTGGAATCTAGACGGGATTTGGAACCGAGGACACACTACCTCCATCAATTGTCTAAATCCCACTGCACTAATGTCGGATACCGGATGCACGTCTAACACCAACATAGCAGTCAAGGCCTCAGTTATACGTTTTGCTTCAGGATGACTGCTGTCGTACTTCATCCTCATCGCTAGGGACTGTTGGAGGGTCAATTGTTTAGTAAAAGTAGTGATGTTCCTACTTCCTCTCTGGGATGATGAACAACTCCCAGCAGCAGCAACAGCACTAGTAGGAAGTGGTTCTTGATCTTTCCCTATTTTATTTTTATCAGAGAAAGTTTGGTCCTCCATTTATGTTATATTGATATATATATAAACGTGCGGCTAAAGCGCACACAAACACAGAAAATATTTTTTTATTTTTGCTGGAGAGTAGTGCACTTTGTGGGTTACACCACCCTTTAAGAAATGAGCCAGCCGGCTCTTTACTTATGGGACACAGGCGCACGCTTGGCGCTGCTCCTTTGTTGATGCACGTGCAGCCACAGTGCACACAAGTCACAAACACAGAAAATATATATTTTTTTGGTTTGGAGTGTACTTTGGGGGTTACAGAACCCTTTAACGGTCAAGCCAGCCGGCCCTTTACTTATGACACAGGCGCACGCTTGGCACTACTTTGTTGATGCACGTGCGGCTACTGCGCACACAATTCACAAACACAGAAAATAATTTTTTTTTTGGTTTGGACTGGAGTGTACTTTCGGGGGTTACAGCACCCTTTAATGGTCAAGCCAGCCGGCCCTTTACTTATGACACAGGCGCACGCTTGGCACTACTTTGTTGATGCACGTGCGGCTACTGCGCACACAATTCACAAACACAGAAAATAAATTTTTTTTTGGTTTGGACTGGAGTGTACTTTGGGGGTTACAGCACCCTTTAACGGTCAAGCCAGCCGGCCCTTTACTTATGACACAGGCGCACGCTTGGCACTACTTTGTTGATGCACGTGCGGCTACTGCGCACACAATTCACAAACACAGAAAATAATTTTTTTTTGGTTTGGACTGGAGTGTACTTTCGGGGGTTACAGCACCCTTTAACGGTCAAGCCAGCCGGCCCTTTACTTATGACACAGGCGCACGCTTGGCACTACTTTGTTGATGCACGTGCGGCTACTGCACACACAATTCACAAACACAGAAAATATATTATTTTTTTAGCACTTGGGGGGAGCACCCCTGATGGACAGAGCACCCCCTGGACAACACTACAGCACCTCTTTAGGACTGGGACACTGCACAGGACTTTGGAGTGGACACAGCCCCTATGGAGAACTGACTGCACAACACAGTCCAGCCAGCCCCTATGGACTTTGAAGTAGTGGACACAGCCCCTATTAACAACAGCAGCACAGCACAACACAGCCAGCCCCTATGGACTTTGAAGTAGTGGACAACAGCAGCACTACACTACACTACACTACACAGCCCTAACTCCCACCCTCCCTCTTCACTGTCCACAGCCGAGTGAGAAAATGGCGCCGACGTGGGTACCTTATATAGGATCCAAAACCCGCGAGACTCGGAAGGCGGGATGATGACGTTTTGCCTCGATTTCAGATCCGAGTCAGGTGGGAAAAGTCGAGCCTGATTCGGATCGGACTCGGATCGGGGGGGCTCGGGGGGGTTCGGATTTCAGAAATCCGAACCCGCTCACCCCTAATATACACACACTATATATACTGTATATATACTATATATATATATATATATATATATGCATATTCACACTGTATATATACTATTTATATATATGTAATACATAAATTAGGCACTCCCACCCTACAACAGAGCCCAAACTTACCTGGACACTCGGCCATCTCCGTGACTCTGGGAGCTCCCACAGCGCAGAGTGATGTGAGGTACCACATGTCACTGGTGGAATGCACCGGCAGCTGCCAGAGAAGAGTCTCGGTGGCATTTAATACATGGAGCCGGTTGCAAGCCAATCACAGCTCATGGAACGGCAGCCAGCCAATCAGCAGCGGCCGCTACCCGGGCCCCCTCTCTCTCTGGGAGTCTCTCTTTGGAGTCCCGGCAGTCCCCCCCTGATGGCAGCCCTAACCAAAGGTATTGCGGAAGTGGGCAGCTTACTGAAGTGGTGGGTGTGTGAGTATACTGCTGCGATCGCAATGCATTCATAGCATATTTTCGCAGCGGCCTGGTGTGTGCGATTACAGACTTGCGATCCATCGTGAATCAGGCCCTATATTCACAAGGTAATAATGTAAATGTTTACTCAAATGTCTCAATCTCCTCTTCCCCGGAGGCCAATGCCGATAAGAGCCCAGTCACGGTAAGCCTTTGAAGCAGAGAGATGGCTTGTGAGTGTTTTGGGCAGGGATGTAAAGAGATGGGCCCAGGGAGAGGGGTGTGTCCTAATTGTGGGAGGCATGGCTATGCCCCCTTAGGTTAAAAATACCCCTTTTTGTGAGCCCCTCAGCCTAGCATAAAGCCACGGGGTTGGGGGGGCGCGATAAGTGTGATAGCTCCCCCCCACATAAAGGCAACAAATTATTCTACCAAATGAAACCATACATTTTCTGTTAATTAAAATGGTGGAAAAATGCAAAAAAACATATTTTGTTTCATTTTTAACTTTAGGCATTAAATATTATTGGAGCCCTCCCCTAAGGATATGTAGTTATCTGCACAGTTTCATTAACATGCTAAGTGCATAAAACATGATAAAACTATATTGGAGCATATGTTAGAGATATAAGTCTTCCTAATTGTTATAGATAATGCAGCAGTGGTGACAGCCATAAGTACATCTCCCCTCTCTCCTATCCAGTTACTATCCAGCGGTGTGCTGCAGAGGGGCAGTGACAGGCAAGGCTTCTATGGCTTCCTGTACCCAGATGTGCGGAAGGCAGCCAGCCGGGCGGCAGAGCAGGTGAGGAGCCGATCATGCTGATACTTTCTCATGTCATGTGAAGTCACCGGAGAACTGAATGACACATATTGGGCCTAATTGGGAGTTTATTCTATTCCCTGATAATCCACAAAGAATAAAATAAACAGCTTTGTGATGCCGCAGTGAGAACGGCTCCGCCTAGAGCCGCGGTGCAGAATGACTGTGGTACTGATGTGACCAGAAAGGTCAAAAGCCACTCAGCCAATCAGAAGTGTTTTCCCAAGGTGGTCAACAGATTCTGGGGAGTTGTATTTATATAAAATGTTTTGGTGTATGGACCTAACTCTGAGGTGAATGCATTGCAGGTGTTGGCGCAGTTGGCCACTGTGCTTTTTTTACTGTTCATGAGTCCTGATGGTTTACCGACTGTGGTTGTAGTGAGTATTTGGATGCAGAGCAGACAATGGGTGCTTGTGGAAAGAAACAGAGTGATGCCGCCTGTCAGCGGTAATGCAGATCTTTTTGCTTCCTCGAGCCAGTGTGCTGCTAAATGCACATGTGTGATCCAGCTTGCCGGTTCCTGCATGCACAGAGGACTGGAAGCTCAGACATATGCACTTGCACTTCACTAAAATAAAAAAAAGAAAGAAAAAAAGATTAACGTGCCATAGGTCTCTCTGTAGGACGGCCGATCAGCCGCAGCAGCTATGATTGGAAGCCTTAGAGGAGCTATTTTCTATCTCTCCCACTAAGGTGGTTAGCAGAGGACCTGGTTATACTTGAGTGTTATATACAGTGACTGTTCTATTATTAGGAAGTAAAGGAGTCTAGAACAAAGGTTATTTATAGTGGGGGACCTATTTACACTCATTGTTCGTGTTTTTCTCAGTATTGTCATTTGTTAATCATGTTTTGCAGCCCTGCACAGTGTGCAAGAGGATGGGCGCCTCCATACGCTGCAGCGGGAAGGCCTGCACTGAGACCGTGCACTTCCCCTGTGGCCAGGAAAAGGAATTTATATTCCAGTACTTCAAGGAGTTTCCGTGAGTAATCCATTTGCTTCTAGGTATATAGAACCCGATTCAGACCCGCTTGCTAGATGCGTTCGCACGCAGCTGGCGTATGCAAATCCGGCAAGGCAGGCGATCGTACGGCAAGGCATTAGCACGCCCACTATGTCTTGGCGTGTGATCGCGCTGTGTATGTATGTTCCGTTACAGTGGGGTTTTTGTTTGAACTTCTCACTATTTATTCTGTAATATTTGTTTCCCTGCAGATCATTTTGCCCAAGGCATCGGCCAGTTCAGAAGGCTGCGGCACAGGACGGAGTAAGTGCATGTACCATCTGCCTGGAGGAGCTGACCCCTGCCCCTGCATATGATGTGATTAAGAGCCCCTGCTGCAAAAACACTTGGTTCCACAGGACTTGCCTGCAGGTGAGCTATGGCTTTACTATTTACTCCTCACTATCGGAGTCACCGGGAGGAGGCCAACCAAGAGAGAGCTGAGGAATGACGGCCAATGGAGTGGAGGGTTTGAAGCTGATCCCGGTGCCCGCTCTCTGTATATGAAGGATTATGGCGAATGCAGCCTGACGTTAGGCTGGTCGGCTTGTCCTCGCTCGTCAGCTCTTGTGCAGGATGTTTGCTTTATGACTGTACATATATATATATTTGGTATTTCATCTGAACTTCTTACATTACAGATGCATGCATTAAACGCAGGGAAGTATTTCTTGAAGTGCCCCATATGCCAGAACATGGAGAGTTTCCAGCAGGAGATGCTGCAAATGGGAATTTACATTCCCCACAGGTATATGTAACAATTGTCTTTATCTAGAACATAGAATCCAGCTCCATCACAGAGGCATTTTAAGACTGGAGGGGGCCCATGTGAGGATTCCTGTGAGCCCCCTCCCCCTGAAAAAAAAATGACACTGGCGCATGCACAGAACATCACCAACAATCTGGAATTTACCCATAATCCCCTGTGCATATGCAGTAATCTGGTGTTATATCATACATATGATGCAGCTTATGAAATGCTATAAGCAAAATGTGTCCTATTATAATTTACAGAGATTTATCAGTTCTTTAGTAAGCAAATTGCCAAATCCAGCCATAAGACTATGGGCACTTGGCTATGGGTCTATGACCCTGATTCAGAGCCGGACACGCTGACAAAGCGCTCGCTCTGAATCAGGGCCGTCCTTCTGAATTTTTAGAGCGGCCTCCCGGCCGCTCGTATAGCTGTGGGTGACCACCCACAGCTATAGCGAGCGGCCAGGAAGATGGTCGCGATGCTCAAGACCATCGCGACCATCGGCCTTGTGACGAGACCCTTGTGGTAGGGTCTCGTTGCCGCAAGCCCTGGAGTGCTTTTAGCTCTATCAGAGCTGAAAGCACTCCCACTGACATCACTTGTGATGTCAGTGGGGCCGGCCCCAGATGGTAGGCGTTCCGATGGGAATACCTCCGTCTGGCCAGTCACGCCCCTGGCACGCCCACCAAACGGGGCGTGCTGTCACTCACCATCAACAGCACGCCCCCTTTGTAGCGAGACCCATAGTGACGGCTTGCCGGACTGGACTGCTGGACTAGATGAAACAGACAGAAGAAAGCGTTGTAATGTAACATTGATTAATTACATCAGCGATATTACCTCACATTAACCTTTCAGAGATGCATCCTGGGAACTGGAGAACAACGCCTTTGGAGAACTACTGCAGGTCCACCAACAGTGCGACGCGGATCCCTGCCGCTGCGACCATGGAAGAACTCACAGCGAGAGCGGCAGGTAAAACTTTTCGCATTTTATTTCTTAAAGGCTGCCAGTGTGCTATGGCCCAGCAGCAGCCCCTGGGAAGGTTCCCCTGCTCATTCCGCATGATTAATGCGGCCTAGACTCTGATAAATAGGACCCTACGTTTATTAGCTAAGGATCTACTGGGTGTATGCGTAATATATGTGACGGTGTATTTACTAAGAGGCTGATATCTTTCACATTTACTGTGTGCTTACTAAGAGGCCGACACCAAGAACCTGGCTACTATAATCGTTTTCTGTTATAATATATGTTATGGGATGGGTACAGGATGCGCCGGGATACTGAACGTATCCCATATCTTATATGTGTTGTGAATCTAATATGTATTCAATAAATTGTAATATTGGAATCTTTATCAGAGAGTTCCCAGTACCTTAGGTTTTCTTGATAGCGCTGCCCACTTTGTTATTGGTTTCACCCCACACTTACCTGCTCCTCCGTCTCTCTCTGCCCTATAATTCTGTTCTTCTCTTTATCATGCTTCACTGTGCTGGTTGGGTGGCTCGGAGGCTTCTCTTCCCGGCTGCTCTTCTATTCGGCACCAGAGACACATTATGATAGCCAATGCCCACAATATAAAAGAATGAGGGGAGCAGGGGGGCGTATAAACCATTGTGACGGGTGGCGTATGAACCATTGTGCCGGGTGGCGTATCAACCATTGTGTGGGTGACGTATCAGCTGTTACAGTGTCGTAGCCACTGGCACTGTAACATAGCATTTCGCATACAGATACACCCGCTGTCACACACAGAATATAGGCATGCCGCATATCATTTTAATCAGCAGAAGTTGCTTGTGCGTCCTACTCCCATCACTGTTTGATTAAGATGCATTTGAAGGTAAAAAATTTGCTGAAATGTATACATTCTTATAAGCTGCCAAATTGTTTAATCCTCTCTAGAATACAATAAAACATTTAGTATCTTAGGGCCTATTTCTTCCTGTAGCGAAATGCTCCATTGCTGAGATTTATAGCTCCAGCTGTAGATTTATCCTCTGTGTCTCCTCTTTCAGTGAATGGTGTATAATTCGGTGTCACTGCTGTGGGTCAGCAGGAACCCACCTCGCCTGCTCAGCCCTGAGATCTGCTGAGAGCACATGGACCTGTGCAGAGTGTGCCTCCATTCTGGAGAAGCCGGAGGATGTTGTTGGTAAGTACTTTCCCCTGTCATTTGTCACCTATTACTAGGTAGTACAGTATCTAACATCATAACTTATATTTCACTTACGTGGTAGAATGAGACATTAGTGAAAACTATCATTAAGTTACCAATCTTGGGTTAATGCCACTGTAGTGTAATCGATGTGTGGCCCTTTTCATGTTACAGTAGCCTTAGCCAACCTGCAACTTGTAGGACACAGAGTACGTCCATCCACATAAACATATCGCTAACAATGTTGGATCTCTTTCTGATTGCAGAGGCATCTGTGGTAATACCATCAACGAGCAGAGCAAATCCTCCGCCTGCTGTAACACCAGGAGAGACCTGCGCCCGGACGAGGGGGCATCTTTCAGTAACACCAGGAGAGACCTGCGCCCGGGTGAGGGGTTACAAAATAATAACATCCAGGAGGACCAGAAAATCACCATTGTAGGGTGCTAAACCCAGAACCTGGGGGCCCAGGTGGAGACAAGATGCCTCATGATCTGCTACCTACCTGTCGTACACATCCTGCAGGAACAGAGAACTGTGTGGATCCGTGCAGTGTCTCTCACTCTCGTCCCCATATTCACATCAGTGGAATTAGAGCAATTAAATATCTTTTGCTTTCCAAACCAAGTAAAGAGAAAATTCTTCTTTTATAAAATATTTTAGCAGGGGATTACAAATCAGTAATATTGATATTAGGCATGCCTAAGGCTTCAATCCAAAGGCTCCATTCATATGGCTTCAGTGCATAACGGTGTGTTTCGTTCTGATCGAAGTGAATGGTTATACCACATAACCAACTGAGTGAGTACAAATTAACACACTTTATTTATAAGTAACAAACATACAAAGTATACAGTATACTTTTGTCTATGTGTTCAGATGACACCAGTCATTCATTATCTTCAACATAAGATGTAGTTCATGTTAATCTGGGGAGCCCTCATTTCACAATGCCCAGGTCTTTCAATTCACATTGCAGACACTCTACTGCAGTCTCAGGTCCATGCACGAGCCAAAGAGCCTTTGTCTAGGTCTTGATTTATATACCATAGTCTGGGTGTTTGGCTTTCCAGATATTAAGCCTATATTAGTTACATACTGGGTATCAAGCACTGATTGGTACAACATAACATGGACCATTCTTATCTCTTGCACATGCTCAGTAAGCACTAAGATATACTCAGGACAAAGAAATACTGTTATGGCGTGTCCTAGAATGTCTGGAGTTACACTATCTCAAAGCCCCTCTTTGTCTAAAGAATATAGGGCCTCATTCAGACCCACTCGCGAGTGGCTGTCCGCTCGCAAGTGGGTCAATGGTGTGCACTGCACATGCGCACGACGGAGGGAGCTCCGTCGTGCACATGCGTGAGACGCGACGAGCGAAGGACTTTCCTTCGCTCGTTGTGTCTGATCAAAGGGGGCGTGCTGTCGATGTTGATTGGAGGCATTCAGATGGAGGCATTCCCAATGGAACACCTACCGTCAGAAGCCGGCCCCACTGACATCACTAGTGATGTCAGTGGGAGTGATTTTGGCTCTGATAGAGCCAAAATCACTCCTGGCCTTGCAGTTGAGAAACTCAACCGCAGGCTTCTGGTCGCACTGGCGATGGTCGCGATGGTCAAAACCATCGTGACCATCATCCTGCACGCTCGTATAGGCTGTGGGTGGTGACCCACAGCTATACGAGCGTCCAGGAGGACGCTCCATATTTATGGAGGTGGGCCCTGATTCAGAGCGAGCGCTCTGGTCAGAGCGTCCAGCTCTGAATCAGGGCCATGGACATCACTTTCAGTAACCCATAATGCTTAGCATCTCTATACATCTTACAATGGTTATTCTATTGCAATGTGGCTAACTTTCTACAACTAACACCATATAAGGTCTTAAAGGCTTATTATACATTTCTGTTAATGACAGGTACAAGTATAGGCCCCCCAATATATGTCTTGTCTGACCCCAAAGGTGAATCTGACCAGTCTAGGCATAGACTAGAACTACATGAATACAAACTCTTTTCAAACCTCAATGCGGCCTAGCACAGTTGTGTATTACAACTTATATACCTATGTAGAAATTATTTAACCCACTGGTTACACTTCAGTCCTGCTATTTATCCTGTGCTTTTGTGCCTATCAATTACATATTCAAATGAGTTCTAATTAAAGACTGTTGCTTTTAATCAGATATTATAAATATAAGTGGTTGGCACGGTTCCTGGCATCCTCCCATCAGTTATGGGTTGGTTGATGGATCCCTGCAGTGTTCTGGAAATCAATTCATCAGTGAATGTTATTAAAGGGGGATGGTGTTAATCTGTGCTGCTGCCACCTTTATGTGGACTTTCTCCAAGTTATCTGAGAGCACAATCACTGGTGACAGATGGACCTTAATATCTCTAGCCTGCGATCTTCATATAGCAAGGTGGACAGTATATTTTAGCATAGTCCTCTATGATCCGCCATCTCAGGAAGCATCTGTGAGCCTATAGATTACACTCGGCCCAAAATAAGAAACAACATGTTATATAACGCGACCTCTTGGCATTCTGACATCTTCGATAAGTTAGACACATATATATTCCTATAATCGTGCATTTTCTATATGCAAGCTTATATTAATTTTACACTTGTTACTTCTTATTTCTAGTTCAGATATATTTATAATATATATAATTATTGCTGATCAATATGTTATCACTTATAAACATTCCAAGGTTAATAGCTCAATTAACTTCACACTAATATCTTTATTCTTAATATAAGGGAAGATTATAGTCCTTCTGTAACACTCTGCTATTTTCATTGGAGTTTGACAGGGAGAGACATGCGGTGAGGTATTGATAGGTTATCCTCCCCTCTGACAATCAGAAACTGCCTAAAGCATAGGGGGGGCTGTTCCGCAGACAATAATACTGCACAGAAAAAAAACAGGGTCACCCCCTTCTCAGTGAGAGATGTGATAGCTCTGATGGACAACTCTGATGATCAGGCGACCTATCCAGAGGGTTCTGACAGCACACTGCCACTGCCATAATGCTCCTGTGCCATCTATAGCCAGCATCTACTTCACCTACCACTTGCTAATGAGAGTTGAGCTGCTATTTTCATTGGAGTATGACAGGGAGTGGTGAGGCAGCAACAAGGTCAGCCTCCCCTCTGACTATCAGAAACTGCCTGGAGCACAGGGCAGGCCGTACCACAGGCAAAAATACTGCACTGAAAAAGGTGGGTGGCAGCTCAGTTCTGCAGTAAACCGTTGGTGAGTCAGCAGAATTTGTAGAATCAAATGGAGACAGAACAAGGGCCTGATAGTATAACGGAAAAGCTAATTTCACATCAGAATGAGCATAATTCCAAATGATATTATATTGGTAATAACATGTATTTTTCCCTCTTCTACAGTTGTATGTAACAATCCTTTGTATAGCGTTATTCTAGAGTCTGTGTACTCTAATCAGCATGAGGTCTGGTGTGTGGAAAGGTGACAAAACCCCTCTTGACTAGTCCCCTGTGAAGCTGGGCAAGTGAGGATGTAAGAAGGTCTGTCTTCCTAAAACAATCATTACGAGCCCTGTGTTCTGTTTGGGGACAGTGATCAAAAGAATGGATGGACCAGGGAGACATTCGGTCTCCAGAGGTGTGTATCTCCTCACCTAGTCACTGGGTATGTTTATTGACCCAGGCCTGTTCCCCAAACTTGAAATATAGCTGAGTGTGTAATTAAAGAACCCCTGCTCAGGTGGCCAGGAAAACTTGAGCTTCAGCCAGCTAAACAATCCACTCTGAGCTGAAAAGGGTAAAATCATCCCCATGGAGGGGGTGAGGGGAGTGCCTGGAAAAAGCAGGCCTAAATATGTGAGTCAACCCTGACCCATTGGTTCATCCTACATGAGGCTATCGAAGGATACAGATGATCCCGAGTTCATCACTGGGAAGGCCTCGTCCCAGAACCATTTAATCCGCCTTCACTCAAATGGTTTGTTTCCCCATTTATTATTTTATTTTCTGGAAAGTGTGAGTAACTGTGTGATTTTTTTATTATATTCTTTGTAAACTTTTGTACATAAGCTTTGAAGACATTCTTCAATTAAACATTAATTCTAGTTCTGGATCTTTGTTTTTATGACCCAAGTCCTCATATGACTCGTTACCTATTTTTCTAAGTATTGATAAATGTGTGTGCAGGTAAGAGCATAAGCTTACTTTATGCTTTAACATTATATTCTTCTGCTGGTGGCAGTTACTAGGTTTAGTTAACCACACATGCTGAGGGTTACCTGTAAAAGTCACGGGCGGCGATTCTCAGATTGGTGTATCTGGAGGGTCGGCCCGCAGGACCGTGACAGATAATGTAATATTGTGGTTGAAAATCCTTTGATAATATGCTTACCAAATGTACACTTGTTCAAAAGCGTAACTGCAGGAGTTTAAATTTGCATGTTCGGTACTCCTCCCAGAAGAGAATACTTCACTTATGAGAAGCCTCATGTATCAATAAAAGATATCTCCACAGCATATATGTACATTTCAAAAGTGAGAACAATACATACAGCATACAAGCTATATCATACAGAATAAAATAGCTTATCTGTGAATGAAGATGTGAGGGCATGGATGCCATCCAATAGGTGATGTCTTTTTGAGAAGCAAAAGTTCAGAAGATGAGGCAAACAAGGGGGTAGATCCTAAAAACAAAGATATATTCAGCTTGTCATCCCACTATTTATCACAATCTGAAGTATCAATACTCAGTAAAGGATTGATGTTTGCCCTCACACAGAAACACAATACATTTAAAATGTTTATCGATTTGAACACATATGCCGGGAAACTAACACTTACAAGGCATTTTGCAAAGAAGTAAACAGCCATAATAACTAATTATAACAACGTCTCTAAATTAGGATACTCAGACACTGGCCTCGTCACTCCGAGAAAACGGGGCTGATGCCCTAACGTGCGAACCATGGCAATCGTGCAGCAGCTTAGGGGGCACTTGATCTGCACATGCATAGTTTGTAACATGGACGTGTGAAGATCTCGCTTCATAGGAGTTGTACATAAATCCAATGAATTGGGTCCATAGTATCCTATACAAGTTTGACAGAAATATAAAATTTTTCTAGCAGTTTCTTTTTTTACATAAAAAAAGACATTTATAGGATGTTTGTCTCCAGCTGTTCAGTTCTACATCACATTGTTCAGTATGGTAATAAATGTAATTCATTAAAGTAAGATGATCTTGCTCTACTCAGTTCTTCCCAAAAAAAAATATACATCCTTGCTCTACTTATTTCTTAAAAAAGAGCACTGTAATATGTTCTGTCCTGGCCTTGCTATCGATCTCCCAGATAACAAGGTCAGTAATAGATGTATTAGCATGCTTCCTGCTGGACATTTGCACAGTGGTCTGTGTTTACCTACTAAAGCATGGCAGTAATATAAAAATGTATAGAATACATGTGTATTTGTTTTTAAATATAAGGTGCGGCTTTGTGGAATTGCATTATCCAGAAAAAGGAGATTTATGTTCTTACCTGTTAAATCCTTTTCTTTGACTCCATAGGGGGTACAGGGATCACTCTAGCTATAGCCTGGAGAGAGGAGAGCCTGGGCACCAAATAGTTAACATTTATTTCCCAGCAGCCCTGGCTCCCTTTCCTTTGTACCCCGACCCCAACCACCGGCAGCCAGTTAAGTTAGCAAGCCATGGCAAGGAGCGAGGAGAAGGAAGACAGGCAGACACTCTGAATCACACACATAGGCAAGGTGAACAGAACCGATACTCAGGCAAGAAGATCCACGTATCACTCCTGCTGTGGCCACACTGGAGCCATAAGGATCACTGTGCCTCCCTCCAGCGTTAACCTGCGAAAGACCTGCGGGATCTTTGAGATTGGAGGAAAGATGTATATTAGCAGAAACATCCATGGTACCTATAGAGTGTCCACCAGGAGAGCTGCGGGCTTTCTGGTGTGGGAACTGCATCACTGCAACTGATGATTGTGTTGAGATGCCATCATATCTATGTCTGGTAGGTCCCAATGGTGGACTAGTAGAGTCTTGATGTAGAGCCTACTCGCCCAAGTGATAATCCTGGAGGTTTAGGGAGTCCGCATCCCCATTCTGGACTCCAGGGAGGAAGGCTGCTGATAGTGCAGATGGATACCACTCTGCTCAGTGGAGAATGCAGTTGACTCCATCATGGCTTTGCAACTGTGAGTGCCACCCTGGTAGTTTATATAGGTGACATCAGTTGACCGGATAACCCAGGAGGAGTGACTGTGCCTGGCAAAATGCGCTGTGTACTGCGTGGAGCTCCAGGACATTGATGGACAGTCTGCTTTCCTGAGTCGTCCATAGACCCTGGAAGGTCTGAAAACACATCATCATCCACCACCCCCCCCGAAGACCTGCGTCGGAGTTGAGTAGGACCCAGTCTGGGATCTGAAGAAGATGGTCCCTGTCCATGTGTGGGGCTGGTGGAGCCACCATAACTGTCCCAAGGGAGAATGAGCGTCTGCACCCTGAGGTGCAAAAGGGACTTGTTCCACCATGCTAGAATTTCCAACTGAGGAGGACAGGAGAGGAACTAGACTTACACCACTATGTTGAAGATGGAGACCATAGAACCCAAGATCTGCATGCAGCTGTGGAGCCAAACCTGATGGTTGCTCAGGAATTCACAAATCCTGGACTGCAGAGCTAAAATGTTATCTGCAGGATGGAAGACCTGTCGAACCCTGGAATTGAGTAAAGAGCCTAAGTGTAGCATCTACTGAGAAGGTGTCAGAATGGATTTCCTCTAATTGACTATCCACCCGAGTGACTGCAGTTCTTCCACTATTTACAAAGTCTCACTGTCCCAAAAATGACAGAGAAATTACACTCCTCAATTTTGAGTGGCAGCTCCAAAAGTCTCCAGAAAAGGACTATTGGTCCATAGGTCCAAATAGGTCCAAATAGAAAGACTGTTCAGCAATTGTGACACATCAGCGCTATCTAGTGTATAGAGTCCAAAAGACCTCCTGTGTTTTCTTCCAATTTTAAGTTTCTTTCATTTAAGGCTCCAGAATTGTTTTTTCCACATCCATAAAGGAAACAAAGAATTAAAGTGCATTAGTTATGTACCAAAAAAATCTCTCTTTTTACATACATTAACTGCCACCTCTGTAGGGGTAAATTTAATATTCTTTTGTATTAGAATTTTTTCTGCCCCTCATACACAATATAGATTATACCAATGCAAAAAAACACAGCAAAGTAAACAAAGTGCCAGTGTTATGTCACACACCCTACAAATATCTGAAAAACCACTATGCATGGTACGGTCAGATCCAGGGGAGTGGGAGCGATCAGTACGATTCCTTCCCCACACACCTTGCAGGCAGAGAGAGCCTCCAAAGCCCAGCACACAGCAGCTGGGCTGGGGAGAGAGGCTACTGCCAAAAACAGTTAAGCAGTGTTATGGGGGGAACCAGACCTCCAATAAGCCCAGGCCTGGGTAATTAATAACCCCCTCTCTCTGCACCCCTGGAAACATTCTCTTCTGACTAAACAGCTGCTGTAATGTCTATACACAGATTGCAGGTCTACATAGTGTAGCAGAATATTTTAGTCGGAAAGGGAAAACAGGAAAATGTGTCTCCCTTTCTACGTCTGAGCTATTTCTGCACATTTGCTCCAATTTATTTGGTTTAAAGTAGGGGTGTGCACCGGCACACAGCACTACACAGCACTACAGCCAGCCAGCCAGCCAGCCCCTATGGACAGGACAACAGCCAGCCCCTATATAGACAACAGTAGCCAGCAAGCCCCTATGTATATGGACAACAGTAGCCAGCCAGCCAGCATCAGTAACAGCTCCCAGCTTCCTCCTCTTCACAGTAGCCAGCCAGCCCAGTATTGTAATGTATATATAAGTACTACTAAGTTTATTTTTTATTATCACAACAGTACAGTAGCCAACAGCTCCCAGCTCCCTCCCTCTGCCAGCCCCTATGGACAGGACAACAGCCAGCCCCTATATGGACAAAAGTAGCCACCCAGCCCCTATGTATGGACAACAGTAGCCAGCCAGTGTCAGCAACAGCTCCCAGCTCCCCCCCTCCACACTAGCCAACAGTTCCCAACTGCCTCCCTCTGCACGCACGCTCCACAGCCAGAATGAAACATGGCAACGATCGTGGGACCTTTATAGAATCAAAACCTGCGAGAATTCGACAGCGGGATAATGACGTTTTGCCTTGATTTCAGTTCCGAGCCAGGCAGGAAAACCAGAGCCTGACTCGGTTCCCAGCTCAGATCAGGGGGGGGCTAGAGGTGGTTCGGATTTCAGAAATCCGAACCCAGTCATCCCTTGTATACACTAGTAGCAACCCACCCAGGTTTCGTACCAGAGCAATTTTGAATTTACATTTTTTAACCGAGGTCTTATAAGATTGCCTTGTAAGATGACATTAGTAATTTTTCCTTTATGACGTCAACACAAAAAGATTTCGTTTTGATGTGATACGCAAAAGAGCCACGTAAAGTTGTCCCTTAGAAAAACAGTCTCCACTAAGGTCAGCTCCAGCCACGTTACGTGTCTGTCCCTGAGCTTTATTTATTGTCATACCAAAGCAGACTCTTACCGGGAATTGGACTCGTTTGACATTAAAGAATCGTTTTTTACATAAATTAAACAGGAACGGTAAAAAAAAAAAAGGGAGAACTTAATTTTTGTATCAGTAAATATAAATTTTTCTGGAGAAACCGGATAATATGTATCAGTCTCCACATGGTATAAAATAAAGTCCATTGTTGTGCTATACTGTATCTTTAATGGTTTAGGCAGTGTAAGCCAAGAAAACGCACGGACGTAAGTATTTTCATTGACTTTCTTCACTAAAATCGTCACTGCCCGGCTCCCTTCTGTCACACATTAATATTTCCTACACCTAAACCTTCCTCTGCAAATGCTCCATAGAATGGTGCAAATTGCATCAAATTCCATTAAGTGGTTCTCGAGATTAGCCTGAACTAACAGAAAGACTTTATTTTATATATATATATATGATAATAAATCAGACTTATGATGCTTGTTCAATAAATTAGAGTATATCGTAGATATTAAGTGACTAGAACTAGCAGACTGCAATAAGGTTTTAATGGGAAACTCCTGTAACGACAGAGGAACTTTAGAGAACTGAGCATTAACAGCATGTCTAAGCTGAAGATACCTATAGAAGAAGTGGTTGGGGACGTCAAACTCTAGCCGCAGTTGATGGAAGGTCTTTAGAGTGTCTGCCTGAATTATCTGACCAATAGACACTACACCCCACTGACCCCAGGCTTCTCTGACCTGAAGAGCTTAGAGCTCCCTAAAGCAATTAGCATGAGCAAAAGGTGGATCTGGATCAATGCCCTCCGCTTGTAATAGAAGTGAGACAAGTCTCCAAATCGTGAGGGCCTGCCTAATTACGGGCATCCTAAATATAGGTAGATTATCACTCAATATTAGTCGTAATGGTGACAAGCCTGTCTTAGAATAAGCCATGACCTGGGCATGCAAGGAATTATCAGTTTGATCATTAATCCATTCCCATATATGTGTTAATTGTGCAGCAAAATAATAAAATTAAAACAGGGGTAATGCCAAGCCTCCAACATCACGAGGTCTAGTTAAAGTATACAATTTGATCCTGACCCTTTTGCTGGCCCAGATCAGTGAAGATAAGAGGCCATCAATCTGTTTAACAAATTTCTGTGGGATATAGACCGGAGAATGATAGAAAGTATACAGGAGTTTAGGTTGGAGAACCATTTTAACAAGATTTACTCTTCCCGTTACCGTTAGTGGCAGTTTACTCCAAATTGGGACACGGGACTTAAGATATTCAATTTGTGGCAACATATTCAGTGGCAGATAATGTTGAGGGATATTGGAGATCCATATTCCTAAATATTTAAATGAGTTCACCCATTTTAGAGGAAGATTAATAATAGGAATAGTGGGACAAGTCCCCCTGAAGGGTAAAATACATGATCTATCCCAGTTAATCAATAAACCGGAGTATTTCCCAAATAAATCAATAACCTCAAGAGCCTTAGGCATAGAAGTAACATATTGCATGATAAATAATAGTATGTTATCCACATACAGCACAATCTTATCTACCCTTGATCCTAGCTGAAACCAATGAATGTTAGAATGAGCTCTAATCATGCAAGCTACGGGCTCGATGGCCATAGCAAAGAGAATGGGTGACGGGACATCTCTGCCTCGTTTCCCTATGGTGTGAAAATTATGTGGAAATAAATCCATTCACTGACACTCTCGCCACAGGGTCCGTATATAACAGCTTTACCCACTTAATATATCCCGGGCCACTACCAAATCGTTCCATGGTCTCCCAAAGAAATATCCACTCGATTGAATTGAACGCCTTAGTGGCATCTAATGACACAATAATAAAGATTTGTGGATCCCCACGTTGTATCTGTAAGTGTGTGAATAACCGCCGTAGATTTACTGCCATGGATTTACCGGGCATAAAGCCTGTCTAATCAGGATGAATCAGTTGGGTTATGACCCGGTTAATCCTGGAGGCCAATATTTTAGCCAGGACTTTTATATCTGTAGGGGGAAGTGATATAGGTCTATATGAGTCAGTCATAGTGGTATCTTTGCCTGATTTAGGTAAGACAATTATCAGTGCCTCAGACATAGAATTTGGCAGCGTATTGTTTATGTAAATTTGATTAAAGAGCTCTAGTAATTGAGGAGCAAATATGTTTTTTGTAAACCTCAAGGGGGATCCCATCTAAGCCAGGGGCTTTACCATTTGGAAATGAGTTTAGGGCCACCTCTATTTCCTCCATTGACAGTGGAGAGTCAAGTGAGTCCCTTGCCTCCGAGGAGAGTGTCGGGAGTGATACAGTAGACAAAAATTCACACACCTCCGGTTGGGTATAAACCAACCTAGATTAGTATAGGTCATGGTAATATTTAACGAATTGGCCCACAATATCTGGGTTATGCACATATACAACGCTGCCTGACCCAACTAATTTTACCACTGTATTGGATGACTTTTGCTCGATGCGAGCCAAGTTAGCAAGATAAGAACCAGGTCTATCACCTGATGCATATTGCAAATATGAGTTAAACAGAATCTTGTATTATGCCTTGTCCATCAGAAATCATTCCATAATTTTTGGGCACCCCACCATGCTTTTTTATTTAAATCTGACTCGTTAGCGAAATATAGGCTAACTCAAAAGACTTACAAGAAGCCTCCAGATCCATTTCAGCTTTTCTATATGAAGATTTCAACCCAGCCACCCTACGAATTAAAGAACCTCTTAAAAATGACTTAAAGGCATCTCATATAAGTGCAACAGAAGCAGTACCACTGTTCAATTCAAAAAATTCTTTCCACTCCACTTCCAACTCTGCTCCTGAACCCATGTGTGATAACCAGAACTGGTTGAATTTCCAAAAGTATTGACCCCTCTCCCTCTAAATCTACACTAATTGACATTGGGGAGTGGTCAGAGATTCCCCTAGTCTCATATGTTATCTTGTGTATTCTAGGTATTAAATCCGGTATAGCTAAGGCCATATCTATCCTGGAAAAAGAGGAATGTGTGTAAGAGAAAAAGGAATATTGTCTCACAGAGGGATACCTCAACCTCCAGGCATCAACCAGGCCCATTACCCTAATCATACTCGAAAATCCAGTTTCCCTACCCTGTGTTACTGATGCAGTCATTCTATGTCTATCTAGTATAGGGTCTAATATGTGATTAAAATCCCCCATGCATAGAGTGGGTATACCCGGAAAAAGGGCCAAAAATTCAGCGACCTTCTTAAGAACATTGTGGGAGTACGGTGGTGGAATATAGACTGCCAATAGTAATAAGGACATAGAATTAATTTTACATTTTAAGAATACATATCTACCCCAAGCATCACACGGCACCCTTTCCAATGAGAACTGGACAGATTTACGCACTAAAATAGATACACCCCTTGATGCTGAGATATGTGAAGAGTGATATGTCCATCCTATCCATGGCTTCCTCAGCGACAATAATTTCCCACCAGTCAAGTGAGCCTCCATTAGACAAATTATATCTGAAGTAGGGATGTGCAGGCTCGGATAGGTTCGAGTTTGCACATTGAGTTCGAATTTTTCCCTCCAAAAAAACGGAACTCAGAAAGAGGCAAAACGTCATCTTACATGGACGAACATCATCATTCCTGGACTTTTTTCTTTAGATATGTAACATTAGCAACAACACGCCCCTATTTGTATATACTGATGCATCTACACAAGAACAATACCGATCTAGCAGAGAACGAAACGCCATAACGGAAATACATTATACAGTATTCTTGCAACTACATATGATTGATATATCTCAAGCAAAAAGAAGAAAAAAAAAAAAACAGGATATCAATCATTAACCAGTGGTTCCCTTGCTGGTCTGCGGCAGTCCAGCCACAGTGCCGCTTCCATCGGAGTCGTGAAGAATTCGGTCTCCCCATCAGCAATAACACGAAGCTTGGATGGGTGTAACATGGCGTATGAAATATTTAGATCACGCAGACGTCTTTTAATCGGGAGAAATTGAGCCCTATCTTTTTGTTTTTCCATTGCGAAATACGGAAATACGGAGACAATAGTCCCGTTCCATTGTAATGGACCGTTCGTACAGGCCAGTCTGAGGATAGAGGGCCTGATTCACAACCGGGTCGATGCCGGCTCCGTCGTGCACATGATCGAAACCCCAGATAGCGATGGGCGCTCCATCGCTCTGGGTTTCGTACCAAAGGGGGCATGCTGTCGATGATGAGTGACAGCACGCCCCATTTGGTGGGCGAGCCGGGGGCATGGCTGCCCAGATGGAGGTGTTCCCATGGGAACGCTTACCATCTGGGGCCAGCCCCACTGACATCACAAGGGTCTCGTCGCAAGCCCGATGGTCGCGATGGTCTTGACCAACACGACCATCTTCCTGGCCGCACTAAAAAACAAGAAGGCCGGCCCTGATTCAGAGCGAGCGCTCTGTCAGAGCGTCCGGCTCTGGATCAGGCCCAGAGTCCCGATCACGGAAATGTAAGAACTTCACTATGAGAGTACGTGGTGGTGCCCCAGGTGGTAGGGGTCTAGAAGGCACCCGATGAGCTCTCTCAATTGTAAAATAAGATGAGAAAGAGGTAGAATCGAACGTGTTGCACAACCATTTTTCCAGGAATTTTTCAGGATTGGTTCCCTCCTCCTTCTCTGGGAACCCCACGAATTGAACATTATTGCGCCTTAGGCGTCCCTCCATGTCAGACATTTTCCTCGTATGGAGATAATCTGGGAATCCATAGAGTTAACATGGACACTTAAAGGAGTAATCTTATCCTCCAAAGTGGAAGTCCGCATCTTCACCTCACCAACTATCTCACGCACACACTGTAGGTCATGGTGTATAATTGAAAGATCGGACTGTACTTTCCCAATCTTCTCTGACAACCTAGCCTCACAAGTTGTCACTGCCTCAAGGACACATTGAAGCGCAGTGTCAGAGGACTGAGCCAAGGTTAGTGACTCCACAGGGGATGTAGGAGGGGAATCGCCCCCTGTGCCGCAGAAGTGGACTGGGCCAGAGGTATTCTGCAGAACTTCTCCAGTTTAGCTGTTGCAGCTGAATTCTTCCCCATCATGAGGGTGAAATGGGAGGTTCTGTCTGGTTATCGCTGACTATAGCAGAATATATAATTATATAGGAATAAATATAAGTGAAAGTGACACCTCTTTCTTCATGGTAGTATTGCACAAATGACACATAGAGAGGCACTTTAATAGTAAAAGCTGCTGCAGGTGATTACATGCAGAGGAGGCTGTAGCTGCAAATATAGCACCATGAGAGTCACAGCCCTGTAGTGCAGAATGGAGAATGGAGCCCACTCACATGCCCAGGGTGTACACTCTCGCCGTCAGCCACTCTGGAAGGCCACAGGGTATGCCTCAGCTCCGCTTCAGCCACCAGGGAGTATCACCTCCTGTCTCTCAGGAGCCGCTGCAGGACTCTGCCCAGTTAGGAAGATGGCACCAATGGCACACGTGATCTGGTCGCGTCTCTCTCAAACAGCCTGCTGCTGGGTGAGTCAGCCCTCGTTTTCACACCAACGCTGTACAGTGCAGTCACCGCACATTCCGCCAGACATACACCGGTTTTGGGTCCCGGGGGAGAGGTCAGGATGGGCAAGCAGGATAGTAGGGTCCGGAGAGCGCACCAATACGTGAGCTACAGCATGCTCTCCGTGGCCATGCCCCCTTCTTGTTTGCTTTTTTATTTGACCATGGGACTGTGGGTCTCGATTTCCCTTCCCGACCAAGCAGCGGCAGCCTGTGTCTCGTGCGGAGCTGACTGCAGCGCACAGCTGAGTGTCGTCTGTTTTTTATTTTACCCCTTTGCCTGTGTTTGCTGAGGTTTCAGTTTTACAGGTTGTAAAGAAATCCACTGTCGTGTTCCAACTCACAAACCCAGGTAGTGCAGTGGAGAACCCCCCCATCACCTGTCAAGACCGCCCCAGGGGACCCTGTGGATGGATGCGTCTGGCTTGCAGCGGGGCTATGGCATACATGCCTACCCTCCCGGTTTTCGCGGGAGGCTCCCGATTTTTCGGGTAACCCCCCGCACCCCCGGAAGGGTAGGCATTTTCCCCACATTCTGCCCACTTCCTAGTGAAGTTGGCAGAATTAGGAGAATACCCGCGGCAATCGCGGGTCTCTGTGAAGGGGGCGGGGCTTAAGCTGTGATTCTGCATGAATCACAGCATTTGGCCCTGCCCCCTATGTAAATTGTGCCCAATCGCAGCAATTTTACCACGAGGGGGTGGGGCTTAATGACGCGAATCGTCAAGCCCTGCCCCCGTCGGCCCCCTTCTGCTTCTCTTACCCGGGCTTCTCCCGGGAAGAGAATATTAAAGGTAGGCAACCCTGGGCTATGGGCCTGAGGAAACCAAGAATCCAGGTAAGAACTGGCTGTCTGCGAACCACAATTCCCATGCCTGTCCTTTCCCAAAGTCCAGTTCCATTGTCCAGCAACGTTTCTTTGCCGCAGCTGAGCGCATTGTTAGTCAAGGCCCCATCAGAGGGAAAGGAAAGAGGGACAGTAGTGCTTACCTTTCATCTATTTCTTGTTTGCTTTTTTTTTTCTGAATCCAATAATTTTTTATTGAGTTTTTAAAATATGCAATAAATTTACATTATACAATAATATAAACATTACAATAATAAAAACAAAAAATAGTACATAAAGCAAAAAATAAATAAAAAAATCTTGTGCGTGGTTTCACTTTTTATTATCCAAATAGCATGTGTACGGTATATCATTCATCACATGCATGTCAAACAATAAATAAGGTATTTGGGTACATATATACATGGTAAAGACAGTTTGCACAGCATTATACAAATATTATTATTGTTATTTAAATATAGAAGCTTGGGACAAGATAGTAAACAGGCTGGGTGCCATCAACCTTGAACGACTATATGGAGAATCGAGCCATCTTTCCCAAGTATCATAATACTTCCACACCGAGCCTCTAGCGGTATGAACATACTTTTCATGTGCAGCAACCACACGATCCAAAGATAACCAGGTTTCCATATTTGGCACAGTGATTGCCATCCAATCCCTTGCTATGCAGACTTTGGCCAGCGTACAGGGCTGGCCCTAGCCAAAATTTTTTGGTAAGCAAGTATATTTTTTGATGCCCCCTTATGCAGTGCCCCTTTTACAGTGCCCCCAGTAGTAAACCCCTTATATAGTGCCCCCAGTAGTAGCCCCCCCATGCAGTACCCCCAATAGTGGTACCCCCTATGCAGTGCCCCTTATATAGTGCCCCCAGTTGTAATCCCCCCATGTAGTGCCCCCAAAAGTGGTACCCCTTATGCAGTGCCGTTTAAACAGTGGCCCCAGTTGTATTTCCCCCCTATGCAGTACCCCAAGTATTACCCTTTAAATAGTGCCCCTAGTAGTAGTCCCCCATCTTGTAGTGCCCCTAGTAGTAATCCTTCCTTGTAGTAGTCACCCCATTGTTGTGCCCCCAGTGGAAGTTCCCCCCTTGTGCAGTGGCCACAGTAGTAGCCCCCCCTTGTAGTGCCCCCAGTAGTAATCCCCCCTTGTAGTAGTCCCCCCTTGTAGTGCCTCTAGTAGTAGTCCCCCCTTGTAGTGCCCCCAGTAGTAGCCCCCCCTTTTAGTGCCCCCAGTAGTAGTCCCTCTTACAGTGCCCCAGGAGTAGCCCCCCTTGTAGTGCCCCTAGTAGTAGCCCCCCCTTGTAGTTCCCCCAGTAGTAGACCCCCTTTGAAGTGCCCCCAGTAGTAGCCCCCCTTGTAGTGCTCCCAGTAGTAGCCCCCCCTTGTAGTGCCCCCAGTAGTAGTCCCCCCTTGTAGCCCCCTTGTAGTGCCCCCAGTAGTAGTCCCGCCTTTTAGTGCCCCCAGTAGTAGCCCCCCTTTTAGTGCCCCCAGCTCCTCCATCCATCCTCCCGGGCTGGGCCGCTTTGCATCATGGGAGAGACGTCATGACGTCTCTTCCATTACCCACTGCAGAAGATAGCTCTGGCAGTGGGTGCACAGGATGCTAATCACAACAAACACACAGCTGCCGGTGCCGGCGGCTGTGTGTTTGACACTGTGTAGAGCTCCGTCCGGTCAGCGCTCCGTCCGATCAGCGCTACACACGAAGTGCAGCTGTGTCACAAAGACACAGTTGGCCTGCATGGTACGCAGCTGAGGCTCCCTCCACTATGTGGCACCCTACTCAGCTGCGTACCATGCGTAATGGTAGAACTGGCCCTGCCTCTCACACCAATGCCAATGTGTGTCCTGTGCACAGACTGATATGTAGCCTATCCTATTCACCCACCACTCACACCAATGTCACTGTGTGCCCTGTGCACAGACTGCTATGTAGCCTCTCCTATTCACCCACCACTCACACCTATGTCTCTGTGTGTCCTGTGCACAGACTGATATGTAGCCCATCCGAAAAACCCACCACTCACACCTATGTCTCTGTGTACCCTGTGCACAGACTGCTATGTAACCTCTCCTATTCACCAACCACTCACACCTATGTCACTGTGTGCCCTGTGCACAGACTGCTAATGTAGCCTATCCTATTCACCCACCACTCACACCAATGTCACGGTATGCCTTGTGCAGACTGCTATGTAGCCTATCCTATTCACCCACCACTCACACCTATGTCACTGTGTGCCCTGTGCACAGACTGCTATGTAGCCTATCCTATTCACCCACCACTCACACCAATGTCACTGTGTGCCTTGTGCACAGACTGCTATGTAGCCTATCCTATTCACCCACCACTCACACCAATGTCACTGTGTGCCCTATGCTCAGACTGCTATGTAGCCTATCATATTCACCCACCACTCACACCAATGTCACTGTGTATCCTGTGCACAGACTGCTATGTAGCCTCTCCTATTCACCCACCACTCACACCAATGTCTCTGTGGGACCTGTTCACAGACTGCTATGTAGCCTATCCTATTCACCCACCTATTCACACCAATGTCACTGTGTGCCCTGATATGTAGCCTATCCTATTCACCCACCACTCACACCAATGTCACTGTGTGCCTTGTGCACAAACTGCTATATAGCCTATCCTATTCACCCACCACTCACACCAATGTCACTGTGTGCCCTGTGCACAGACTGCTATGTAGCCTATCCTATTCACCCACCACTCACACCTATGTCACTGTGTGCCCGATGCACAGACTGCTATGTAGCCTCTCCTATTCACCCACCACTCACACCAATGTCTCTGTGAACCCTGTGCACAGACTGCTGTGTAACCTATCCTATTCACCCACCACTCACAACTATGTCACTGTGTGCCCTGTGCACAGATTGCTATGTTACCTCTCCTATTCACCCACCACTCACAACAATGTCATTGTGTGCCCTGTGCACAGACTGCTATGTAACCTCTCCTATTCACCCACCACTCACACCAATGTCACTGTGGGCCCTGTGCACAGACTGCATGTAACCTCTCCTACTCACCCACCACTCACACCAATGTCACTGTGTGCTCTGTACACAGACTGCTATGTAACCTCTCCTATTCATCCACCACTCACACCAATGTCACTCTGTGCCCTGTGCACAGACTGCTATGTAACCTCTCCTACTCACCCCCCGCTCACACCAATGTCACTGTGTGCTCTGTACACAGACTGCTATGTGACCTCTCCTATTCATCCGCCACTCACACCAATGTCACTTTGTGCCCTGTGCACAGACTGCTATGTTGCCTATCCTATTCACCCACCACTCACACCAATGTATCTGTGCCCTGTGCACAGACTGCTATGTAACCTATCCTATTTACCCACCTCTCACACCTATGTCACTGTGTGCCCTATGCACAGACTGCTATGTAACCTATCCTATTCACCCACCACTCACACCAATATCACTGTGTGCCCTGTGCACAGACTGCTATGTAGCCTATCCTATTCACCCACCACTCACACTTATGTCACTGTGTGCCCTGTGCACAGACTGCTATGTAACCTATCCTATTCACCCACCTCTCACACCTATGTCACTGTGTGTCCTGTGCACAGACTGATATGTAACCTATCCTATTCACCCACCTCTCACACCTATGTCACTGTGTGCCCTGTGCACAGACTGCTATGTTGCCTAT
This sequence comes from Taudactylus pleione, assembly GCA_031769625.1. Classification (NCBI taxonomy): domain Eukaryota; kingdom Metazoa; phylum Chordata; class Amphibia; order Anura; family Myobatrachidae; genus Taudactylus; species Taudactylus pleione. The sequence continues at coordinate 3,429,672 of JAUIMM010000114.1, read as the reverse complement.
CCTATTCACCCACCACTCACACCAATGTATCTGTGCCCTGTGCACAGACTGCTATGTAACCTATCCTATTTACCCACCTCTCACACCTATGTCACTGTGTGCCCTATGCACAGACTGCTATGTAACCTATCCTATTCACCCACCACTCACACCAATGTCACTATGTGCCCTGTGCACAGACTGCTATGTAACCTATCCTATCACCCACCACTCACACCAATGTCACTGTGTGCCCTGTGCACAGACTGCTATGTAACTTCTCCTATTCACCCACCACTCACACCAATGTCACTGTGCCCTGTGCACAGACTGCTGTGTAACCTCTCCTATTCACCCACCACTCACAACTATGTCACTGTGTGCCCTGTGCACAGACTGCTATGTAACCTATCCTATTCACCCACCACTCACATCAATGTCACTGTGGGCCCTGTGCACAGACTGCTTTGTAGCCTCTCCTATTCACCCACCACTCACACCAATGTCACTGTGCCCTGTGCACAGACTGCATGTAACCTCTCCTACTCACCCACCGCTCACATCAATGTCACTGTGTGCCCTGTGCACAGACTGATATGTAACCTATCCTATTCACCCACCACTCACACCAATGTCACTGTGTGCCCTGTGCACAGACTGCTATGTAGCCTATCCTATTCACCCACCACTCACACCAATGTCACTGTGTGCCCTGTGCACAGACTGCTATGTAGCCTATCCTATTCAAGTGACCGCAGGCATAAAGCAGCTCTCCCCCCACCCCTTACCAGCCGCACGCTTGGTAACACACTTCTTTCTTACATTGAATATGTCAAATAATTTTGTTTATGTTATTGCTCAACTTTAACTTGACGGATGAAGATGAAACAAAGTGCAGGTTATTTCTAGGAATTTCCACTACAAATTGATGCAGTTCATGAAAATCAGTTCAGTAGTTTTTGCGCCAACTTGGAACATATAGACAGACACAACATTCTTATATTAGTAAAGATACAATTTCTCCAAGTGACAGTAATCACCCAGCTTGTGGCTGTAGATGGACCCAATCGAGAAAGTACAATTAAGTCACAGAAAAGTATCAACATAATCAATACCAGGCTGAACAGCTGTAAAGGAAACCTGACTGCTGGGAAACATAGTTGCAAAGAAGATTATTAGAGCCAATTGAACTATTTTGGCCTATAAAGGGTTACTCCTTTTATCTACCTATTAAAGTCAATGGGTGCCCTGTTTTGGTGGGGAAACAGATGTTTTGGTGGGAAAATGGTGTCGGGTGTCGCCATGGGTCTGAGGCATCTAAAGGTTGGAAATCACCTCCCTGGAGCATAGGGTGCAGGGCAAAAATTTATTAAGAATCCTAGTACTCTGCCCACCAAACAGGCCAGCACTAGTGCAGAGCCCTAGTGGGTAAATACTCATGGGTGCTTCACAGCCCTTCACGGGCATGTACAACATTTTGGCTTGGGACTTTTGCCCAATATGTGGATGCATTGAAGGGGGAGTTAGGCCTAGAGCAAGAGCCGTCCACTGGCCAGGACTTCAGGACTTCTTCAGCTTCACCCACAGTCTCCTGGCCTCTTCCAGTCAATGGTGTTGTCTTTGATTGTTGCTTTGGATGGCTCCTCTTTGCTTGATCTTGACAGCTCTTCTCTCTTCTTCCTGACATCTTCTCCCTTGCCGTCTGCCTCTACTCCTTTTCAGAACTTCTTCTTTTCTTCAAGAACACTCTCCAGGAGGTATTTGTATATGTGTCAAAGTCAACAATCAAGAGAAGACTTCACAAGAGTGAATATAGAGGGTTCACCACAAGATGTAAACCATTGGTGAGCCTCAAAAACAGGAAGACCAGATTAGAGTTTGCCAAACAACATCTAAAAAAGCCATTACAGTTCTGGAACAACATCCTATGGACAGATGAGACAAAGATCAACTTGTACCAGAGTGATGGGAAGAGAAGAGTATGGAGATGGAAAGGAATTGCTCATGATCCAAAACATACCACCTCATCAGTGAAGCATGGTGGTGGTAGTGTCATGGCGTGGGCATGTATGGCTGCCAATGGAACTGGTTCCCTTGTATTTATTGATGATGTGACTGTTGACAAAGGCAGCAGAATGAATTCTGAAGTGTTTCGGGCAATATTATATGCTCATATTCAGTCAAATGCTTCAGAACTCATTGGACGGCGCTTCACAGTGCAGATGGACAGTGACCCGAAGCATACTGCAAAAGCAACCAAAGAGTTTTTTAAGGCTAAAAAGTGGAATGTTATGCAATGGCCAAGTCAATCCCCTGACCTGAATCCGATTGAGCATGCATTTCACTTGATGAAGACAAAACTGAAGGAAAAATGTCCCAAGAACAAGCAGGAACTGAAGACATTTGCAGTAGAGGCCTGGCAGAGCATCACCAGGGATGAAACCCAGCATCTGGTGATGTCTATGCATTCCAGACTTCAGGCTGTAATTGCCTGCAAAGAATTTGCAACAATGTATTAAAAAGTGAAAGTTAGATTTAGGATTGTTTAGTTTGTCCCATTACTTTTGGCCCCTTAAAAAGTGGGAGGCACATATAGAAACCGTTGTAATTCCTACACCGTTCACCTGATTTGGATGTAATTACTCTCAAATTAAATCTGAAGTCTGCAGTTAAAGCACATCTTGTTTGTTTAATTTCAAAGCCATTGTGGTGGTGAATAGAGGACAAAATATGAAAACTCTGTCAATGTCCCAATATTTATGCACCTGACTCTATATTATAAATTGGGCAAATGACTGCATACTTGGTGTGAAAAATGCACACATGCAAACAAAAAAAATAAGTGAATGCTAATGTCCTTATGTAGATTTGATATTTGCACCTCCTTACGCTTGGAGAGATGGATTGTTGAAGGGAATGGAAGTGCAAAAAGTCCAATTAAACACAATCATCCGATGTATTCAAAAATATTAAATTAGAATCTGCTCCCTGAAATTGCAAATATCTAATAGATAATACAAATAGATAGCAACAGCCACAACATTAAATTAAGAGTATCAGTGTAAGGGATCATGGAAGACACACTTAGCCAATCGGAAGTGTCTGCTGATTGTCATCATTATCATCAAGGCAATATATATATATATATATATTTTATATACAGTATATTAGAGATGTGTGCATGCTCCCGCATTTTGGTTTTCGATCCGGATTCATCTTTGTGTTTTGGTTTTGATTTTGGATGTGTATTTTAAGGAAAAAATAATTAAAAACACAGCTAAAATGACGTAATTTTCCCCTATTAGCATGCACTCCAAAACCCAAGTTTGGTTTTAAAATCCGAGCTACAAAATGTGGGAAGATCCGAACCGGGACTCAGTACCCCTAAATTCGGTTGTTGTCGGTTCTCTGGGAAGTGGACCTGCACATCTCTAATACATATATATATATTGCACGCCTCCTCCCTCCTCCTTTGCACCTCTGAAAGCATAAGGACGCGTCAGTGCAAAATCCAACCGAATCGACATATGCCCAGTACAAAAAACATGCAACGTGTTCAAAAAATAAAACACACTTACGTCAGTATCGTGGTCATTTGCTTCATTTTCTAATAAAATAATTAAGTTAATTAATATATTAATGTTTATTAGATAGATAAAAGTAAACCTTAAAGGAATTGTGTATGTAACAAATAATATATATATATCTGTGTGTGTGTGTAACCTAGGACCCCACACAGGTCACGTTATGCAGGTCACCCAGCATGTACACAGGTGTAGTCATTACTTATTGTCGCATTTTAAAAGATCCACAGGTGGAGATAATTATTTCACTATTGATTTTGAGGAGACCTGGAAAACATGCACTGTTTGGGGTCCTGAGGACCGAGTTTGAGAAAGTGAGCAATAGACAATTGGTGGGTAAATATGGTCTTAAAATAACTCCAAACACTTTTGTCAGGCGCGTTTATCAGTAATTAAAACATGACTGAAGAAATCATGATCATCCTCAGAATAACAAAATACTTGATAACAATTCCATATTTGATTGCCTTTGTTATAGGAATAAACTGCCCCATTACAGTCCAGGTTTTAAGCATATACATGCTTGCGCATAGGCGACTTAATTAGTACCTCAGTCAATTTGGACTCGTCATTTGGACTTGTAGATATCCTTAAAGCCTGGACTGTAATGGCGGGGTTTGGGAAACTCTGATATATGGTTTATTAAATGTTATCTTCTTTATAGCTGTAACCCCCTCAGCTTTCCTTAGACCAGGGGTAGGCGACATGTGCTGTGGAACTACACATCCCAGCATGCCCTGCCACAGTTTTGCTGTTAGGCCAAAGGCATGCTAAAACTTTGGCAAGGCATGCTGGGATGTCTGGTTCCACTGCAGCTGGAGTGCCACACGTCGCCTACCCCTGCAAACACATTCCACCATCGTTTCATAGGTACTGAGGCTGATTGGCGCATAATCTCCAACCTTATATACATTGTGTAGGTCAGAAGTTCCCAAACTCCACCATTACATTGCAGGTTTTAGGGATATCCATGCTTGAGCCCAGATAGTTAAATCAAATTGACTGAGGTACTAATTAAGTTACCTGTGCTCAAGCATGGTTATCCTTAACACATACTTGCCTACCCTCCTGATTTGGTCGGGAGCCTCCCAAAAATTGCCTCCCGGCCTCCCAGGAAGGCAGGCAAGCCTCCCGCAAGCTGCTGACCCCTCCTGCCACCCCCCCTGCGATTACATGAAAATCCCTGGTGGGGGCCTGTGACGCGATTCATGCCGAATCACGTCATTTTGGCCCCGCCCCCTGCTTTACAGTGTCAGGATTATCGGCATTGTGTAGCGGGGGCAAAATGACGTGAGCACATGGCCACGCCCCCGCTCCGCCCACAGCAGCCGACGACTCCCCCCGATTTTGCTGATCTGGCTGCCCCCTCCCGGAAGGGGCAGCCAGAATGTCTGCATCTCTGCCTTAAAACCTGGACTGTAATGGCGGATTTTGGGAACCTTTAGTGTAAAGGTGCGTACAGACAGGGCGATTAAAGTGGACGACTGAACGATAATGTATCGTTCAGTCGTCCACTTTATCATCCATTTTTAACACCAAAATGATGAACGATAATGATGATGCGCGTTCCTGTGGGTCGTTCGTCATTATCGTTCATCGAGTAAACATGCAAGCCAACCTGACGATGTCGTCAGGTTGCTGTATGTTGGGGAATGGGGGAGAGAGCCCGGCGCTGAATGATATTGTTAAAGATATCGTTCAGCGGGTGTGCTCAATGTCATGAACGACATAGAGCACACCCTGCCGGGGATACACTACACATCGCTCAGGGAGCATATCGTCTAGTGTGTACGCTCCATAAAAGTGTTGATCCAGAAAAAAGAAGGGATTTCCAGTGTGGCAGCTACTTATTTCCCATCAAAGGGGAAAGACTCTCCTCCCTGACCGCACACAGCAATACGATGCTTTCCCTGGGTCACACTGTGCCATGTTCTCATTAGCACTATAGATACCTTTTCCCGAATGAGCCAAGTCACTTGTGAGAACCTATTCCCATCTGTCCTGTATGTTTTCCATTTATAATAACTGGGACTGCATTTAATTCAGGCCAGGTTAGTGCATTTGTAAAAATATTGTCTAATGCTGAGATGGTCAATGTTGTCTTCCAATTTTTATACAGTTCATAGTTACCCAGGAAACCTAATTACAAATGTTTTATGGGCATTTATAAGCTAGAGACTGAGGTCCTCATTCAGAGGCGGTCGGAGGATGCAAGCGGTCGCTCAGAAAATGGGCGGCCGCTTGCATCCTGACCGCCCACCTCTGTTTCGGTCGTTAGCCTGTGGGTTTACACCCACAGCTCTAATGACCACTAGGGTGATGGTCACGATGGTCATAGACCATCGCGACCATCAGGGCTTACGACGAGACCCTAGGGTAGGGTCTCACTTGTCGTAAGCCCCGGAGAGCTTCTGGCTTTGTCAGAGCCGGAAGCTCTGGGGCCTCCCCCAAATGGTAGGCGTTCCCATGGGAATGCCTCCATTTGGGCTGCCACCCCCCCGGCCCGCCTTCCAAATGTGGTGAGCTGTCAATCAACATCGACAGCTCGCCCTCTTTGGAAAGAGACCCGCTATGACCGGCGCTGTCGGTCGTAGCGGGTCTCACGCATGCGCACGAAGGAGCCGGCTCCCTCGTGTGAATGCGCACTAGACAAACATCGAGGCAGCCGTGCGGTCGTACACATAAAGCTGAGGTAGTGCCACATATAATAGCTTCATAATCATAACCGGTACATGTGATTGGATATTCCTTGCGGCAGTTGCTATTACACATACTGAGGGGCGTTTATGAAATCTGACGCATAGATAATTGGGTAGAAAATGTGCTATAACCTATAGCAACCAATCAAAGCCAGAGGGCGCCCTGGGTTATGTGCCGTCTCTGTCATTCAATTAACTCATTACATTCCTTATTTAATAACTAATACCCAACATCGCCTTAGATTTCGTAGGCCCTCCACCTCCCGCACCATAAACAGTGACGAAAATAACAAATGTAACTTCTGATTTTATTACATTTAGACAACACAGACGTTTCAGAGAGGTCTTATAGGGGGGATCCACTAAGCGATTTAAGCAAGCAATTGCACGATAATGATGTCATTATCGTGCAATCGCTTGTAAATCGCGCATGCATCGGGGATGTTTTGGACGGAAGTGACCCGCGATGCGCGTGCCCGCGGGTCGCTTCCAACATCCGACATCGCCCGTACATGCAGGTCAACCTGACGATCACGTCAGGTTCTGCATGTGTGGGGATGAGGAATGTGCCAGGACTGAACGAGTGAACATTCAGTCTAGGCACATCACTAGCTATACAAACGACAGCACGATTGCAATGTCGCAATCGTGCTGTCATTTGTATGTTGCTAAGTGGATACCCCCCATTAGCCTCTGTGATTGATTTGGTTCCTAGTCAGTGATGGGTTTGAGCCTCTCTCAGCAGCTTTCAGCAGATAGATGTCCTGTCAAGGTGTCCTGGCCAAAACGCATTGTCATCCGATGTAAGAACCGCCGCTTCAGGTTTCTAAACATAATAAAGAATAAAGGGGGATAATAGTATTATATATTCCACATATTGAGATGTTTTGAGAACGTTTTTTAGTAAAGATACCGCCAAGGTCATGTTGGAGATGGGCGGGGCCTCTTTCTTCCGCACATACATAGCTCGGGGTTATAGGGAAGGATTGCATTTAGTAGAACATAACTAGAAACTGTCGGTGATCTAACCAATAGGCTCACTTCATGCTATTTATAGTCCATAAATTATTTTCAAATTTGTATTCAGTTTCTTATTCTAATCCAATCAAAACTAAACAATCTGAAAAAAATATATATATTTTTTTAATATGTTATAGAAGATGGTGAACTGCACCATCACCCCCATGCGTGGGGTCTATATGAAAAGTAAAAAAGTACTGTCACGATTTGAGGGGAAAGTCCCTATGTCAGACTTGCCTACCCTCCCGATTCGGCCAGAAGCTTCCTGAAAATCCAGTGCCGCGTCCGGCCCCCCAGAAAGGCAGGAAAGTCTCCCGGCGGCCGCCTACCCCTCCCCCCGTGGGCCCTGATGACGCGATTTGAGCTGAATCGTGTCATTGTGGCCCCACCACCGTCAATTTCAGCACTGTGAAGAGGGGGCGGGCGCCATGTTGACGCGATTGCGGTCACGTCCCTATGCTCCACCCCCAATAGAGTATCATCCACGCATCACGCCCTCTTTCAGATGGGATACCCCTCCCCGCTGTGGAAGCCTGACAACTCCCTCCCGGAAGGAGGGAGCTGAAAGTAGGCAAGTACGCCCTCTGCGGGCAGTTGGGAGGTATAACACCACCATGGTACCTCTGTTACCAGCAGCAACTGAAGGGACGCCGAGGGGTGTTTGGTTCCCTTTTTGAATGTGCTTGGGAATCGTGCGCTAGATTTGTCTTGGTAAAAGTGTCGCTATATATGGAGGGCAGGTGTATTCTGGCCAGTGGCCGTGCTGAATGACATGTACGGATCAGTCTTTGTACCAGGACTCTGAACCCCTTTGTCCTCCCACAACTCACCCAATCATTTCCTGAAACTGCTCATACGTCATCCAACATCTCAGAGTTTCTAACCTCACTCTTTTCTTGCCCCTCACTTTAGTCCTGACCCATTTGACGTAGGTTTCCCGAGGATACGGGCCATCGCTAGGAAATACAAAACAGAATGGAGGAAGTATTGAATAAGAAGAATACAAGTAACATAAAACCCTGAAACAAAACTTCCATTCAAGAAATGACAAACAATCTCCCCCAATCTTATTTGGGTCAAGTCAATTTGATAAAGATGATTGTGTTCTCTAACTTATAACAGCCACTCCAGGTCTCGCCAATTTTATTACATCTGGGGCTATGGGTTTGCTCACCCGGGAATTCCCATGTTTTATTTGGCAAAACTAACAGTAACGCATAGCCCTGTTGAAGCTTAAGCAAAGTATGTCTGAGAGTGGTATAACTTTCTTAAACGTAAAGCTACAACTAATATCCCTCTCACACCGAGGCAAGGACCCGGGGAAAAAAAACAGGTCATGTGTCAGTGTGAATAGTTCAACCTGGGTTATGTGACCCAGGTCCGTGGCCGTGGTCATGACCAGGGATTTTCCCGGGTCTAAGCCAGGTACGCTGTGGTCAGAAAGGGTTTTCCTGGGTTACCCTACTAAGCTCATTGGCGGATCGGAAGAGGTCAGTGATGATATTGTCTACAAGCTGCAGAAGAACAGCAATGGTGACTTGGCAGGTGAAAGAGCTTCTGTCTATTCCAGGGGAAGAAGAGATAAAAAGTTTATTATACCCATTTCAGACATAAGCCCGGGCTCCAACATGGCTCCAACCCGTGATTTTGAACACGGCTTCAACCTGTGCCCCAGCTAGGGTTCCCTTTCCACAATAATGACTTGGATCAAGTATTGGTTCATCCCTTATGGGACAACAGAGCTATCTCCACTAACTGTAGACTTCTTAGGTGGTTTTCTGATTTCTGGAAAGTCAGGGTGGGACTCTCGCATTGGCTGGACATGTTCCCCAAATGTCATACTGTTGTTGAAACTTTAATTGAAACATTGCCATACTCCTGTGCTATGTTTAAGGCATGTACATATACAGAATGTTTCTGAATATATTTCACCGAGGGTATTTGTCTCCATATAATAGCAGGGGGTGAAGGTGCTTTGTGGCCAACATATGGATGGGGGTCACCTGGTCATGTTAAATTTTAGCATGACGTATATTTGTGGGGGGCATTTCACCCTTCCCTAGTGGGAAGAGGTATAGATTGTTTGCGCCATTTATACATTATGTCTATGTGTCCCCTTTGCCAAAGAGCATAGTGCCAGCATCCTGAGTATCACATGACCTGACACAGTACGGCAACTCACCTGCTCCCAGGAGATCTAACCGTGTGCACCTTCTCTGTCCCCTGGGGATCATTCGCTGATACACTGCTCTTTCTCATGGACCTATCCTTGGGCCTCATTGCTGTTCCTGGCTGTCAATGTGGCACTGTCCCGCTCTCCTGGGCATCACTCCCTGATGCTCCGCTCTTTCCCTTGAATTTATCCTTGGACATGGTTACTGTTCCGGGCTGGCGAAGCGGCAGCTGGTGCCCTGGTCCGCAGGTGATCAGTTTGTCCCCGGGATATAATAATGCTGTTTATAGAGGCACAGACAATATGGAGAGATTTATAGGCTGTGTTACAGTATTACCTACATCTTACCATGCAGACACAATTGTATGTCCCACGCTAACCTCCAGTAAGGTCTGATTAGTATGATTCCACACTCACCTCCAGTGAGGTCTGATTAGTATGGTTCCACGCTCACCTCCAGTGAGGTCTGGTTAGTATGGTTCCACGCTCACCTCCAGTGAGGTCTGATTAGTATGGTTCCACTCTCACCATTAATGAGGTCTGATTAGTATGGTTCCACGCTCACCACCAGTGAGGTCTGATTAGAATGGTTCCATGCTCACCTCCAGTGAGGTCTGATTAGTTTGGTTCCATGGTCACCTCCAGTGAGGTCTGATTAGTATGATTCCACACTCACCTCCAATGAGGTCTGATTAGTTTGGTTCCATGGTCACCTCCAGTAAGGACTGATTAATATGGCTCCATGCTCACCTCCAGTGAGGTCTGATTAGTATGGTTCCACGTTCACCTCCAGTGAGGTCTGATTAGAATGGTTCCACGCTCACCACCAGTGAGATCTGATTAGTAGATACAGAAGAGTTTCTAATTTTGAATTTTGAAAATTTGATCTAGAAACATTCCTATGTCCACTGAGTGGTTTGTACTTGTGTTCCAGTGACTGCAATGATGGGGTAATGAAATAACCAGCCCAGAGCCTGCGCAGCATACAGGGGCCCCTAGGGCTGCTGGGACCTATTGCAGTTTGTAAAAGTAATTTATTTGCTCATGATAGCACACGCTGTTATGTAATGGGTGGTGCCTGGATTACCGTGTTACCCTATAACACAGGGGTTCCCTACCACGGTCCTCAAGGCACACTAACAGTCCAGGTTTTAAGGATAACCATACTTGAGCACAAAGAACTTAGGGCTTGATTCAGAGCCGGATGCTATTTGCGAACGGTCATTCAGAAAAAGGGGTGGGCTATTTAAATTGAGCGCTCGCTCTTTGCGGTCTGTTGACGCCTCAATGTCTGAGCGGGTGAACGAAACATGTGCTCGTTATTTTGTAAAGACGCCCCCTGGCCGTTTGCATCATACGTCATCTCCGCTATTTATTAGATTAATCGAGTACATCGAAAGGCGTCTGAACTGCTCGCAGTGCTTGTGGTAGGTTTTACTTCCCGCAATCACTGCAAGCAGTTCAGGCTAAAAGACAACCAAGTGATGTGGTCGATGACGCTGCTTTGTTAATTATGCACACCCATTAAACGCCCATTTTGACATTTTGGCACGCCTGCGTTCGGATATCCACTCCCCGTTTTCAAGCACCTTCCCCTTTTACCACCCACAAACGCCTCATTCTGTCACTCAAATTAGCAGGCCTTCGCTGTTTTGAGAGCGCATGATTTCCAACCGCAATGACAGGGTGGCGCATGCGCATTACGACCCATACGCATGCGCAGATGTGCGAACATTGCTCGGAGCGAACGTGCGGCCGCTTACGAGCGGCTCTGAATCAGGCCCTTAATTAGTACCTTATTTTGATTAAACCATTTGTGCTTTAGCATAGATATCACCAAAACCAGGACTGTTAGTGTGCCTTGAGGACCGAGGTTGGGAATCACTGCTATATCATACAGATGACCATGTATACTGGTGCACTTTCAAATTAATTTGCAAATATGAAAAGTCTGTCTTTAATTCATAGTTAAATGGACTGTTAAAGTTATATTTGTCTCAATTTAATTATTTCAGTACATTGAGTGATAGATATGTTTGCATGGATACTATAATATTTTAGTATTTGATTGACTGAAATAAAAAAAGTGATTCCCCTATTTACGTAGTACATTATATAGCTTTCCCAGTTATGTTACAGAATATAGTGTCCCTACTATATACATTTCATCCTCCCCTCAGCTACAATCAGATGCTGCTTCCCCTATTTAGGCACCTCTCAGCCTTCCCTGTCTAAAGCTGAATCGGACCCTGGCACCAGGAATATCCCCAATTCAAGATGAAAGTCTCTAGAGCACACATTATAAAATTGGTTCCTCACCTCGTTCCAGCAGCTTCTCAGTGAGAGGAACCTCATAGGCCTGGCACAGTCTCAGGATCTTGTAATACTGCTGCAGCCCCTGTCTCCGGAACTGTTCCACCAGCTCTACTGTTTCCCCTTCCCGTGTAGAAGGCAGGGAATGAGCATCCACGGCAGCATTGCCAGTGCGCACCAAATGGCACTGCTCTAACTGTGCTGTCGCAAGGTTCCCTAAGCCTGACACTAAGGGCCTGATCCTGAACCATGCACAGGTTCGTAGGCGGCCGCATCTAGTGATTTTTTGCAGACCGCGCAGGCGTTGCGGGTTGCACATGCATCTATGCGAATATACGCACTATTCATAGTGGTACGCCATTTTGAGTACGGATACTAAATGGATGGCAACAATATGGATGCGCATTTTGTGGATGTTTCATGGGTTTGCTGTGTTGCGTTCTATTATGAGTTGTGTGAATGCACAGTAGATGCCAATTTCAGACGCATCCCCTGCACCCAATATAGGGTAAGGGTAAGTGCCGCTGACAGTGATGACTGCTATTCCTGTACGAAGTATAACTCTCTGGCAAAGGATGCTGAGACTTGTAGTTCAGTAACAACAGGAGTGGTGGCAATGCCTTCGTCTCTCCATCTTTGGTATCCTCACCTTTACTCTGCGCTTCCTCTCTCTGTAGTTCTTCCCAATGTCCTCCATGTCCTCATAGCTGAGGAGTCTTCTTTCCTCCAAACTCACCGGGGGCACCTGCAGAAACTGTGACCCGCTCCCCCCGCTTTGCACACTGTGGACAGGCCAAGATTCTGTTCTTGTGCTTCCTAGGCCATCCAGCATCCCAGAGAGGGTCACCACAGGCTGAGAATTGCCTCCCTCAGTGTTGTGGTCGCTGGGAGGCTGGAAATACATCACTGCATCTGCAAGGACAGAGGAAACTTATGTTTAACATGATCGTGGCCAGCGGAGACACAAAATACGCAGCATCGCAGCTCACGTTACACCCAAACAAAAACAGTACTTATGCTTTTTTGTAGTGAAGGAGCAATCTGTTCTCTGTACCCACAAAGGATGACGTTACCACAGGCATAATGGTCCATGCCATGGGCAGTGTAAGTATGGTCACACCATGTTTTCTACCATGTTATCACTATCCACTCATTTCATTGAAAATTTCCCATTAACACCACCTAAAAACTAACAGCCGTGATGTATAGATGTATGACGTAGCCACCACACTTATCATGCTCTCAGCTTTGTCTCTCATTCATTAGATAGAAAACCAAGCTTACAATCTATAGGGAAATAGGCATTGATACACAAGAATAGGTGCTATATATTGCATTTTGGTCCAGCCAGAAGGCACAGTTGCATGACCCATTTACACCGGAATGTCGGCCAAATGTCATGAGGATGTGAGAGAAAGACGATGTGTGAGGTTGTGTGGGGACTGTGAATGGGGATGTAATTACATATGGAGGCTATGAAGGTTATGTGGGTGGTTCTGGGTTCTGATAAGCTTGCCTGAAGAGGTGAGTTTTAAGGGATCGCTTGCAGGATTGGAGACTAGAGGAAAGTCGTATTGTGTGAGTTAAGGCATTCCATAGAGTGGGTGCAGCCCGAAGAAAGTCCTGTAACCGTGAATGGGAGCAAGTAATGCATGGGGATGAGAGATGCAGATCTTGTACTGAGCGGAGAGGTCGGGTAGGGAGATATTTAGAAATGAGTGAAGAGATGTATGTTGGTGTGGTTTGGTTAATAGCCTTATGTGTAAGTAAGAGTATTTTGTATTGAATACGGTAGAAAACCGGCAACCAGTGGAGGGACTGACAGAGCGGGGTAGCAGACGATGAACGTTTGGCAAGGAAGATAAGCCTTGCAGTTGCATTCATAATTGATTGTAATGGAGATAGCCTGTTTTTGGGAAGACCAGTAAGGAGGCTATTGCAATAGTCAATACGGGAAATAATAAGTGCATGGATTAGAGTTTTTGCAGTGTCTTGTGTGAGATATGGTCGAATTTTGGATATGTTTTTTAGATGTATGTAACATGATTTTGAGACAGATTGAATGTGGGGAACAAAGGACAGTTCAGAGTCAAGGATGACACCCAAGGCAGCGAGCTTGTGGGGCAGGGTGGATTGTCGAGTTGTCAACAGTGATAGAGAGATCAGTTTGGTAACCATTATTGGCTGGTGGAAATATAATTAATTCTGTTTTAGAAATATTAAGTTTCAGGTGGCGAAATGACATCCAAGATGAAATTGCAGAAAGACATTCAGTGACACGGACCAGTACAGATGGTGATAAATCTGGGGAAGATACATAGATTTGAGTATCATATGCATACAGATGGTGCTGAAATCCAAAAGAGCTGATTAGTTTGCCAAGAGAGGAGGTATAGATTGAGAATAACAGAGGCCCTAATACAGAGCCTTGCGGTACTCCAACTGATAGAGTTAGTGAAGAGGAGGCAGAGTCAGAAAAACGAACAGTAAAAGAGCGATCAGATAGGTGGGAAGAGAACCAAGAAGGAGCTGTGTCCTTAAGACCTAGGGATTGTAGTGTGTATATGAGAAGAGAGTGGTCAACAGTGTCAAAAGCAGCAGAGAGATCTAGAAGAATTAGGAGTGAGTAATGGCCTTTAGCCTTGGCAGTGACCAGATCATTTACTACCTTAGTCAGTGCTGTCTCTGTGGAGTGTTGGGAACGGAAGCCGGACTGAAGTGGGTCCAATAAGTTATGTGAGTTAAGAAAGTGTGTGAGGCGGGTGTAGACAAATCTCTCAATTAGCTTGGAGGGGCATGGGAACTGGGAGATAGGACGGTAATTTGAGAGAGTGTTGGGGTCAGAGTTTTGTTTTTTCAGAATAGGAGTAATCACTGCATGCTTGAACAGTGATGGAAAGTTGCCAGTAGAGAGAGAGATTACAGATTTTAGTTAGGGTTGGGATAAGCACAGGAGACAGAGCTTTACTGATTTGTGAGGGTAAAGGATCTAGAGTAGAGGTAATACAGTAGGAGGAAGAGAAGAGGGAAGATACTTCATCTTCGTTTGTGAGATCAAATGAAGAGAATGTGCCAGAGGATTCAGGTAGGCAATCTAACTTCCATGTTCTTCTTCCTCTAGGAATAATGTCCCACTGACAGCTCCTTGTAGTTGATTTGATTTTTGCTGCTTATTGCTGAGTGAGATCACCAGGTCATCAAACTGCAAGTCACTGATGGGAAAATTAGCCTAGGAAAGAGCAGGGCTTGCGTTACAGTCCAGCGATCAGTTCAATAAACCTCTCAACTATCCAAGGTTGAATGCAGGAACTGAGGAGCCTATTACATGAGGGCCAGCACCACTGGATACACTTTTTCTATACGATAGCTATATTAGGAAGGTTTTTTAAATATAGTATGTATTTATATATACAAGTAATAAATAAGAGAAAATAAGAACTTAGGAGAGAGTTATCCTTTGACCAAACAACCCAACCACCATTCTTAAATCTTCACCTCTTTTCTCACAGTCTTCAGGTCATGGCTGGAGATTTGCTTCCTCTTGCTCTTGTCTGTCTGGTTATAGAGGTCCACCAAGCGCAGCCGGCACTGATTCAGGTAACCTTCCAGGATAGCCAGGGCTTCTGGGTTAGCCTGCTGGATGGTGGGTGTGATCACACGGGACTGCGAGCTCCTCATCATGCGGTGACCGCCTGCCTCAGTTTTATATGGCTGGAAGCAAAATACTATAGTTATCTGGTAACAGGGATCATCTAGTTGAGGTATATCAGATATCACAAGTATCTGGGAAAAGTGAAAAGATGTTTCAAACCAGAGCAGATGCATTCTCAGTGCAGCCAATGCAAGTTCCCTGAAAACCCATAATTATTTAATCAAAGATTTAATCAGTAAACTGAAATGCTGCCTCTACTTGGGGTGTATGTTAGTATGAGGGGGTGCCAAAATAATTTCTGGAGGGAATGCTGATCCTTGTATTGTCATACTGGAGGATCCTGGGGTGCCACCAGGTGAGTTAGCGTTCAATATATGACCCAAAGTGGTGCTAATATTATGTAGTGAAGGAGCTGATTGGTCGGTACTTTATCTCCATCCATTTTCTCTCTCTCCAAGGCTTAGTACTTAGGGCTCAATTCAGACTCGCTCGCTAGATGCGTTCGCACGCACACAGCCTATGCAAATTCGGCACACAACCAGCAAGGCAGACGATTGCACGGCAAGGCATAAGCACGCCCACTATGTCTTGGCGTGCAATCGTTTTGTGTATGCAGACGCCCACCAGCCTGTCTTAAGACACCCAGTAGCGCACGACATCTCCAGGAAGCGTATGCAACCATCGGTACATCGGGTACCATCGGAAGGGAAAGCAACACTTGAGGTTGACTATACCCTACTGCAAGCGCTGCGAGCACTTCAGTGTAAAAAACAACCAGGTGACGAGTACAATGACACTGCCTGTTAATTATGCACGCCTCTGATACGGCGTTAAGACACTCGGGCATGACTGCATTCGCACCTCCACTCCCCCATTTCTAGTGGCCAGCCCCTGTTACCACCCACAAACAGCTGCTCCTGTCACTCACGCTGCTGGGCTGTCTGCGAGTGTATGCTTCCCGATCGATCGGACTAGTTTGCGCACTGTGATGCATACGCATGCGCACATTGCGAACCATCGCCATCAACGAGCGAATGCTTCTTAGAGAGCGGGTCTGAATCAGCTCCTTAGACCCCAATTTAACTGCAATGATGCCAGGAGAAGATGAAGCAGTGTAGGTGGAACTCCAGTGCACAGAAATGGATATAGTGCTAAAGCGTGTGTGGTTAAATTATAGTGTATTGCTTACTGCCCTTTACCATATTTAAAGTATACCCCACATTTTTAATGACTGATTTGGGTCAATAAATAAACATTATGTTTTACCATCCTCTACCTGTTTACACCTCCTATTAATAAATAAGAATATTGTCCTTCTGTAATAATAACATGGTCTTAGCTCTCAGTATGTAAAACACGCTTAGCAAAACCAACATGGCAGCTCCCACTGAGTGGTGGAGAAGATTCATATGTCAGTTTAAAATACCCATGTAACACTATAAAGATTTGAATGGGCAGTTACATAGAGTATAAGGATAAGTGTTTCACATTTCTGGTTAAGTCCCACCTTAAGCTGCACCGGTGATGAAGGATAAGTTTGCCTTTTGGCTGTCGATTGGACTAAAGTTGCTGAAAACTGTGATTTCTAAGTGCTGAACCCACCGTTTCTTCAGTGGTTTCTAGGGACATTCGGCTTTTGAGACTTCTCTCATCCATCCTATCCTGTACCCTGGTTTCTAGGTCTGTCAGGTCCAGTTTTCCAGGCAGCCATTTGTCTATGCCCCCCATACTGTCCAACTGGGTCCTGAACTTCTGTCTTTCCAGTAACCAGTCAGAAATGTTCTGACCGATGTTACTAGTCTCTCCAATCTCAGCCATCCTTTCAGATTCTGACTTAATGATGCTGCCAGAAGCCACAAGCGATGGTTCCGTAACCTTTACTGACCCAGATTGCAGTTTTTCCATGGGGGGAGCAATGATGCGTCGTGTCCTTGACTTTGGAGGTCCAAACGTCCTGCAGGCCACCTTGAAGAAACGAGTCTGGGACAGATCTCTCTGCTTATACCCCGTCAAGTGATTATCCATTGGTGGATGAAAGTCCTGGAATGAGACTTCTGTAGCCATTGTCACATTCAGCATAGTTTCATCCCGGATAATGTCATTGGAGCAGCTAACATGCGTTACGTGCGCTGCAGCATAAAGGCAGCGGTGCCACAAATTCTCCTACTTATTCTTCTATTTCCATGGGTGACTGATCTCTGGAGCTTACACTAGGGCTGGTCCTGGAATGGAGAAATATGTAAGCGGCTGAACATGTCCAGGATCATTGTTTTAGCGGTTCTGCTTCACAAAACAACATTAGACTCTAATTTGATCACAAACGCAAATTAGGTTCACTAAAAAAAATCACAAATTGCAACACACATACAAAGCAACACCGATGACTATTTTAAGTGTGGGTATTGGACAGGAGCCTATGCGCCTGATTTATGCCAGACACATATCACAGACACGTCTCACCTGCACCCATGTTGGAAACCATTTTTATAAATGTAACAACCACATTCACTATTACGCATCAATTACATTTTGAATCCTGGCGGTGACCATCGCTACGGCATAGCCGCACATGCAAAATCGCCTACTGCGTCCAACATCGACATTGCGTGCAATTTTGGATTAAGCCCAAGGAACAGAGGAATTGTGTAGCTGGAAGGTTATGCTGGAACTTGCAGTGCCACTACCGGCTGAACCTGGACTTGATGGCAGACATAAACCACTCCTGAAAATGACCAAATAATAATAGATAATGAGAATAGCCTCCGGCTGGACAGCATGGTACCTTGCAGTAAAAAAACAGGGACAAATATATAACATTGTACCCACTGTAGAAAAATCTGATATCAGGGTTGTCACACGCATTAGTGATTATATCAATCAGGCTTCTAGGCTATAATAAGTTAACACAGGGCTAGGCAACGTCACGCACTCCAGCTCATCTGGTACTACAAGTCCCAGCGTGCCCTGCCACAGGGTTATAATGCTCTAACAGCAAAGCTGTGGCAGGGCATGCTGGGAGGTATAGTTCCACAGCAGCTGGAGTGTCACACTTTGCCTAACCCTGCTAAAAAAAAAAACTAGTGTATAAAATAAAGTACCCCTGACATGAAGGAGCAGCTCCCCAGCTATGCTCTGTAGGTGCAGGAACCTTCAAGTCCCTCTTACATCCAAGGCTTGTTGCTTTCAAGGTACCATGGTGATGGCCCGACCCCACTCTCTGATTGACCTGGTTAAAACATGTCCCCAAATGTCTGACAATGGGTCTGGCGTCGTCTCCATTTTCTTGAAGACCGAAGCTGGTTGATGATAAGGATGTGGGCTCAAGGAAAATGTCTCCAGTACTGGAGACAAGTTGTTTAATTAATAAAAACTAAAATAATAATAAAACAAATGTCAGAAATCAGAATTCTGTTTTGCTGCCAGTGAGTGTTTGGCTCTCTGCTGCCGGTAATATGCCTCACAAGCTAACATCTGATTTCCTGTGGAAGCAGCAGAGCAAGTTTGTGTCAGAACCGTGGTGTGTACCCCAAATGGACGAGTAAGTTGTGTTTTGTCCACTTTCTGAGGCAAAAGATCTTCTAATTGACATGATGTTAGTCCTGGTGGGATGATACTACGTGAGTTTGCATGGAATGATTTTTTTGTTATTATTGTACTGTAGGTGTAGAGGGGTGTGTATAAAAAAAAGTAGGATATAAGGAGATTTTGGGGTGCTTTGAGGGTATTTAAAAAAAATTACAAATGTATTATTTTTCAATGAGAAAACTACTGTAATTACATTTGGGGTGATTAAACTAACAAGTTGATTTTGTGGTAATTTGAGGCACATGGGGTTCTGCAGGTTGTTCCAACATTGTATCCTTAAAACAAAGATTTTCCCTACCATGGTCGGTATTCAATTAGTTTAACGTCCGAGATAAAGTTCGCCTGCCCGACTTTCCGTCTACATCACGTGTTTTGGACATGGAAACTTATTGTGTGCGCCCCCGATATTCACCCTATTCAATTCCAAACCACGCAAAAACGGCAAGCTGCGAATTTGGAACAGGCGGAAAGTGCTGTCAGAAATGGGAAAGATCAGCCTGAACCCCCCAAAAGGATGCACTAACATTGGGGATCAGTGTAGATGTGCCTGAATAGCCCTTATAAATCTATTTGGGGTACTTAAGTTGTGTTAATTGCTTCTTATTAGCGTCTTTGCACAAGTGGTGAAGAATGGCATAAAGCAGTATTTTTGGGGAATATAAATAGTCCTGTATAAATTTGGGGTACATGAAAATGGGTGCTAGCAGGGTTTAAAGTCTCTAAAGTGAAGTTTTAAATATCGTGAAAAACGCACCTGCTGCATGCACCTGCAATCTTAAAAATACCTGACCCATCCTTACAGACCCCCAAAAAGTCTATTTCACTAGTTTTTATGCTTGTCCCCCTACTTTTTACTTCGCCCCCCCAAAATGAAAGTACTTTTTTGGGGTGTTCTTTTTTTCTGAATTTTTTGACACAGTTGTGTCAAAAAGGTTCTGAGTGGTTTCCCCACCTTTGCACCCCAAAATAAAAAAATTGCACTTCTTTTCTCCTGCTATACAGAGGCGCATCTTTTTTGCCTATTACATTGCATTGACTTTCCATGTACGCAAAAAGCGGCTGGAATTGAATATGGAGATAAGTTTCCGCCACGCAATAAGCCAAGATCGGCGATACTTTTCCGCGGATCTCGGCTTTTTGCGTCTAATTGAATATGGCCCCATGTCTCACCCCCAGGGAGGTGCGGATGGAAAAATTTTGTGTTTACTCATGGAGGGTACAGTGCATACTTGCCTACTTTTGAAAAAGCTTTTCAGGGAGATTGTGAAAGCAGCACCTATGAGCGCGGCAGTAAAGTGGGCGTGTACTGCTACATCTGAGAGGCGTGTCATAAAATTGATTTATAGCCACATGTAAATGAGCCCCAAAGCAGCTAGTAACATCTACTTGTTGATGAAAACACACTGATACTTCTCAGAAAATACATGTAACCATAGGGATCATTGTGCTTTATAACCAATGCAGGTAAATTATACTAACGATCCCATTATAATGTATATATCTCTTTTTTTTCTTTTATATAACAGTGTCATAATGGGGGTAAGATGAAATGAGGGAGATTGGTAGACTCTTCAGGGAGACAGGGAGATCGCTGCTATTTCAGGAAGTCTCCTGCACAATGAGGGAGGGTTGGCAAGTATGGTTCAGTGCGATTTCCTATTGGATTGCAACATGAATTTGCTATGTGAATTTGCAGAGAAAACATCAACTCGCACCTCACAATTCGCACCGAATTGGATTCGTTCCTGTCAGTAAGCAGTGTGTATTGCAGTGTCTGTGTCAGTAAGCAGTGTGTATTGCAATGTCTGTGTCAGTAAGCAGTGTGAGGCATTGTCCTTGTCAGTAAGAGGTGTGTGGCTGTGTCAGTAAGCAATGTATTGCAGTGTCTGTGTCAGTAAGCAGTGTGAGGCATTGTCCATGCCAGTAAGAGGTGTGTGGCTGTGTCAGTAAGCAGTGTGTATTGCAGTGTGAATCATTGTCTGTGTCAGTAAGCTGTGTGTGGCTGTGTCAGTAAGCAGTGTGTATTGCAGTATCTGTGTCAGTAAGCAGTGTGAGTCATTGTCCTTGTCAATAAGTGGTGTGTGGCTGTGTCAGTAAGCAGTGTGTATTGCAGTGTCTGTGTCAGTAAGCTGTGTGTGGCTGTGTCAGTAAGCAGTGTGTATTGCAGTATCTGTGTCAGTAAGCAGTGTGAGTCATTGTCCTTGTCAATAAGTGGTGTGTGGCTGTGTCAGTAAGCAGTGTGTATTGCAGTGTCTGTGTCAGTAAGCAGTGAGTCATTGTCCTTGTCAGTAAGCAGTGTGTGGCTGTGTCAGTAAGCAGTGTGTATTGCAGTGTCCGTGTCAGTAAGCAGTATGAGTCATTGTCCATGTCAGTAAGTGGTGTGTGGCTGTGTCCATGTCAATAAGAAGTGACAGCATCAGTAAGGAGGGACGCAGGAGGGGTGTGGGCATTTAATAGGTTAGACAAGAATATATATGAAGTCACTGCTTTTGCTTTAGATAACTTGTTTTGTTTTCTTACATTACAGCCTCCAGCCTCAGAGAGTCCGTCTGGACCACAGCCGTATAGCGGTGAGGTTACACAGCAGATGTAGCAGCAGCATCCTGACCACCTGAAATCCATCTTCTTTGGACGAGTAAGTCAGAACCAGAAACTGCTCTGGTCACACAGGTGGCATGTGATAGAAATGCAATAGAATTTCAAAGCAAGTTTCTACTGCAGGGTCCATAGGGTATCCACAGGATACCTTGGGGTATAGGTGATGGCTCTGCCATTGGGCACCACACAGTTAATCTTTTAGTCCCTGGATGCACTGGGTCCTCCTCTCCTATACCCTGCCCCCAGGCCAAGGCACCTTCAGTTTCGTAGGTGCCCGGCCGGAGTCGGGTCACTGCACAGAAGGGATGCTGATACAGCCCCTGAAGATCTTGAAGAATGGTCAGCATGGACAGTCCAGTGGACATCCATGCTGCCACTCCGACACCCCGCCGGCGCCGACCACCGGTACTGATCCGGGGAACTCGGCGGGCTCCTAGGGGTTCCAGCTAGTGGGAACCCCTGGGGGTCTTGGACTGTGGCCAGATCTTCATGGGGGACATTGAGGTAAGCAGCGGACGTCTGCAGTAGGCCCCCGCTGAAGCACAGTCCACCTTTTTGTCCCCAGGGCTAGGGGCTCCCTGGGGACGGCTGCTTGTGGAGCCAGGTAAGAGCATGTGCTACCACTGAACCGCTGAGATATGGGGCTGGAGCACCACAGAGTTGCGCTCCAGCATCCTGGGAGTTAAAGGCATGCCAGGGGAGCGCGCTTCCCTGTATAGAACAGGCGGCGCCTCCCCCGATGCACACAGCGACGCTTTTTCCTCAGTGATTCAGCGGGCTGTTCCAGCGTTCCTCACCCGGGCCCGCCCACACTGTGCTCTCCGGCGGCCATCTTTTTTGAGCTACAACGCTGGTCTCACACAGCGGTGCCTGGTTCCCCCCTGCATACCTCTCCTCCAGTAGTAAGGTCAGAGTATGCAGCACTATTCCTACTAGACATTAGGTCTTGTAGTCGATTATAGTGCTATTGTGCAGGTTATTTTTTTCTGCATAGTTGGTGACTTATGCTAGCGCTGTGTCTGATTTCTTCTGTCAGCCTTATTTTGCTATCCCTTTATCTTTCCTCCCTTCAGCCCTCTCGTTACAGTACTGTCAGGGTGGGAATTGACTCACAGTCAGAAGTTCTCACTGTGTGGTGGGTCACATTATTTATCCTGTCTGGGAGCGAAGATTCAATGCTAAATAGTGCTCCTCGCCAACTTGCCTGCTCCAGATGTAAAGTAGGTAGAGGAGAAGGGGATGTATGTCAGGAGGGTTTATGTACAGCTATATTATGCCCTTTCCTGTACCCCTACTGTGCCTAAAATGTCACAGGAGCCTCCATGGTCTTGCCTACACATGCTCTAAATGCCTTAGTGGATCAGTTGTCTGCCCCTCCTGCGTTCCCCCCACTGGCATAATGGTGGCATAATGTCCCCCTCCACAGGCGCTTCCCCCCCGCAGAACCTATCTGGGTTAACACTTTGGCCCTCATTCAGAGCCACTCGCTAGCGGCAGTACGCTCGTTCCGAGCGATGTTCGCACATCTGCGCATGCGTACGGATCGTTATACGCATGCGCGAACCAGTCAGTGCGGCCGAAATTCATGTGCTCGCAATATAGCGAATGCCTGCTATTTTGAGTGACAGAATGAGGCGTATGTGGGTGGTAACAGGGGAAGGTGCTTGAAAATGGGGAGTGGAGATCCGAACGCAGGCGTGCTTAAAGGTCAAAACGGGCGTTTTATGGGTGTGCATAATTAATACAGCAGCGTCATTGACCACGTCACTGGGTTATTTTATAGCCAGAACTGCTCGCAAGATTGTGGTAGCAAAAACCAACCACAAGAATAGCGAGCAGTTCATACGCTGGTCGATGTACTCGATTAATCTAATAAATAGCGGACATGACGTATGGTGCGAGCGGCCAGGGGGCGTTTTTAACAAATAACCGAGCGTATGTTTTGCTCGCTCGTTCAGTCTTAGAGGTGTGAACAGACTGCAATTTGCGAACGGATCATTTGAATAGCCACCCCTTGTTTTTGAACGAACGACCGCAAATAGCGAACGGCTCTGAATCAGGCCCTTTGTCCACTACAGTTCAGAACCTGACGGGTGGGTTATAGGAACCTCCGTTTAGGCCTTCTAAGAGACCTTTGTTACCCCCCCATCACTCAAGTATAATGATGACATGTAGTCTGATGAGGGTGAACTCCTGGATTTATCTGATTCTGAGCCCCCTCCCAAGGGAGTTGAGTCTGAATGGTAATGCTCATCATGGACAATGGCCTTCCCATGGCTATGCCTACGTACGCTTATTTTAAGGAAATGATTTAACCGCTAAGGTACCTGGCTTATGCATACCCCTTTGCAGACAACTATTTCACTAAATGGGAGTCTCCCTCTTAGGTGGATTCTCATGTGACACGCTTGAATTCAGCTGTGTACATTAATGAGGCAACTTTGGATTCTTACTTCAAGGATTTCTGCAGCGGCGGTGTCCGCTCGCCGCTCCTTGTGGTATGTTCTTGGAGAGCAAATGCGGAATCCAAGAAGGGATTGGAATGCTTACCTTATAATGCTCAGGTTCTGTTTGGCCCTGATTTAGTCAAAATTGTGGATACACTGGCAACAGCTAATTTTGCATGCCTGCCTTGAGCTCCTACTCCATCCAGATATGGGAGCTCGTCTTTTTGATTCTATCATCCCCAGGGCAAGCCTAAGGTGCAGTGCTTTCCGAGACCCTCTGGGGCCAAGAAACAGACTTGGAGCGGTAGATGTCCGGCCGCCATACCGGACAACAAACCCTCAGCGTGGCGGGTCAGGCCTCCCCTTGGGGAGCCCCAAGGTGGGGACTGACTTCTACTATTTGCCCAGGGCTGGTGTCAAACCACCGCAGACGGACTGGGTCCTTCTCACTTAGGTAAAGGAAGTGGTCTCCCACGGATATGCCCTATCCTCCCGAGAAGACCTCCCCATCAATTTTTCACCGCAGGCCTTCCTTCAGTTTAAGAAAGTGCCCTGGAAATCCAGTAGGTGGTGCGTTCTATGCTCCTGGCAGGGGTCATAGTGCCTGTCCCGTCACCCCACAGAGGGATGGGTTATTATTCCCACCTCTTTCTGGTACAGAAAAACGTGCGGTGCATACCATCCTAGCCTCAACCTCAAGCTCCTAAACAGATTACAAAAGGGTACCTCTGTTCAGGATGGAACCTCTGCATTCCATTGTATTAGCTATTGAACTTGGAGACATTGTGGTGTCTCTGGGCAACCAGGTTGCCTACCTGCATGTCCCTATTGCAACATCTCATCAATGTTTCCTCAGATTTGCTGCACTGGATCACCATTATCAGTTTCAGGTCTACCCTTTGGTCTCTCTATGGCACCATGGGTATTTACTAAGGAAAGGGTGGTCATGGCGGCCCTCCTGAAGTTTCAGGGGGTTCGCCTGCTTCCCTATCTGGATGACCTCCTACTGTTAGCAGGATCTCCAGAATTACTATGCAGCCATCTGCAACTGACTATATCGGTGTTGTAGACCCTCGGCTGGCGGATGGATTGGAAGGAGTCTTCACTTATTTCATCCCAGAGGAAGTTCCATCTGGGTGCACTGTTGGACTCAGCAGAGAATCTTCTTAACAGAGGTGAAGCTCTCGGCATTGCACACAAGGGTACGCATTTGTCTTCAAGGTCGCCGAGTATCCATTACTGGGGTCCATGGTGTCAACATTTGACATGGTGATTTATGCCCAGTTTCACTCCAGACCTCTGCAGAGGTTGACTCTCTCCAGGTGGGATGGATTGTCCCATCGGATAAAGTCACAAACGATGGTGCTTTCTCTGGTGGGGCGCCTGTCTCTAACTTGGTGATTACAGACGTCTCATCTCATCAAGGTATCCTGGGCTGGGTCCTTCTCACGACGGGTGCCAGTCTTCGGGGCTGGGGGACTGTGACGGGTCCACATGTTTTTTTAGGGACGGTGGGCGTCAGCGGAATTGGCCCTTCTGATGAATATCTTGGAACTTCGGGCAGTGTTTAAAGCACTACAACATGTAAGACTTATTCTGCACAGACAACCAGTGCAAATTCAGTCATATAACGCCACTATAGTGGCTTACTTAAACTGTCAAGGGAGGAACAGGAAGTCAGACGGCCCTTAAAGAGGTATCCTACATTCTAACTTGGATGGACGGCAATCTCCCGGCCATCTCGGCTGTGTTCAGGAGTCCTCAACTGGGAATGGTCTCCTCACCGGGAGGTATTTCAGCTCCTAGGGGACAAATGGGGCCTTTCAGATATAGACCACATGGCCTCCAGACACAGCCGCCAGCTGCTTGTGTACGGGTCCAGAAAAAGAGACGCAGAGTTTCTCCTGGTAGACACACTGTCGGTTCTGTGGATCTTCCAGTTTGTTTCCAGTTTGTGTACCAGTTTCCTCCATTATCCCTTCTTCCTTGTGTGCTTCGAAAGTTCAAGCAAGAAGGGGGTACGATCCTGCTGGTGGCTCCAGCATGGCCCAGCCATCACTGGTACTCTGCAGAGTCTCTCCATCGACACTTCATGGCTGTTGCCTCAACGTTCGGACCTGTTGTCTCAGGGTACTTGCTTTTACTCGGATCTGGGTCGTCTGTCTTCGATGGCGTGGCTTTTGAGACATCCCTCCTATGGGCTAAGGGATTCTCCAACTATGTGGTTAACACCATGCGCAGAACTCGGATACTCGCTTCTGCCAGGATTTACAACAGGGTGTAGTTTACCTAGTTGATGGGTGTCGCCCAGGGGGTACAATCCCCAGGTATTTCGGATATCCAGGGCTCTGGCTTTCCTACAGGCGGGTTTACAAGTCGCCTTGCATCCTTGAAGGTGCATGTTTCCGCACTGTCAGTGTGGTTTCAGCATAGGATTGCTCCACTTCCTGATATCTGCACTTTTATGCAGGGTGTCCTTCGCATTCAGGGCCTGATTCAGAGCCACTCGTAAGCGGCCGCTCATTCGCTCTGAGCGATGTTCACAGAACTGTGCATGCGTATGGGTCGTAATGCGCATGCGCCAACCAGTCAGTGCGATCGGAAATCAAGTGCTCGCCAAATAGCGAGTGCCTGCTAATTTGAGTGACAGGATGAGGTGTTTGTGGGTGGTAACAGGGGAAGGTGCTTGAAAACGAGGAGTGGAGATCCGAACGCAGGCGTGCCAAACGGTCAAAACGGGCATTTTAAGGGTGTGCATAATTAACAAAGCAATGTCATCGGCCATGTCACTTGGTTGTCTCTTAACCTGAACTGTTCGCATGATTGCGGTAGGATAAACCTACCACAAGCACTGCGAGCAGTTCAGATGCCTTTCGATGTACTTGATTAATCTAATAAATAGCGGAGATGACGTAGGATGTGAGCAGCCAGGGGGCGTCTTTACAAAATAGCGAGCGCATGTTTCGTTTGCTTGCTCAGACATTGAGGCGCCACCAGACCGCAAAGAGCGAGCGCTCAATTTAAATAGCCGGCCCCTTTTTCTGACCGAGCGAGCGCAAATAGCGTCCGACTCTGAATCAGGCCCTCAGCCTCCCTTTGTCCCTCCAGTGGCTTCTTGGGATTTGGCTGTGGTCCTTAGGGCTCTCCAAGGACCTCCATTGTACTCCTGGGCTCAGTAGACTTCAAATGGCTTACAGCTAAGACTGTATTTCTTCTAGCTATTACTTCAGCTAGAAGGGTGTCAGATTTGAAGGCTCTTTCTTGTTGCCCTGCCTTTATAATTGTTCACAGGAACAGGGCAGTTCTTAGGACTCGCCCTGGTTTTCTTCCTAAGGTGGTGTCTGGTTTCCACATTAATGAGGAAATTATAGTATCGGCCTTTAACTCACCAGACCTTTCAGCAGGTGAGGCCTCATTGGATGTGGTACGTGCTCTCCGTATTTACGTGGCTCATACCAGTTCCATTCGGAAGTTGGATTCCTTGTTTGTCCTCTACGGTTTCCATAAGAAGGGATGGCCTGCCAACAAACAGTCATTGGCAGGGTGGATTCACGTGGCGATCTTTGAGGCTTACACTTATGAGGGCATTTCAATGCCACCCTCTTACTGCTCATTCTACTCAGTCTGTGGGTCTCTCATGGGCAGTTCGCCTTGGCACCTTGGCTGTTCAGCTTTGTAAGGTGGCCAGGTGGTTTTCTGTCCATACCTTTGTATGGTATTATGCTTTTGATACCTTTTGCCTCTCAGGATGCTTCCATTGGGCGACAGATTCTCCTTTCTGCAAGAGCATCCCCACCCTTGAAGGTACTGCTTTGGGACATCCCAAAGGTATCCTGTGGATACCCTATGGACCCTGCAGTAGAAAATTAGAGCTATGGTAAGAACATTCCTTTGTTATCTCTATTTCTACGAAGTCCATAGGGTTCCACAGGACTACCACCCTTTCGCATCTGTGCTTCAGATGGACTTGGATCTGGTCACTAGTTTTCTGTCTCCTTCTCTGTGAGAGTGTGAATCTTGCATGTTCCAGTCTTCCTTCTCTCTGTTTTCTCCTCCTCCGGCCTATGGCTTGGTATGTAACTGAAGGTGCCTTGGCCTGGGGGCGGGGTATAGGAGAGGAGGCCCCAGTGCATCCTGGGACCAGTGGCGTAACTAGGGCAGTGCGAGCGGGGTGCATGCCCTAGGTGCCGTTGGACCGGCGGCGCGGGGGGGTGCCACCGGCCACGGCACCGGCCCGCCCGCCCGCCCTAGTTAGCCAGTGTAGCGCCGAACGCAATGAGTGCGGTCAGCGCTACACATTTACACAGCACCGGCACTAGGCTTCCAGCGCTGGTCCCGTGCTTCACACCTGAGCCCGTTCCCTCCCACTGAGCACTTGCCCAATAGCGCTAGGAGGTGGGCTCAGGCTGTGCATAACACACGCATCGCCGTCAGCGCTGGCAGCGATGCGTGTGTTAAACAGCAGCCAATGAGAGTCAGATAGACTCTCGTTGACTGCTGCAGCACCCACTGCAAGAGCTGAACTTCCGTCCCGCTCCTGCAGTGAGTAATGGGACTGACGTCATGACATCATGACGTCTGTCCCAAAATGCTGAGCTCGCCAGCCCGGGCGGGAGCGGCATCGCGAGCAGGACCAGGAGCAGGAGCAGAGATTCAGGTAAG
The DNA here is from genome assembly GCA_031769625.1 of Taudactylus pleione. Taxonomy (NCBI): domain Eukaryota; kingdom Metazoa; phylum Chordata; class Amphibia; order Anura; family Myobatrachidae; genus Taudactylus; species Taudactylus pleione. The sequence continues at coordinate 3,400,960 of JAUIMM010000114.1, read as the reverse complement.
TATATTTTTATATATATATATATTTTTTTTTTTAACCTATCTGCACAACGGGGAAGGGGGGTGGCTACTACTGGGGGGACCTCTACTGGGGGAGGGGTGGCTACTACTGGGGGCGCCATTGGGAGGACCTCTACTGGGGGGGCTACTCTACTGGGAACTACTACTTGGGGGGGAACTACCACTGGGGACATTATAAAAGGGGCCTACTACTAGAGGCACTGCACTCGGGGGACCACTACTGGGGGCAATAATAGGAAGGGCCACTATAGGGGGCACTGGATAGGGGGGATCACTACAGGGTGCCTACATAAGGGGACCACTACTGGGAAAACTGCATGGGGGGACTACTGCTGGGGGCACTATATAAAGGGCACTGCATAGGGGGGGACTACTACTGGGGGCACCTTATAAAGGGCACTGCATAAGGGAATACCGCTACTGGGCGCACTGCATTGTGGGGACTGCTACTGGGGGCACTGCATAAGGGGGAACACTACGTGGGGCACTACATTTGGGGGGCCACTACTGGGGGTACTGAGTAAAGGGAACTAATTGGGGGCTGTATAAGGGGGACCACTACTGGGGATACTATATAAGGGGCACTACTATGGGCCTGCATAAGAGGGACCACAACTGCATACTGGGGATACTGTATAAGGGGTACTACTGGGGTTAAGGTGCATATGGATAGGAATGTTCAGTTTGAAAATAAAGGGGTGTGTCATGTTGACACGCCCCATTTTTAAGTGGCCACGCCCATTTTTTTGCCATGCGCGCATTTGGCGCGCGCACATCAGGGGGGGGCTTCCTTTTCAAATTTGTCCTGGGCTCCAAATACCCTAGTTACACCACTGCCTGGGACTAAAAGATTAACTGTGTGGTGCCCGACAGAAGAGCCATCGCCTATACCTAGTGGCGTATCTACAATGGGTGCAGTGTGTGCGGGGCACTCGGACCCCCGGGGGGCCCCGCACCGCACTCCCTGCACCCATTTTTTTATTAAACTTACCTGTGCGTGTCCCGCATCGGGTGTCAGCGCTGCTCAGAACACCTTGAAAATGGCCACTGCGACCATTTTCCAGCGCTCTGCACATGCGCAGTAAACTCCGGGCACACTCTAGTGCCCGGAGTGTATTAAGGCTCCGGTGGCTGACCAGCCGTGTCAGTCGGCTGCCAGCCACCAGAAAGAGAGGAGGGGGCCCCGCATGGTGAGTGCACACGGGCCCCCTCCTCTCTTAAGAAGCCCCTGCCTATACCCCAAGGTATCCTGTGGAACCCTATGGACTTGGTAGAAATAGAGATAACAAAGGTAAGTTCTTACCATAACTCTTATTTTCCAGTTGCACCAGACACCATGTATGCCCTAATATTTAGTTAGAATAAACCCCACAGATATCATTCTCTCTCAACTCGGGAAAATGGGGGTGCTACCATGGACATATTGTTAAATCAAGTAGGGGAATAAGAAAAGGGGGGAAATATCCATAGTGGTGCACTAAACAATACATAAAACATAAGTTTGAATAATTTGTATACATAATAGCAAGGCACTAAAAAGTGAAAATACAGTATATTTAAAAAGAATTTGGTGTGTGTAATGTAAATGAGTGTATTTAAAAAGGGGGCGTACACTCCTGATCCACTAAATGTTCTACTATAGATGTTGAGTATAGATCAGCATATGTGTGTGTCTATCAGTATAGACAATTCTATTTCCATATTGATCTCACATACAGGTGATGCACTAAGTGCTTCGGTTAATATATGTATAGTATGTTATATACCATAGCATATCAGGGATGTTATTCAATAGAGAAGAGGAAATAACAATTCTCCAAAATATGGTCCTATAATTATTGGTTATCGCCTCACATTTTTTTTTTTTTCCAAACACCCAGTGGAAAACAGTGCAAAACTGTGCTGGGGGCATAGGACCTTGGACCCTCTCCAAAAGGAGAAGGGCCCCGCTACTCCCCAACTCCTCAGAGCCAAAAGGTCAACTGAGGAGAAAAGGGTCTTCGGATCTCACCTCGCCGAAGCTTGAGGAGACCCCTTGAGTCCCCGACCCCCGGAGCCAAAAGGCCCCTTAGGGGGCAAGGGTCTTCAGACTTCCCTCCGCCTCACGGCTCGGGGTCGTCCCTTTCTCCCCAGGGTTGGCCGAAGCTTCCCCCTGGGGAACGAACAAAAACCTTCAGCCCTCCCCAGAAGGAGAGGGCCATGGCTACAAGGGGAGAGGGTGGCCCATAAGGGTCTCACCTAAACCCCATCAAAACACGTGACACAACACACAAATAATATAAAAATGTGTGGTGAAGGTGCAAAAAAAGTGCAAACACTCGTGTAAAATAAATAAATAAATAAGACCCCAGCCTTACAGGCTGCGGGAAAAATAAAAATTATCCTTGCCCTAGCCAGAAGGCCGGGGCAAAGGAAAGGTGCAGACAGAAGTAGGTGAAGTACAAGTGCAAAGTGCCGTACTAGTGCAGTGGGTGTGACCAATACCCGTGCATTTTCAGGCACCCCTGGCTCTGCCATAACAGGGGCATGGGGACCTCGGGCTTCAGGCTGCTCCCGGCCCTGGCAAGACCAAGTGTTTCTCCGTTCCCTACCAGGGTACTGGACCAACCCCCTTAAGAGAGCAGGTACTACGCCCCGGCCATTCTCCACTCCAACGCAGGGGCCTCCTTCACCCCCATTTAGGACAGCAGATACTAGCGCCGAGTGTTTCCCCACTCTCTACCAGGAGTCAGTCCTCCCCCAGCACAGTACTCCACAGGGTTTTTCCCCATTCTCCCCCAGAAGCGACATCCAAACCTCTGGAGGCAGAACAGGTACTCCACCCCATGTTTCCCAAGAACAGATACTACACTTGATCTTAGCCAAAAGGCCGAGAAGCGATGTAAATGTAAATAAAAATAAAATCTGTTGCTATGAGTGTAGCAGCAATAGAGAAGAATTACACTGCACATATGCTGTAACATTTTTTGGTCAAAAATAGAAGTAATAAATCTATTTATACCAAGAGGTACAAGATGTGAGGTGATAACAAATAATTATAGGACCATATTTTGGAGAATTGTTATCCCCTCTTTTCTATTGAATAACATTCCTGATATGCTGTGGTATATGACATACTATACATATATTAACCGAAGTACTTAGTGCATCACCTGTATGTGAGATCAATATGGAAATAGAATTGTCTATACTGATAGACACACACATATGCTGACCTATACTCAACATCTATAATAGGGCATTTAGTGGATCAGGAGCGTACGCCGCCTTTTTAAATACACTCATTTACATTACACACACCAAATTCTTTTTAAACATACTGTATTTTCACTTTTTAGTGCCACGCTATTATGTATACAAATTAATAAAACTTATGTTTTATGTATTGTTTAGTGCACCACTATGGATAATTCCCCCCTTTTTTTCTTCCCCTACTTGATGTGATAGACATGCTAGCGGGCAACGGCTGGCATGTGAGAACCTCTGGTTTGCAGGTGGTAACATGTGAAGGCCATGTGTAGGGCATGGGGCTCGCTGGAAGGGTGAGGGTTACATTGGAGTGTTGTGTGTAGGGCACAGGGCACACTGGAAAGCTGTGGGTGTGGTGTGGGGCACTCTGAAGACCATGGGGCACACTGGCGTTCTGTTCATGGAGCAGATAGAAACAAACTTCAGCTTCCCATCAGAAGCACATTTCCCTTCTAGCCCTAATGGAGCAGCAGCAGCAGCACTGAGGAGAGATCAGGGGGCGCGGCGTATATCAGCATAGCTAACCTGCGTCACCTAACTCTACAGTGCGGATTCTGTACTACTACAGAGCAAACAAGCATCTGCTCCAGGCCCAGGGTGCAGCCTTTTAAGGCGCACAAGAGATGCAGCCACGTCATTGCTGCACCTTGCCAATTTAATAAAAAAAGATTGGACCACTGATCTGGCTCCAGTTTTCCCGTGGGACCCTCCCCCCTCTTACTAATTTCCTGCGACACCCCTCTCCCTGCTGAGCCAACCTGTCTTCCACCTCGGAAGTCAGCAAATTTGGTACACAGGCTTATTGCAGAGTATGATGTGAATGTGCATTAATAGAGTACATGGGGCTACACTAACAGGGGTATTCAATATGGGTGCGATAACATCGTTTTTGCATTAATATCGCAATTATGACATCATTATCGCAGGTTTTACTTTTACACTGTATTCAATATCAAAGCCTTATCGCAGTTTTGAGAAGTCTTTGATAAAAAACGGTGATAACGTTTCACCATTGAATAGGTGTCGAAAAAAAGTGCAAAATTGGAGTTTAGGGGTGCAGGCTTAAAAAAAATAGCCTGCACCCCTGAGATTGACATTTAAATAAGAACTGTGTCAAAAAAAGTGAAAAAAAAATAAAAAAAATAGGGACACCCCAAAAAATTAATTTCAAAATTGGGGTGCAAAAAAAAAAAAGGGAAAAAATAGTTAAACAATAAGGAAATAGGTTCAGGGCTATTCTGCAAGTATGCGGCAGGTGTTTTGAAGAATAGATTTATAGCAGCAGGTGCACAAATGCAGAATTTTTAAAAACTTACTTTAGGGACATCAAAATATGCTAGTACCCATTTTCATGTACCCCAAATTTGAAATAACCTAAGTGCTCTTCTGCATCACTTCTTCAATGTCGGGAAAAAACACCTGCTGCAGCTATTTAAATCCCTGACTTTCAATTAAAGGCTAAAACGGGGGTACCCATAGTGTTCCCCCATGTTTTTACAACTTTAGGGAGGTCTTACAATTATTTTAAGGAAAAATTTGTAACTTTACGCAAATTCAACTTCGGAGTTTCCCGTTTTCGTTAATTTTATATTGAATACGGGGATAAGCGGGAGCGCGCACCAGACTTAACGCAGAAAAAAACTCCGATATGAAACGTTAACTGCGGCAGTGAAGTTAACATTTCATATTGAATACCCCTCTAAGAGGTAATAACTTCAGAAAGAAAACTAAGTTCATGGAGTTGCCCTGATTTATCTTTGCTTATTATTACAAGGAGCTCACTATTGCCCCAGAATGACTCTCTTTGGTGTGAGAGAACTAGTGATCCGGGCAGCAGGTACAGTACATGTGTGCAGAGAAATATGGGGCCCAGTACAGAGGAATTAGGCTGTGTTTCTGGCCACAGTGGGCCCCCAGGCAGTCTGGCCCCCTTAGTGTTGTACCCCCCATAACTCTCTGATGGAGCCCCTGCATGTGCATGATGGAGACCCTGTGTCAGATATCTGACCTGCCATGGTTATGCAAATCAGTGATGTCACAGTGGCCAGTGATGTCATAACACAGGACAGCCAGTGAGGCTCACCCTCAGCAGAGACTTGCATTATAGTTACAGAATCCTAGCAAGGTGTATTGTTTTTATTATAAAGCACATTTTCTCTAATTCTACTACTGGAGAAGCATCTGAGAGGCTGTAACTCTAAATGTGAGGCTTCATGGCCTCGTCTAGGTAAGTGACTGTCTGTGTTGTGTTTTTAAAAATAGGGATTTCCTTGTTACAAATGTAATATTTATGATCAGATTTATAATTATGTGGAACACCAATTATAGCTAATTTATATCACTAAGTACATCAATACTGTCACTAATTACACAAACATTGATAGCATCCAAAATTGATTAACTTATAATTGTGCTTCAAATTCTTTGAAACAGAAGCTGAGATACTTTAATGTTTCACTGTTTGTTTGTTTTTGTGGGGATTGTTATTATTATTATTATTATTATTATTATTATTATTTTTATTATTATTATTTTTATTTTATTTTTTTATTGAACCACCATAGAAAATGACAATTACAAAATTTGTTTAAAAAAAATAGAATATCACATCAATCCATTACATAATAGCATATAATAGAATTGTTTTTATTTTTATTTTCATATGAAACCACTTGAATTCTTTTATTAGTACTAAACAAGCGTTCTCATCCTCTACACCAGGCCTGGACAACCTGTGGCTCCCCAGCTGTTGTGAAACTACAAGTCCCAGCATGCCCTGCCACAGTTTTGCTATTAGGGAATTCTAAAACTGTAGCAGGGCATGCTGGGACTTGTAGTTTCACAACTGCTGGAGAGCTGCAGGTTGGCTCTACACAAACTTCTTTAATGTAGTTGTCTCTAAGATAAGTCTGGAAACACAACCAGCCCTCATCCTCCTCATTATAAACCATCCAATCCGCTAATAAAGCTAAATTCAAAATGATCCAAGAAAACAATTGTTATGTTTTGTTATTGTCATGTTGGAATATTAGGAACAGTTTTATGCTGTATCAAAATTCTGTTCTCAGGGGCCAATGTAATAGTCTTCATTCTAGCACCCTGCACCTGTCACAGCCCGTGCCGTTCCTCTTTTCTGCCTGGGGTGTCGCTCTCTGCTCTGATGCTTCTAGCACACTCAGCTGATGTAACACACTGCGGAGATACAGACCAGAGTGTGCTAGAATGAAGACTAATGTAATCTGAGCTGCAGAACTATATATGCCTTATTACTACAAACCCATTACCAATATCACTGTAATAATGTAAATAGATAATAACAGTAACATTACTGTATATATTAGCATAAACATGCTCAAGACGCATTCAGCTGATCGGACTCTGCTGCCGCCCGTTATGGGGCATATTTTTAAAGTGAAGGCGCTCATGCTGTACTTTGGTCGCATGACACCGCCCCACTTACCATAAGGGGAAGTAATCCTAAAATGTGTCTCTGACGACACGGCTGTGTGCTGACTGCAGACGGAATGGGGTGACGCTGTGCGCTGACTGCAGGCGGCATGGGGTGACGCTGTGCGCTGACTGCAGGTGGCATGGGGTGATGCCGTGCCCTTACTGCAGGTGGCATGGGGTGATGCTTGTCACTTAGTGACTCCTCTCAGAGGCAGAGTCACTCGGTTGGCATTGGGCACAGCTGCAGGGCTGCGGGCAGGGGAGGGACTTGTTTCCCCTTCATATATAACTGACTGAACTCAGTACCACCGCATTCCAGCTCACTTTAACCCCTGCTTATCTGGTCCCATAAAAATAGCTACACTATCCACAAAGGTAAGATTATACAGCAGCAGCACCTTGAGATCCACAGAACATATTATATATGACATATACATAAAGGAGGATTATTATTTGCACTTATAATTTACAATTTTGTTTTTGCATCTCTATCTTTAGTAAGAGAAAGCGGAAGACTAATAGAGATTCGGCATCAAGCTCATCGCTAGAAGCCGATCCAGGTAAGACAGGAGCCAGAAGTCTTTATTAACCTTCAGTAATATATCTGTAATTTTGACAGAGTAAAGCTGGGTACACACCTGGTCGAGCATCGCTCTCTCTACCCTCTGTCTCACAACTACATTCCCTCACCTATCTTGCATGTACTTGTTCTGGTTTAATGTGTGATTTGTGTTTTGTATGAAGAACACACCATACATAACGTCTTGCCTTGCTTCCACAGCATGCATTTTCTGTGGTCGTGCAGAAAATGATGTGCCCAAGTATGGAGAGCTGCTGCATAACGCCAAGGAGAAGCTGACTGTCCACCACTACTGCCTGGTAAGTATGGAAAGTAATGATGGATGAGCATCAGTTATAGCAGCTGAAAGCAGCCTGTTACACAGTAAGGTGCACATTTATCACAATCTGCAATATTTATGCAAATGTGATAATCATTTTGTCCTATGGGCCTGATTCAGCTTGGAACGCAAGTCTGCGGATGCACACGCACCCTGCCGATGTTCGCGTTCTGCGCATGCGTATGCATCACAGTGTGCGAAGCGGCCGCTGTGATCGCGAGGGGCAGTGGTCAAAGGAACGCAGATATGCCAGTGCGTTTGAATGCCATTACAGCGGCGTGCATAATTAAGCCCCTGCGACGGCACACGCAGCCTGAGCTCTAGGTACTGACAGGAAGTTTAGCAATTTCTGAGTCAGGTCATCTCTACCACAACTGTGCGTCTGGGTCCGATGTTACTCTATGTTACCGATGCTTTCGCAGACTACCAAGGTATTGCGGAAGTGGGCAGCTTACTGAAGTGGTGGGTGTGTGAGTATACTGCTGCGATCGCAATGCATTCATAGCATATTTTCGCAGCGGCCGGGTGCGTGCGATTACAGACTTGCAATCCATCCTGAATCAGGCCCTATATTCACAAGGTGATAATGTAAATGTTTACTCAAATGTCTCAATCTCCTCTACCCGGGAGGCCAATGCTGATAAGAGCCAAGTCACGGTAAGCCTTTGAAGCAGAGAGATGGCTTGTGGGTGTTTTGGGCAGGGATGTAAAGAGATGGGCCCAGGGAGAGGGGTGTGTCCTAATTGTGGGAGGCATGGCTATGCACCCTTAGGTTAAAAATACCCCTTTTTGTGAGCCCCTCAGCCTAGCATAAAGCCATGGGGTTGGGGGGGTGCGATAAGTGTGATAGCTCCCTCCACATAAAGGCAACAAATTATTCTACCAAATGAAACCATACATTTTCTGTTAATTAAAATGGTGGAAAAATTTAAAAAAACATATTTTGTTTCATTTTTAACTTTAGGCATTAAATATTATTGGAGCCCTCCCCTAAGGATATGTAGTTATCTGCACAGTTTCATTAACATGCTAAGTGCATAAAACATGATAAAACTATATTGGAGCATATGTTAGAGATATAAGTCTTCCTAATTGTTATAGATAAATGCAGCAGTGGTGACAGCCATAAGTACATCTCCCCTCTCTCCTATCCAGTTACTATCCAGCGGTGTGCTGCAGAGGGGCAGTGACAGGCAAGGCTTCTATGGCTTCCTGTACCCAGATGTGCGGAAGGCAGCCAGCCGGGCAGCAGAGCAGGTGAGGAGCCGATCGTGCTGTTACTTTCTCATGTCATGTGAAGTCACCGGAGAACTGAATGACACATATTGGGCCTAATTGGGAGTTTATTCTATTCCCTGATAATCCACAAAGAATAAAATAAACAGCTTTGTGATGCCGCAGTGAGAACGGCTCCGCCTGGAGCCGCGGTGCAGAATGACTGTGGTACTGACATGACCAGAAAGGTCAAAAGCCACTCAGCCAATCAGAAGTGTTTTCCCAAGGTGGCCGACAGATTCTGTCGAGTCGTATTTATATAAAATGTTTTGGTGTATGGACCTAATTCAGAGGTTAATGCATTGCAGGTGTTGGCGCAGTTGGCCACTGTGCTTTTTTTACTGTTCATGTGTCCTGATGGTTTACCGACTGTGGTTGTAGTGAGTATTTGGATGCAGAGCAGACAATGGGTGCTTGTGGAAAGAAACAGAGTGATGCCGCCTGTCAGCGGTAATGCAGATCTCTTTGCTTCCTCGAGCCAGTGTGCTGCTAAATGCACATGTGTGATCCAGCTTGCCAGTTCCTGCATGCACAGAGGACTGGAAGCTCAGACATATGCACTTGCACTTCACCAAAATAAAAAAAAGAAAGAAAAAAGATTAACGTGCCATAGGTCTCTCTAAAGGACGGCCGATCAGCCGCAGCAGCTATGATTGGAAGCCTTAGAGGAGCTATTTTCTATCTCTCCCACTAAGGTGGTTAGCAGAGGACCTGGCTATACTTGAGTGTTATATACAGTGACTGTTCTATTATTAGGAAGTAAAGGAATCTAGAACAAAGGTTATTTATAGTGGGGGACCTATTTACACTCATTGTTCGTGTTTTTCTCAGTATTGTCATTTGTTAATCATGTTTTGCAGCCCTGCACAGTGTGCAAGAGGATGGGCGCCTCCATACGCTGCAGCAGGAAGGGCTGCACTGAGACAGTGCACTTCCCCTGTGGCCAGGAAAAGGAATTTATATTCCAGTACTTCAAGGAGTTTCCGTGAGTAATCCATTTGCTTCTAGGTATATAGGGCCCGATTCAGACCCGCTTGCTAGATGCGTTCGCACGCAGCTGGCATATGCAAATCCGGGAAGGCAGGCGATCGTACGGCAAGGCATTAGCACACCCACTATGTCTTGGCGTGCGATCGCGCTGTGTATGTATGTTCCGTTACAGTGGGGGTTTTTGTTTGAACTTCTCACTATTTATTCTGTAATATTTGTTTCCCTGTAGATCATTTTGCCCAAGGCATCGGCCAGTTCAGAAGGCTGCGGCACAGGACGGAGTAAGTGCATGTACCATCTGCCTGGAGGAGCTGACCCCTGCCCCTGCATATGATGTGATTAAGAGCCCCTGCTGCAAAAACACTTGGTTCCACAGGACTTGTCTGCAGGTGAGCTATGGCTTTACTATTTACTCCTCACTATCGGAGTCACCGGGAGGAGGCCAACCAGGAGAGAGCCGAGGAATGACGGCCAATGGAGTGGAGGGTTTGAAGCTGATTCCGGTGTCCGCTCTCTGTATATGAAGGATTATGGCGAATGCGGCCTGACGTTAGGCTGGTCGGCTTGTCCTCGCTCGTCAGCTCTTGTGCAGGATGTTTGCTTCATGACTGTACATATATATATATTTGGTATTTCATCTGAACTTCTTACATTACAGATGCAGGCATTAAATGCAGGGAAGTATTTCTTGAAGTGCCCCATATGCCAGAACATGGAGAGTTTCCAGCAGGAGATGCTGCAAATGGGAATTTACATTCCCCACAGGTATATGTAACAATTGTCTTTATCTAGAACATAGAATCCAGCTCCATCACAGAGGCATTTTAAGACTGGAGGGGGCCCATGTGAGGATTTCTGTGAGCCCCCTCCCCCTAAAAAAAAAATGGCACTGGCGCATGCACAGAACATCACCAACAATCTGGAATTTACCCAGAATCCCCTGTGCATACACAGTAATCTGGCGTTATATCGTACATATGATGCAGCTGCCATGTTTCTGGGGATCACTTCTGGAACATGGTGCTGGCTGCATTTTTTGAAAGCTATCAACGGAATAATGATGTGAATGGCATCAGTGGCGGTGTGCACCCCCCCACACCAATTACAGAGACGAAACTGGAGCCGACATTAACTGTGCATTTGTGTAGCTTAAACAAGGAAACAAAAGCTTGCATCCCGTTATTTTACCTTGTGTTTCGTACTTATGAAATGCTATAAGCAAAATGTGTCCTATTATAATTTACAGAGATTTATCAGTTCTTTAGTAAGCAAATTGCCAAATCCAGCCATAAGACTATGGGCACTTGACTATGGGTCTATGGCCCTGATTCAGAGCCGGACGCTCTGATAAAGCGCTCGCTCTGAATCAGGGCCATCCTTCTGAATTTTTAGAGTGGCCTCCCGGACGCTCGTATAGCTGTGGTTGACCACCCACAGCTATAGCGAGCGGCCAGGAAGATGGTCACGATGGTCAAGACCATCGCGACCATCGGCCTTGCGACGAGACCCTTCTGGTAGGGTCTCGTTGCCGCAAGCCCTGGAGTGCTTTTGGCTCTATCAGAGCCGAAAGCTCTCCCACTGACATCACTTGTGATGTCAGTGGGGCCGGCCCCAGATGGTAGGCGTTCCCATGGGAATGCCTCGGTCTGGCCAGTCACGCCCCCGGCACACCCACCAAAGGGGGCGTGCTGTCACTCACCATCGACAGCACACCCCCCTTGTAGCGAGACCCATAGCGACGACTTCCCAGACTGGACTACTGGACTAGATGAAACAGACAGAAGAAAGCGTTGTAATGTCACATTGATTAATTACATCAGCGATATTACCTCACATTAACCTTTCAGAGATGCATCCTGGGAACTGGAGAACAACGCCTTTGGAGAACTACTGCAGGTCCACCAACAGTGCGATGCGGATCCCTGCCGCTGCGACCATGGAAGAACTCACAGCGAGAGCGGCAGGTAAAACTTTTCGCATTTTATTTATTAAAGGCTGCCAGTGTGCTATGGCCCAGCAGCAGCCCCTGGGAAGGTTCCCCTGCTCATTCCACATGATTAATGCGGCCTAGAGTCTTGATAAATAGGACCCTACGTTTATTAGCTAAGGATCTACTGGGTGTATGCGTAATATATGTGACGGTGTATTTACTAAGAGGTTGATATCTTTCACATTTACTGTGTGCTTACTAAGAGGCCGACACCAAGAACCTGGCTACTATAATCGTTTTCTGTTATTATATATGTTATGGGATGGGTACAGGATGCGCCGGGATACTGAATGTATCCCATATTTTATATGTGTTGTGAATCTAATATGTATTCAATAAATTGTATTATTGGAATCTTTATCAGAGTTCCAGTACCTTAGGTTTTCTTGACAGCGCTGCCCACTTTGTTATTGGTTTCACCTGCTCCTCCGTCTCTATCTTCTTCCTCTGCCCTATAATTCAGTTCTTCTCTTTATCGTGCTTCACTGTGCTGGTTGGGCGGCTCAGAGGCTTCTCTTCCCGGCTGCTCTTCTATTCGGCACCAGAGATACATTATGATATTCCATGCCCACAAAATAAAAGAATGAGGGGAGCAGGGTGGCGTTTTATCCATTGTGCCAGGTGGCATATGAACCATTGTGCCGGGTGGCGTATCAACCATTGTGTGGGTGGCGTATCAGCTGTTACAGTGTAGTAGCCACTGGCACTGTAACGTAGCATTTTGCATACAGATACACCCGCTGTCACACACAGAATATAGGCATGCCACATATGATTTTAATCAGCAGAAGTTGCTTGTGCGTCCTACTTTCATCACTGTTTGATTAAATTGCATTTGAAGGTAAAAAAATTTATAAAAATACTCTCAGCACTACAGAGTCATGCCATGGCATGGCGCGACTAGAGGGGCACGCAAAGAGGCTAGATGTATTTGGACACAACTGTATACTATAACTCCCCTACAAATTGGGAAATGTTTGCTGTAGAATTGCTAAAATGTATACATTCTTATAAGCTGCCAAATTGTTTAATCCTCTCTAGAATACAATAAAACATTTAGTATCTTAGGGGCCATTTCTTCCTGTAGCGAAATGCACCATCACTGAGATTTATAGCTCCAGCTGTAGATTTATCCTCTGTGTCTCCTCTTTCAGTGAATGGTGTATAATTCGGTGTCACTGCTGTGGGTCAGTGGGAACCCACCTCGCCTGCTCAGCCCTGAGATCTGCTGAGAGCACATGGACCTGTGCAGAGTGTACCTCCATTCTGGAGAAGCCGAAGGATGTTGCTGGCAAGTACTTTCCCCTGTCATTTGTCACCTATTACTAGGTAGTACAGTATCTAACATCATAACTTATATTTCACTTACGTGGTAGAATGAGACATTAGTGAAAACTATCATTAAGTTACCAGTCTTGGGTTAATGCCACTGTAGTATAATCGATGTGTGGCCCTTTTCATGTTACAGTAGCCTTAGCCAACTTGCGACTTGTAGGACACAGAGTACGTCCATCCACATAAACATATCGATAACAATGTTGGATCTCTTTCTGATTGCAGAGCCATTGGCAGAGGCATCTGTGGTAATACCATCAACAAGCAGAGAAAATCCTTTGCCTGCAGTAACACCAGGAGAGACCTGCATCCGGACAAGGGGGCATCCTTCATTAACACCAGGAGAGACCTGCGCCCGGACGAGGGGGCATCTTTCAGTAACACCAAGAGAGACTTGCGCCCGGGTGAGGGGTTATAAAATAATAACATCCAGGAGGACCAGAAAATCACCATTGTAGGGTGCTAAACCCAGAACCTGGGGGCCCAGGTGGAGACAAGATGCCTCATGATCTGCTACCTACCTGTCGTACACATCCTGCAGGAACAGAGAACTGTGTGGATCCATGCAGTGTCTCTAACTCTTGTCCCCATATTCACATCAGTGGAATTAGAGCAATTAAATATCTTTTGCTTTCCAAACCAAGTAAAGAGAAAATTCTTCTTTTATATCATATTATAGCAGGGGATTACAAATCAGTAATATTGATATTAGGCATGCCTAAGGCTTCAATCCAAAGGCTCCATTCACATGGCTTCAGTGCATAACGGCGTGTTTCGTTCTGATCGAAGTGAATGGTTATACCACATAACCAACTGAGTGAGTACAAATTAACACACTTTATTTATAAGTAACAAACATACAAAGTATACAGTATACTTTTGTCTATGTGTTCAGATAACACCGGTGATTCATTATCTTCAACATAAGATGTAGTTCATGTTAATCTGGGGAGCCCTTGTTTCACAAAGCCCAGGTCTTTCAATTTACATTGCAGACACTCTACTGCAGTCTCAGGTCCATGCACGAGCCAAAGAGCCTTTGTCTAGGTCTTGATTTATATACCATAGTCTGGGTGTTTGGCTTTCCAGATATTAAGCCCATATTAGTTACATACTGGCTATCAAGCACTGATTGGTACAACATAGCATGGACCATTCTTATCTCTTGCACATGCTCAGTAAGCACTAAGATATAATCAGGACAAAGAAATACAGTTATGGCGTGTCCTAGAATGTCTGGAGTTACACTATCTCAAAGCCCCTCTTTGTCTAAAGAATATGGACATCACTTTCAGTAACCCATAATGCTTAGCATCTCTGCACATCTTACAATGGTTATTCTATTGCAATGTGGCTAACTTTCTACAACTAACACCATATAAGGTCTTAAGGGCTTATTATACATTTCTGATAATGACAGGTACAAGTATAGGCCCCCCAATATATGTCTTGTCTGACCCCAAAGGTGAATCTGACCAGTCTAGGCATAGACTAGAACTACATGAATACAAACTCTTTTCAAACCTCAATGGGGCCTAGCACAGTTGTGTATTACAACTTATATACCTATGTAGAAATTAATTATTTAACCCACTGGTTACACTTCAGTGCTGCTATTTATCCTGTACTTTTGTGCCTATCAATTACATATTCAAATGAGTTCTAATTAAAGACTGTTGCTTTTAATCAGACATTTTAAATATAAATGGTTGGCACGGTTCCAGGCATCCTCCCATCAGTTATGGGTTGGTTGATGGATCCCTGCAGTGTTCTGGAAATCAATTCATCAGTGAACGTTATTAAAGGGGGATGGTGTTAATCTGTGCTGCTGCCACCTTTATGTGGACTTTCTCCAAGTTATCAGAGAGCGCAATCACTGGTGACAGATGGACCTTAATATCTCTAGCCCGCGATCTTCATATAGCAAGGTGGACAGTATATTTTAGCATAGTCCTCTATGATCCGCCATCTCAGGAAGCATCTGTGAGCCTATAGATTACACTCGGCACAAAATAAGAAACAACATGTTATATAATGCGACCTCTTGGCATTCTGACATCTTCGATAAGTTAGACACATATATATTCCTATAATCGTGCATTTTCTATATGCAAGCTTTTATTTATTTTACACTTGTTACTTATTATTTCTAGTTCAGATATATTTATAATATATATAATTATTGCCGATCAATATGTTATCACTTATAAACATTGCAAGGTTAATAGCTCAATTAACTTCACACTAATATCTTTATTCTTAATATAAGGGAAGATTATAGTCCTTCTGTAACAGTGGAAAACTCTGCTATTTTCATTGGAGTATGACAGGGAGAGACATGCGGTGAGGTATTGATAGGTTATCCTCCCCTCTGACAATCAGAAACTGCCTGAAGCATGGGGGGGGGGCTGTGCCACAGACAATAATACTGCACTGAAAAAAAACAGGGTCACGCCCTTCTCAGTGAGAGATGTGATAGCTCTGATGGACAACTCTGATGATCAGGCGACCTATCCAGATGGTTCTGACAGCGCACTACCACTGCCATAATGCTCCTGTGTCATTTATACCCAGCATCTTCTTCACCTACCACTTGCTAATGAGAGTTGAGCTGCTATTTTCATTGGAGTATGACAGGGAGAGGTGAGAGGTGAGGCAGCAACAAGGTCAGCCTCCCCTCTGACTATCAGAAACTGCCTGGAGCACAGGGCAGGCCGTACCACAGGCAAAAATACTGCACTGAAAAAGGTGGGTGGCAGCTCAGTTCTGCAGTAAACCGTTGGTGAGTCAGCAGAATTTGTAGAATCAAATGGAGACAGAACAAGGGCCTGATAGTGTAGCAGAAAAGCTAATTTCATTTCAGAATGGGCATAATTCCAAATTAATTTGTATTGGTAATAACATGTATATTTCCCTCTTGTACAGTTGTATGTAACAATCCTTTGTATAGTGTTATTCTAGAGTCTGTGTACTCTAATCAGCATGAGGTCTGGTGTGTGGAAAGGTGACAAAACCCCTCTTGACTAGTCCCCTTTGAAGCTGGACAAGCGAGGATGTAAGAAGGTCTGTCTTCCTAAAACAGTCATTAAGAGCCCTGTGTTCTGTTTGGGGACAGTGATCAAAAGAATGGATGGACCAGGGAGACATTCGGTCTCCAGGGGTGTGAATCTCCTCACCTAGTCACTGGGCATGTTTATTGACTGAGGCCTGTTCCTCAAACTTCAAATATAGCTGAGTGTGTAATTAAAGAACCCCTGCTCAGGTGGCCAGGAAACCGTGAGCTTCAGCCAGCTAAACAATCCACTCTGAGCTGAAAAGGGTAAAATCATCCCCACGGAGGGGGTGAGGGGGGTGCCTGGAAAAAGCAGGCCTAAATATGTCAGCCAACCCTGACCCATTGGTTCATCCTGCATGAGGCTATCGAAGGATACAGATGATCCCGAGTTCGTCACTGGGAAGGCCTCGTCCCAGAACCATTTAATCCGCCATGTCCCGAATGGTTTGTTTCCCCATTTATTATTTTATTTTCTGGAGAGTGTGAGTAACTGTGATTTTTTTTAACATTATTATATTCTTTGTAAACTTTTGTACATAAGCTTTGAAGACATTCTTCAATTAAACATTAATTCTAGTTCTGGATCTTTGTTTTTATGACCCAAGTCTTCATATGACTCATGTTACCTACTTTTCTAAGTATTGATAAATGTGTGTGCAGGTAAGAGTATAAGCTTACTTTATGCTTTAACATTATATTCTTCTGCTGGTGGCATTTACCAGGTTTAGTTAACCACACATGCTGAGGGTAACCTGTAAAAGTCATGGGCGGCGATTCTCAGATTGGTGTATCTGGAGGGTCGGCCTTCAGGATCGTGACAGATAGTGTAATATTATGGTTGAAAATAATTTGATAATATGCATACCAAATGTACACTTGTTCAAAAGCGTAACTGCAGGAGTTTAAATTTGCAGGTTCGGTACTCCTCCCAGAAGAGAATACTTCACTTATGAGATGCCTCATATATCAATAAAAGATGTCTCCATAGCATATATGTACGTTTCAAAAGTGAGAGCAATACATACAGCACACAAGCTATATCATACAGAATAAAATAGCTTATCTGTGAATGAAGATGTGAGGGCATGGATGCCATCCAATAGGATATCTCTTTTTGAGAAGCAAAAGTTCAGAAGATGAGGCAAACAAGGGGGTAGATCCTAAAAACAAAGATATATTCAGCTTGTCATCCCACTATTTATCACAATCTGAAGTATCAATACTCAGTAAAGGATTGATGTTTGCCCTCACACAGAAACACAATACATTTAAAATGTTTATCGATTTGAACACACTTGCCGGGAAATGAACACTTACAAGGCATTTTGCAAAGACGGAAATGGCCATAATAACTAATTATAACAACTTCTCTAAATTAGGATACTCAGGCACTGGCCTCGTCACTCCGAGAAAACGGGGCTGATGCCCTAACGTGCGAACCATGGCAATCGTGCAGCAGCTTAGGGGGCACTTGCTCTGCACATGCATAGTTTGTAGCATGGACGTGTGAAGATCTCGCTCTATAGGAGTTGTACATAAACCCAATTAATTGGGTCCATATTACAAGTCTGACAGAAATCTTTAATTTTTCTAGCAGTTTCTTTTGTTTACATAAAAAAAGACATTTATAGGATGTTTGTCTCCAGCTGTTCAGTTCTACATCACATTGTTCAGTATGGTAATAAATATAAATCATTAAAGTAAGATAATCTTGCTCTATTCAGTTCTTCCAAAAAAAACCCATACATCCTTGCTCTACTTATTTCTTAAAAAAGAGCACTGTAATATGTTCTGTCCTGGCCTTGCTATCGATCTCCCAGATAACAAGGTCAGTGACAGATGTATTAGCATGCTTCCTGTTGGATATTTGCACAGTGGTCTGTGTTTACATACTAAAGCATGGCAGTAATATAAAAATGTATAGAATACATGGTCTGATTAGTATGATTCCACGCTCACCTCCAGTGAGATCTGATTAGTATGGTTTCACACTCACCTCCAGTGAGGTTTGATTAGAATGGTTCCACGCTCACCTCCAGTGAGCTCTGATTAGTATGGTTCCACGCTCACCTCCTGTGAGGTCTGATTAGTATGGTT
Source organism: Taudactylus pleione (assembly GCA_031769625.1). Taxonomy (NCBI): domain Eukaryota; kingdom Metazoa; phylum Chordata; class Amphibia; order Anura; family Myobatrachidae; genus Taudactylus; species Taudactylus pleione. Next base: position 3,382,602 of record JAUIMM010000114.1, on the reverse strand, counting down.
CCACGCTCACCTCCAGTTAGGTCTGATTAGTATGGTTTCACGCTCACCTCCAGTGAGGTCTGATTAGTATGGATCCTCGCTCACCTCCAGTGAGGTCTGATTAGTATGATTCCACGCTCAACTCCAGTGAGGTCTGATTAATATGGTTCCACGCTCACCTCCAGTGAGGTCTGATTAGAATGGTTCCACGTTCACCACCAGTGAGGTCTGATTAGTAGATACAGAACAGTTTCTACTTCTGAACTTTGAAATCTGATCTAGAAACATTCCTATGTCCACTAAGTGGTTCGTACTTGTGTTCCAGTGACTGCAATGAGGGGGTAATTAAATAACCAGCCCAGAGCCTGCGCAGCATACAGGGGCGCCTAGAGCTGCTGGGATCTATTGCAGTTTGTAAAAGTAATTTATTTGCTCATGATAACACACGCTGTTATATAATGGGTGGTGACTGGATTACCGTGTTACCCTATAACACAGGGGTTCCCAACCACGGTCCTCAAGGCATACTAACCATCCAGGTTTTAAGGATAGCCATACTTGAGCACAAGCTACTTAATTAGTACCTTATTTTGATTAAACCATCTGTGCTTTAGCATGGATATCACCAAAACCAGGACTGTTAGTGTTCCTTGAGGACCGAGGTTGGGAATCACTGCTATATCATACAGATGACCATGTATACTGGTGCACTTTCAAATTAATTTGCAAATATGAAAAGTCTGTCTTTAATTCATAGTTAAATGGACTGTTAAAGTTATTTTTGTCTCAATTTAATTATTTCTGTACATTGAGTGCTAGATATGTTTGCATGGATACTATAATATTTTAGTATTTGATTGACAAAAATAAAAAAAGTGATTCCCCTATTTACGTAGTACATTATATAGCTTTCCCAGTTATGTTACAGAATATAGTGTCCCTACTATATACATTACATCCTCCCCTCAGCTACAATCAGATGCTGCATCCCATCCCCTATTTAGGCACCTCTCAGCCTTCCCTGTCTAAAGCTGAATTGGACCCTGGCACCAGGAATATCCCCAATTCAAGATGAATGTCTCTAGAGCACAGATAATAAAATTGGTTCCTCACCTCGTTCCAGCAGCTTCTCAGTGAGAGGAACCTCATAGGCCTGGCACAGTCTCAGGATCTTGTAATACTGCTGCAGCCCCTGTCTCCGGAACTGTTCCACCAGCTCTGCTGTCTCCCCTCCCAGTGTAGAAGGCAGGGAATGGGCATCCACGGCAGCATTGCCAGTGCACACCAAACGGCACTGCTCTAACCAGTCCAGAAGCCGAGTGTTACTCGGGGGGGGATGGAAGCCAGTGTGAATACCGAATGCTTATACCGTGCTGTCACCAGGTTCCCTAAGCCTGACGCTAAGGGCCTGATCCTGAATCACGCACAGGTTCGTAGGCGGCCGCATCTAGTGATTTTTTGCAGACCGCACATGCGTTGTGGGTTGCACATGCATCTATGTGAATATAAGCACTATTCATAGTGGTATGCCATTTTGAGTATGGATACTAAATGGACGGCAACAATATGGATGCACATTTTGTGGGCGTGTCATGGGTTTGCTGCATTGCATTCTATTATGAGTTGTGTGAATGCACAGTAGATGCCAATTTCAGACGCATCTCCTGCACCCAGTAGAGGGTAAAGGCAAGTGCCGCTGACAGTGATGACTGCTACTCCTGTACGAAGTATAACTCTCTGGCAAAGGATACTGAGACTTCTAGTTCAGTAACAGCGGGAGTGGTGGCCATGCCTTCGTCTCTCCATCTTTGGTGTCCTCACCTTTACTCTGCGCTTCCTCTCTCTGTAGTTCTTCCCAATGTCCTCATAGCTGAGGGGTCTTCTTTCCTCCAAACTGACCGGGGGCACCTGCAGAATCTGTGACCCGCTCTCCCCACTTTGCACACTGTGAACTGGCCAAGATTCTGTTCTTATGCTTCCTAGGCCATCCAGCATCCCAGAGAGGGTCACCACAGGCTGAGAATCGCCTCCCTCAGTGTTGTGGTCGCTGGGAGGCTGGAAATACCTCACTGCGGCTGCAAGGACAGAGGAAACTTATGTTTAACATGATCATGGCCAACGGAGACACAAAACACGCAGCATCGCAACTCACGTTATACCCAAACAAAAACAGTACTTATGCTTTTCTGTAGTGAAGGAGCAATCTGTTCTCTGTACCCACAAAGGATGATGTTACCACCAGGCATAATGGTCCATGCCATGGACAGTGTAAGTATGGTCACCCCGTGTCTTCTGCCATGTTATCACTATCCACTCATTTCATTGAAAATTTCCCATTAACACCACCTAAAAACTAACAGCCGTGATGTATAGATGTATGACGTAGCTACCATACTTATCATGCTCTCAGCTTTGTCTCTCATTCATTAGATAGAAAACCAATATTTGGTCAGTAATAAGACCATGGGCAACTATTCTGCAAAGGAAGGATCCCCGAGGTGAGGGTGTGTAGGAGATGACCATGTTAGTCTACCTGGGCTGACGGTTACACCATTCTTACAGTCTTCCATGTTCTTCCTCCAGGAATAACGTCCCACTGACAGCTCCTTGTAGTTGATTTGATTTGGCTGCTTATTGCTGAGTGAGATCACCAGGTCATCAAACTGCAAGTCACTGATGGGACTATTAGCCTAGGAAAGAGCAGGACTTGCGTTACAGTCCAGCAGTTAGTTCAATAAACATCTCAACTATCCAAGGTTGAATGCAGGAACTGAGGAGCCTATTACATGAGGGCCAGCACCACTGGATACACTTTTTCTATAAGATAGCTATATTAGAAAGATTTTTTAAGTATAGTATGTATTTATCTACAAGTAATAAATAAGAGAAAATAAGAACTTAGGAGAGAGTTATCCTTTGACCAAACAACCCAACCACCATTCTTAAATCTTCACCTCTTTTCTCACAGTCTTCTGGTCATGGCTGGAGATTTGCTTCCTCTTGCTCTTGTCTGTCTGGTTATAGAGGTCCACCAGGCACAGCCGGCGCTGATTCAGGTAACCTTCCAGGATAGCCAGGGCTTCTGGTTTAGACTGCTGGATGGTGGGTGTGATCACATGGGACTGCGAGCTCCTCATCATGCAGAAACCGCCTGCCTCAGTTTTATATGGCTGGAAGCACAATATTATAGTTATCTGGTAACAGGGATCATCTGGTTGAGGTATATCAGATATCACAAGTATCTGGGAATAGTGAAAAGATGTTTCAAACCAGAGCAGATGCATTCTTAGTCCAGCCAATGCAAGTTCCCTGAAAACCCTTCATTATTTAAGCAGAGATTTAATCAGTAAACTGAAATGCTGCCTCTACTAGGGGTGTGTATCAGTATGAGGGGGGTGCCAAATATAATTTCTGGAGGGAATGCTGATCCTTGTATTGTCATACTGGAGGATCCTGGGGTGCCACCAGGTGAGTTAGCATTTAATATATGACCCAAAGTCAATGGCGGAACTACTGGTGGTGCAGCCGGTGCCTTGCACCGGGGCCCGCAGTGGTGCAGGGTCCCATAGCCACCATTACCCACCTCCAGTGTCTCCCGGCAGGGTCGCCATCAGACACTAGTCCCGGGCCCTGATAGAGGGGAGCCCAGCAGCAGATCAAGGACCGGCAACCAGACAGAGACAGCAGGCTGATTTTCAGATTTAATGCCGGCCGCGGGCCAAACACAGCTCGAGGACCGGCGGCCACTCCTGATTGGCTGCCGGTCTGCAAACTATGATTGGCTCACGGTGCAAGCTGTCAGAGGGAGGCGAAGCCTAGTGACTGGGAGGCCTGGATCAAAAAAGTTTACTTTGATGCTGGTGCGCAACGTCACGCTGCTGGTTGCAGGGAGGACTGGAGCCAGGACCAAGCTGTCGAGGAAGAGGAACAGCACAGGAGACAGCAGGTAAGTGTTGGCTGGGGGGGAGCCACGGTATGGGAGGGGGCAAAGCTGGAGACGAAGATGATGGGGGAGGGACTGGAAATTAAGATGCTGTTGCTGTGAGGCCCAAGGGCTGGGAGATATGAGCTGTAAGGCCCAGGGGCTGAGAGCTGGGAGGCCCAGGAGTTGGGGCCTGTGAGGCACAGAGGCTGGGGTTTGTGAGACACAGGGGCTGAGGGATGTGAAAAACCGGGGCAGGGTTTGGAGATGAGAGTCGCAGGGGCTGGGTCTGGAGCTGAGAGATGCAGTAGATGGGTTTGGGGCTGAGAGACCCAGGGACTGAGGTTGTAGCTGAGAGATGCAGGGGCTGGGTTTGGGATTGAGAGATACAGGGGCTGGGTTTGGGGCTGAGAGATGCAGGGGCTGGGTTTGGGGCTGAGAGATGCAGGGGTTGGGTTTGGGATTTAGAGATGCAGTGGGTGGGTTTGGGGCTGAGAGACGCAGGTGAAGTCTTACCCATCTGAACTACACAATGGGTAATGGTGGAACTTTGGGCCTGATTCAGAGCTGAACACTCTGACCAGAGCGCTCGCTCTGAATCAGGGCCGTCCTATTTAAATGTGGAGCGGCCTTTTGGACGCTCGCATAGCTGTGGGTTACCACCCACAGCTTATGCGAGCATCCATGATGATGGTCGCGATGGTCTTTGACCATCGCGACCATCGGGTTTGCGACGAGACCCTGTGGTAGGGTCTCGCTGCCGCAAGCCCAGGAGTGATTTTGGCTCTATCAGAGCCAAAGTCACTCTCACTGACATCATTACTGATGTCAGTGGGGCCGGACTCAGACGGTAGGCGTTCCCATGGGAACGCCTCCATCTGGCAGCCACGCCCCCGACACACCCACCAAACGGGCGTGCTGTCAGTCACCATCGACAGCAGGCCCCCTTTGGTGCAAGACCCCGAATGACGTATATCTCTTCGCTCGCCGGGTCTCGCACATGCGCATGACGGAGCTCCCTCCGTAGTGCACATGCGCATTCGCACAACATCGACCCGCTTGCGAGCGACCTTTGCTCGTGAGCGGGTCTGAATGACCCCCTTTATGCGGAAGTGGCTATATCAATGTATTTTATGTAAATGATACTTTTTTTAATGTATTTAATTTACATCCGGTTTTTCCAATTTAATGTGGACATAAAATAATTATGTACATATAGGTGTCATTCCAGAGATATCTCACTCTGCTGGGCTGTCTATGCTCGGCGAGTGTACGCTTCCAAATCGATCAGACTAGTTTGCGCACATTGCGAACCATCACCAGCAACGAGCGAATGCTTCTTAGCAAGCGGGTCTGAATCAGCTCCTTAGACCCCAATTTAACTGCAATGATGCCAGGAGAAGATGAAGCAGTGTAGGTAGAACTCCAATGCACAGAAATGGATATAGTGCTAAAGCGTGTGTGGTTGAATTGTAGCGTATGCTATTCAGAAGTTGCTTACTGCCCTTTACCATATTGAAAGTATGCCCCACATTTTTAATGACTGATTTGGGTCAATAAATAAATTAACATATGTTTTACCATCCTCTACCTGTTTACACCTCCTATTAATAAATAAGAATATTGTCCTTCTGTAACAATAACATGGTCTTAGCTCTCAGTATGTAAAACACACTTAGCAAAACCAACATGGCAGCTCCCACTGAGTGGTGGAGAAGATTCATATAAGTCAGTATAAAATACCCATGTAACACTATAAAGATTTGAATGGGCAGTTGCTGAGAGTTTAAGGATAAGTGTTTCACATTTCTGGTAAAGTCCCACCTTAAGCTGCACCGGTGCTGAAGGATAAGTTTGCCCTTTGGCTGTCGATAGGACTAAAGTTGCTGAAAATTGTGATTTCTAAGTGCTGAACCCACCGTTTCTTCAGTGGTTTCTAGGGACATTCGGCTTTTGAGACTTCTCTCATCCATCCTGTCCTGTACCCGGGTTTCTAGGTCTGTCAGGTCCAGTTTTCCACGCAGCCATTTGTCTATGTCCCCCATACTGTCCAATTGGGTCCTGAACTTCTGTCTTTCCAGTAACCAGTCAGAAATGCTCTTACCGATGTTACTAGTCTCTCTGATCTCAGCCATCCTTTCAGATTCCGACTTAATGATGCTGCCAGAAGCCACAAGCGACGGTTCTGTAACCTCTACTGACCCAGATTGCAGTTTTTCCATGGGGGGAGCAATGATGCGTCGTGTCCTTGACTTTGGAGGTCCAAACGTCCTGCAGGCCACCTTGAAGAAACGAGTCTGGGACAGATCTCTCTGCTTGTACCCCGTCAAGCAGGGCCGGACTGGGACTAAAAATAGGCCCTGGCATTTTAAAGCACACAGGCCCACCTCAGTGTCAGCAATCTGGCTCCAGGCATAGACTCCTCCCCTTACTAATCCTGACTCCTCCCACATCTTAGTCTATGCGCTTACGCATATAATTAATATTAGAACATAAAAGTGTACATCATTCTCTGTAAAAAAAAATACACACAAAAGAGCACATCCTGCAGGGGATTCATACATGTGCAGTGGCGTAACTAGGGTATTTGGAGCCCAGGGCAAATTTGAAAAAGGAGCCCCCCCCATGTGCGCGCGCCAAAGGCGCACGCGTCAAAAAAATGGGCGTGGTCACTTTAAAATGGGGCGTGGCAACATGACACACCCCTTTATTTTCAAACTGAACATTCCTATCCATATGCACCTTAACCCCAGTAGTACCCCCAGTATGCAGTTGTGGTCCCTCTCATGCAGGCCCATAGTAGTGCCCCTTATACAGTATCCCCAGTAGTGGTCCCTCTTATACAGCCCCCAATTAGTTCCCCTTACTCAGTACCCCCAGTAGTGGCCCCCCCAAATGCAGTGCCCCACATAGTGTTCCCCCTTTTGCAGTGCCCCCAGTAGCAGTCCCCACAATGCAGTGCGCCCAGTAGCAGTATCCCCTTATGCAGTGCCCTTTTATATAGTGCCCCCAGCAGTAGTCCCCCCCATGCAGTTTTCCCAGTAGTGGTCCCCTTATGCAGGCACCCTGTAGTGATCCCCCTATCTAGTGCCCCCTGTAGTGGTCCCCGCAGTGCTCCTAGCAGTAAGCCCCTTATATAGTGCCCCCCCCTCCCATGCAGTGCCCCCAGTAGTGGTCCCCCTGATGCAGGCTCCCAGTAGTGACCCCCCCCTATCCAGTGGTCCCTGTAGTGGCCCTTCCTATTATTGCCCCCATGAGTGGTCCCCCGAGTGCAGTGCCTCTAGTAATACTAGGCCCCTTTTAGAATGCCCCCAGTGGTAGTCCCCCCCCCAAGTAGTAGTCCCCAGTAGAGTAGCCCCCCCCCAGTTGAGGTCCTCCCAATGGCACCCCCAGTAGATGTCCCCCCCAGAAGATGTCCCCCCCAGTAGTAGCCAACCCCTCCCCCGTTGTGCATATAGGTTTAAAAATAAATAAATATATATAAAAATATACTTACCTGATTCCACGCTGCTCCTGTCCGCAATGCCGCTCCCGCCCTCCAGTCCGCCCGGGCTGGCGCGCTCAGCACTATGGGACTGACGTCATGACGTCAGTCCCATTACCCACTGCAGGAGCCGGACGGAAGTCTGGCTCTTGCAGTGGGTGCTGCAGCAGTCAATGAGAGTCTATCTGACTCTCATTGGCTGCTGTTTAACACACGCATCGCCGCCAGCGCTGGCGGCGATGCGTGTGTTATGCACAGCCTGAGCCCGCCTCCTGGTGCTATTGGGCAAGCGCTCAGGGGGAGGGAACGGGCTCAGGCGTGCAGCACAGGACCGGCGCTGGAAGCCTAGCGCCGGTCCTGTGCAAATGTGTAGCGCTGACCGCACTCATTGCGGTCGGCGCTACACTGGCTAACTAGGGCGGGCGGGCCGGTACCGTGGCCGGCGGCGCCCCCCCGCGCCGCCGGACCCAACGGCGCCCGGGGCACAAACCCCGTTCGCCCTGCCCTAGTTATGCCACTGTACATGTGCCATATTTAAACATTTGGTATTTGGTTTGTTCTGTTAGGTAAAGCTGGTGCTACATTGGTATATGTCACACACAAAGTAAAGGGAAGGCATTTTCCCAACTGACCAAGGCCTAGCCTAGTAGTTGTAGAGGATTAGATAGTGTTCACTGTAGGAATTTTGTAGGGCAGGGGTACTGAGCAGAGGAGGACACATCTGTGTTCACCAAGCAGAGCTGTTACTACACATTTTGATGCCCTGTAGACATAAAGAGCATTGGTGTCCCCCATCACAAAAGAATCTGGTAGTATGCGCGCCGTAGGCGCTCGTCGAAAAAAACAGTGTGTTCGCTGGGAAGGGGCGTGAGCACACAATAGTACCCCCAATTCAAATTATTCCATACCATAGTACCCCTTTGTCACATTACACTGCAGAGTAGTGCCCCTCATTCAAGTTACACACAGTAATGCCACTTACACCCAGTGATCGCGCTAAATGAAAAAAGTGTGGGTCCCAGGGACACCTCACTTTAAAAAAATTGTGGGCTTACTCCATAGTGTCTGGGTCCTATGACAATTTATGCCTCACTACGTGTAGCGCATAAAAAAGCACAGAACAGCAGAAGGGGTACAGACATGAGGAGAACAGGGAGCACAGGTGGGAGGGGAAGTACACAGGAGAGCAGAATGGGTACAGACATGAGGAGAGAGGACTAGGGGGCACATGTGGAAGGGCAGAGTACACAGGAGAGCAGAAGGGGTACAGACATGAGGAGAGAGGACTAGGGGGCATAGGTGGAAGGGCAGAGTACACGGGAGAGCAGAAGGGGTACAGACATGGGGAGAGGGGAACAGGAGACACAGAGGTGGGAGGGCAAAGTACACAGGAGAGCAGAACATGCACAGACATGGGGAGAGGGGAACAGGGGGCACAGGTGGGGGGGAAGTACACAGGAGAGCAGAAGGGGTCCAGACATGGGGAGAGAGGACTAGGGGGCACAGGTGGAAGGGCAGAGTACACGGGAGAGCAGAAGGGGTACAGACATGGGGATAGGGGGACAGGAGACACAGAGGTAGGAGGGCAAAGTACACGGAGAGCAGAACATGCACAGACATGGGGAGAGGGGAACAGGGGGCACAGGTGGGAGGGGAGAGGGGAACAGGGGGCATAATGGAGCTGGAGAGCAAGCATATTATTGCGCATGCCCAAACAAATTAAGGGGCCATGGTCTCATGGAAAAAGCCATAATCATTACGCATACCCCTTTCTTGTCACTCTGGGAACAGTCCTTTCCATTCCATATGCACCTTAATGCAGTCCCCCCAGTAGTGCCCATTATACAGTACCCCCAGTATGCAATGCCCCCAGTAGTTGTCACTCTTATGCAGGCCCCCAGTAGTGATCCCCCTTATACTGTGCCCCCAGTAGATGCCCCCCCCTGTGCAGTGCAGTGCCCCAGGAGTGGTCCCCATTATACAGTCTCCCAGTAGTGCCCCTTATATAGTGCCCCCAGTATAGTGTTCACTCTAGCTCCGGCAGCAGGCAGGGCGCCGCAGCTAGAAAGGACACTGCCGTGCACGCGCCCGATAAGAGGGTGTGGCTATTGAAAAGGGGGCATGTCTATAAGACAAATCCCATTTTCGTCACTCTTGGGGGCGTGCCCGGCACTTACGGACATGTCCAGCAGCTCGAAAGCGCTGCCGGCAGGGAGAATAGATGCCGGGCATATTTTCCCACCCGCAGGACACTGTGACCCGTGGGTGAAGACGGCACCCGCAGGCTGTGAGGGCAGGGCACTCTTTGCCCTCCTTCTGGAGGGCAGGGCACCGCGTCCCGCTAAAACAGCCTAGCGGGAAAGCTACAGTAGTAGTCCCTCCCTATGCAGTGCCCCCCAGTAGTGGTCCCCCTGTCGAAACCGGATAATTGGGTAAGACAGAATCTGTTTGCAATCTGGAAAACCTGCACGACGCCATCTTGTGAATGGCAGCAAGACTACACAAGCGCCATTTTGTCAAAAATACATAGTACACAAAAAACAGTGCAAAGTTGCTAAAAGTAGCACGAACAACTTTTTAACAATCTTCCCCAAACACATACCGACAGTGTTCAGAATACATAAAATAACTTTCCAACACATTAAAATCACCACAGACTTATATTTGAGCAACAGCAAAGCAGTGGTGTTTTCCCCGCATACATACATTTAAAAGCAATGGTCCCGTAACGCAAAAAGGATAATTATTACTTGGTTTAAATGCAATGTCAGTATATAAAGAAATGAATGTTTTCTGTAACTATGGCTTAGTAAATGACAATTGGACTGTGTTTGGAAAAGTACTGATCTACTCTGTTTCCACAGCGTTCCGGTGACATCAATATGAAGATCAGAACATGCGGCTATGAAAGATGAATGTTAGAGAGAATAACTATTTGAAATGTTGTAAGCCATAAGTAGCTTAGATTTGCATGTGGGGGATGCAAAGGGAGGTTGGAGACCTTTTGTATCCATTTGAAATTGTCCAATAAATGCCCTGTAACAGATTTCTAACCCTTACCAAAAGACAATGACATTGTGTAGGCTTGTTTACATTTTTGTCCAAAGGACTGGTTATTCCAGTCTAATCAATAGAGATAGCTAACTGGGACTAGAACCTAATTAGCAGTAGTTTCCGGAAACCAAAAGGATACTCCCTTTCTGATGACCTCACAGGTGAAAGGGGGCGGGAACATAGCATGCACATTCTGAGAACACACAAGCCAGCACACACACTTAGAGATTTTGGAAGAGAGAGAGGTTCCCTCTCTCACAAGACAACGGAAAATGGGTCTCAGTTCCCCTGGGTTATAGCTAAGTATAAATTGTGCAATATTTAGCCTATTTGGGTGTCTGTAGCTATTTTTGGTGTTAACCTGTTATTAGCTTAGCATGGTTTGTGGTTTATAGTTTTCTAAGGATATTCATGAGTCTGTGTTAGCATACAGTGGATGATATGTTATCTAATCTGTACTTTTCATCTACACTGTAGGGTACAATAGTCTGTTATCAGCATGCAGGAAAGGGATTGATTATGGAGTTTTTGTAATATTTGTAAATGATTGATGCTGGTTGATTGAGATCCTCTGGTGAGCTGTGTTAGGGCCTTCCCATGTGCTCTGTGTTAGGGCCTTCCCATGTGCTCTGTGTTAGGACCTTCCCATGTGCTTGAACAATATCTCTGCTTGGGAGAGATAGGCTTGGTATGTGTTGTATACTCATGAATGTAATCATAGGGTGGTATCAGTGATATATATTATGGAAGTTGAATTAATAACAGCTTTGAATGGTCATAAGTAATTGCTGTATGGGTCAGATAGGTATATTGTCTGCAGTTTATTAGAGATGGCTACTTCCATGTGGGATGATCAAATGAAATTATAATTCTACCCAGTTATGGTGTTGTATGGGTCAGATAGGTATATTGTCTTTATTATAATTATGATCATTAATGGATATATGATTTACAGAAGTTACAACATTATGCAAGTTTTCTTACTTTCAAAATGGAGTGTATTATGGGAGTTTTCAATGTGAGTTTTCAAATTGGAGTTTGCCTAGGGATCATGAGGCTTGCAAACAAAGGAAGAGCATGTGCTTCAGCCCTTCCCCCTCCCCACAGTCTAGTGGGTACTGGATGATGTCTGTTGTAGGATGGTATTGTTGTATATTGGAATCAGCTTGTGTTGTAGATGTTGGAATATTAAATGGTGCAGTGTTTGCCTGATGTGTTGGCATATGATATTCAACTTGCATATTTAATTAACTATGGCATTATGGGAGATTTCAATGAGGTAGCTTCATAATGGAGTTTGTTTGTAGACCATGCGGTTTGGACAATAGGGCAGGTAGCTTCATAATGGAGTTTGTCTGTAGACCATGCGGTTTGGACAATAGGGCAGGAAGCATTCCCAACCCCCCCCTACACACACACACACACACACACCATCACCAGTTATCTTGAACATGTGCTCTCAGCAGACATTGATATCTCTCTCATTATATTTTAATGTGTCTCTCTTTCTCTCTCTCTCTCTGTTCTCTGTTCTCTGTCTCCCTGTCTCATATTGCTCCTTGTATTTTGATCTTTATTAACCATTCCATGTATATTAACTGTACCTTATGACCTATTGTTTGTACAATTTATTTGCGCTCATTATTAGATCATAGCGTTGTAACATCTGTACTTTTACCTGAATAATAATCTTTAGCCCGTTGGACCACTATTCAACTGTCTCAGTATTTCATTAATGGTATAACCAAACACAGCGCTAATTAGCGACATCTTGTGGTCTTAGAGGTTCTAGGCAGGTGAATCTTAGAGGTTTATAGGCAGGAATGTATTAAAAGGTTTATTTACAAATTCAACACCCCCTATGCAGTACCCCTTATACAGCACCCCCTGTAGTGGTCCTCCCAATTCAGTGCCCCCAGTAGTGGTCCCCCCTATGCAGTGCCCCTTGTGCCCCAGGAGAGGTCCCCCTTATGCAGCCCTCCAGTAGTGATCCCCCCTATGCAGTGCCCCTTATACAGTGCCCCCAGTAGTGGTCTCCCCTGTGCAGTGCCCCTTGTGCCCCCAGTTGCAAGCCCCTTATATAGTACCCCCCATGCAGTGGCCCCAGTAGTGGTACCCCTTATGCAGTGCCCTTTAAATAGTGGCCCCAGTTGTAGTCCCCCCCTACACAGTACCCCCAGTATTGCCCTTTATATAGAGCCCCCAGTAGTGGTCCCCCAATGCAGTCCCCCCCAGTATTGCCCTTTATATAGAGCCCCCAGTAGTGGTGCAGTGATCCCAATGGTAGTGACCCCAGTGGTAGTCTCCCCCCTATGCAGTGCCCCTAGTAGTAGTCTCCTTCCCTTAAAGTGCCCCAAGTAGTAGTCCCCCCCCTTGTAGTGCCCCTAGTAGTTGTCCCCCCCCCTTTGTAATAGTAGTAGTAGTCCCCCTAGTAGTAATCCCCCCACAGTAGTGCCTCCCTCAGTAGACACACACGTAATGAAAAAATAACAAAACACTTACCTGAATGGTAGGGGAGGCAGCATGCAGGTCTTCCCCAGGCTTTTGCCGAACTAGCTGCTCCCTGTTACTAGAGGTACAGCCGGTCCTCTAGCGTCCGGCAGCAGAACATGGCAAATGAAGACATCTTAAATTTCAATGTGCTACGATTGTCTCCTATGAGGCGGCGGCCATTTTGGGAGAGACAATTTCAATAGTACTGTATCCAAGTAGACGGACAGACCGGCCCACGCAGCCATCGGCCCTTCTGGCATTTGCCAGAAGTGCCCAATGGTCAGTCCGGCCCTGCCGTCAAGTGATTATCCATTGGTGGATGAAAGTCCTGGAACGAGACTTCTGTAGCCAATGTCACATTCAGCATAGTTTCATCCCGGATAATGTAATTGGAGCAGATTCCATGCGTTACATGCACTGCAGCTGTGCCACAAGTTTTCCTACTTATTCTGCTATTTCCATGGGCGACAGATCTCTGGAGCTTACACTAGGGCTGGTCCTGGAATGGAAAAATATGAACATGTCCAGGATCATTGTTTTAGCGGTTCTGCTTCACAAAACAACATTAGACTATAATTTGATTGCAAACGCAAATTAGGTTCACTAAAAAAAATCACAAATTGCAACACACATACAAAGCAACGCCGATGACTATTTTAAGTGTGGGTCTTGGACAGGAGCCTATGCGCCTGATTTACGCCAGGCACACATCACAGACACTTACGGCTCACTTGTACCCATGTTGTAAACCAATTTTTTAAAATGTAACAACCAAAGTAGCTATTACGCATCAATTAAATTTTAAATCCTGTCGGTGACGGTCGCTACGGCATAGCCGCACATGCAAAATCGCCTACTGCGTCCAACATCGACATTGCGTGTAATTTTGGATTAAGCCCAAGGAACAGAGAAATTGTGTAGCTGGAAGGTTATGCTGGAACTTGCAGTGCCACTATTGGCTGAGCGTGGACTAGATGGCAGACATAGACCACTCCTGAAAATGACCAAATAATAATAGATAATGAGAATAGCCAGGGCCGGCCCGAGCCTAATTTTTTTGGTAAGCGGATATAGATTTCGGCGCCCCCTGTTGAAATAATCCCAATTTTCTGATACGAGAAAAAGGATATGTAATTGAACAGCCTTTCCCCGCGCATCGGGGATTTTTGACGATAATATGTCACGGGGGAAATCCTGTGGCTAATTGAATACCCATAAAGAAAAAAAAAAAAACACATTAGCCCCCACGTGAAAATAATTATGCTTTTATGCTCGCAAAAAAAAACAGGCCCCACATGAAAATAATTAAACACACACATAGGCTCCCACATGAATATGTATGAAGTCCTTATACAGCAGGACCACCCTGGGTGCTAAGATACATTTATACCCAAAGATACATATTCAGGGAGAAGGTAACAGCACTGGGTGACGGGGAGAGGATGACAGCACTGGGTGATGACAGGGAAGGGTGACAGCAATAGGTGACAGGGAGAGGGTGACAGCAGGGAGAGAGTGACATCAGTGGGTGACGGGGAGGGAGTGACATCAGTGGGTGACAGGGAGAGGGTAACAGCAGTGGATGACGGCAGTCGGCGTCAGGGAGAGGGTGACGGCAGTCGGCGTCAGGGAGATGGCAGTCGGCGTCAGGGAGAGGGTGACGGCAGTCGGCATCAGGGAGAGGGTGATGGCAGTCGGCGTCAGGGAGAGGGTGGGCACAGCGCTCACATGACACATGTATGTCATTACACATGCAACACAGTACCAGGCAGCAGCACAAGGCGGGCTCTCAGCGTGGCTCTGGCTCTGACACTGGCATCTAATGCCCGACATACAAAAAATAGGTTCCCTGTTCTTCCACAGACAGCCCTGCACTTAGTCAGGTGGTGCATGGGCTGTCTGTGGGGGGCGGGGCTGGGACAACATGATAAAAATTTTTTAAAAAGAGTTACCGGCCAACAGATGTGTCGGCCCCAAGAGCATATCGGCCCACAGGGAATCTTCCCGATGGCTTAAACAGTCAATCACCCCCTGCCTGGGGGTAATGATGGGAGGGGACTGCCTCCTCCTCCCCCTTTGTTATTGCCTGTGACTCCACAGGGCCCCATGAAAATACCGCAAAGGGGCTCCATAAATAATGTATATTTAAATACATACAGCATAAAAATTCTGAAAAAAAAACATGAGTGTGCCGGGCCCTGAGATTTCTGTTGCTGGCCCTGCCCTCAGCTCATCTGCCCTTAAAACTGCTCTCCCCTCTTACACATACACAGATCTCACTCTGACCCACCCACAGCTCTCCCCTTCCCCACTCAGCCACCCACTCACACACAGCTTTCCTCACTAGCCACCCCCATCCCCCTTTCCTCATTCAGCTACCCCCTCACACACAGCTTTCCTCACTCAGCCACCCCCACACACAGCTTTCCTCACTCAGCCACCCCCTCACACACAGCTTTCCTCTCTCAGCCACCCCCACACACAGCTTTCCTCACTCAGCCACCCATTCACACACAGCTTTCCTCACTCAGCCACCCCCTCACACACACAGCTTTCCTCACTCAGCCACCCCCTCACACACACAGCTTTCCTCACTCACTGAAATTTCCCCCAACACAGCTTTCTCCCCCCTTACTCAGATCCCCCACTTCACACACACACACGCATCTCCCCTCCTTATACATACCCAACCCCACACACACAGCTCCTCACCTAAACAGAGCTCCCCTCCCTTCACACACACAGATCACCCCCCCTAAACAGAGCTCCCCTCCCTTCACACACACAGATCACCTCCCCTTACTCAGATCCCCACCCCCCTCACCTCACCTCACCTCACTATAGCAGGGTGCAGAAGATCAGCAGTGCTGCTGAGCTGAGAAAAGATCACAGTGCCTCCATACTGGGGGCGTGTTGTGGGTGGAGCCACAAGCACCACTCCGCCCACACCTTCAGGCTTAGCTCAGAATACGCTCTGCTGCCCTAGTCGGATGACTGTTTTCCAGCACCCGGACGCTGACTGCTCTGCATGAAAGCTGTATGTTGGGACTGGAGGAGGCAGGAGCTCGTAGCTCAGTGCTCCTCTACGGATGGCCGCTGACCGGCAGGCTGCTTCTCTCATGAGGATGACACGCTACTGGGGGCTGGGTCACGTGCATCAGACGGCCGCTCTGCCTGACCCTGCCTCTGCCAAACATTTAATTTGACAGGTCAGGTGGTGCAACACAGTGGGGAGGGGGGAGGAAGCAGGGACCTGGCCAGGGGGAACGGAACGGTCGGCAAGACACAGTAGCACTGTGTGATGAAGAGCTTCCCTGCAGTATGCGGCTGCCTGTCATACAGCCGACAGCAGCAACAATTGTCTCAGCAGTAACAGCGGGGAGAGCGCCTCTCCAGCCTGCGCCTCCCTGCAGTGCTGAGAAGTTTGCGCACAGGTCCTGACGGCGCCCTTACAGCTTGGCGCCATACGCAGCTGCGTATTTCGCGTAATGGGCCGGCCGGCCCTGAGAATAGCCTCCGGCTGGACAGCATGGTACCTTGCAGTAAAAAAACAGGGACAAATCCATAAAATTGTACCCACTGTAAAAAATCTGATATCAGGGCTGTCACACCCCATGCATTAGTGATGATATCAATCAGGCTTCCAGGCTATAATAAGTTAACACAGGGCTAGGCAATGTCACGCACTCAAGCTCATGTGGTACTACAAGTTCCAGCGTGCCCTGCCACAGGGTTACACCTCCCAGCATACCCTGTGGCAGGGCATGCTGGGAGGTGTAGTTCCACAGCAGCTGAAGTGTCACACATTGCCTAACCCTGCTAAAAAAAAACTAGTGTATAAAATAAAGTACCCCTGACATGAAGGAGCAGCTCCCCAGCTAGGCTCTGTAGGTGCAGGAGCCTTCCAGTCCCTCACATCCCAGGCTTGTTGCTTTCAAGGTACCAGGGCGACGGCCCGACCCCACTCTCTGATTGGCCTGGTTAAAACATGTCCCCAAGTGTCTGACAGTGGGTCTGGCATCATTTCCATTTTATTGAAGACCGAAGCTTGTTGACGATAAGGATGTGGGCTCAAGGAAAATGTCTCCTGTACTGGAGACAAATTGTTTAATTAATAACAATGAAATAATAATAAAACAAATGTCAGAAATCAGAATTCTGTTTTGCTGCCAGTGAGTGTTTGGCTCTCTGCTGCCGGTAATATGCCTCACAAGCTAACATCTGATTTCCTGTGGAAGCAGCAGAGCAAGTTTGTGTCAGTACCGTGGTGTGTACCCCAAATGGACGAGTAAGTTGTGTTTTGTCCACTTTCTGAGGCAAAAATGCAAGATATTTTTATTGACATGATGTTAGTCCTGGTGGGATGATACTACTACGTGCTCTCTCTCTCCTAAAACAAGAATTCTGAGTTTGCATGGAATTATTTTTTAGTTATTACTGTACTGTAGGCGTAGGGGTGTGTATTGTGTATATATAAAAAAGTAGGCTATAAGGAGATTTTTGGGTGCTTTGAGGTACTTAAATTTTTTTTTATAAAAATGTATTATTTTTCAAGAAAATACTGTTATTAAATTTGGGGTGATGAAACTGACAAGTTGATTTTGGGATAATTTGAGGGCATTTTTTAAACCCAAAAAATTACATGTAATTAGTGGACTAATTAAGCTAATTAAAAACTTCCAATTTCCTAATTAGTCATTGGGGGAGGGTGGAGGCGTGGCCCCCTTGGCAGGTTGTCCCAACATTGTATCCTTAAAATAAAGACTTTCCCTACCATGGGCGATATTCATTTAGTTTCATGTCCGCGATAAAGTTTCGCCTGCCCGACTTTCCGCCTACATCACATGTTTTGGACACGGAAACTTATCGTGTGCGCCCCCGCTATTCACCCTATTCAATTCCAAACCACGCGAAAACGGCAGGCCGCGAAGTCGGAATAGGTGGCAAGTGCTATCAGAAATAGGGAAATCAGCCTGAACCCCCCAAAAAGATGCACTAACATTGGGGATCAGTGTAGATGTGCCCAAATAGCCCTAATAAATCTATTTGGGGTACTTAAGTTGTGTTAATTGCTTCTTATTAGCGTCTTTGCACAAGTGGTAAAGAATGGCATAAAGCAGTATTTTTGGTGAATATAAATAGTCCTGTATAAATTTGGGGTACATGAAAATGGGTGCTAGCAGGGTTTAAAGTCTCTCAAGTGAGGTTTTAAAAATCGTGAAAAACGCACTTGTTGCATGCACCTGCAATCCTAAAAACACCTGACCCATCCTTACAGACCCCCAAAAAGTCTATTTCGCTAGTTTTTATGCTTGTCCCCCCACTTTTTACTTTTATCGCACCCAAAATGAAAGTACTTTTTTGGGGTGTTCTTTTTTTTTCGGAATTTTTTGACACAGTTGTCCTTTGGGGGCTGCCCCATGGGTTCTGAGTGGTTTCCCCACCTTTGCACCCCAAAATAAAAAAATTGCACTTCTTTTCTCCTATTATACAGAGGCGCATCTTTTTCGCCTATTACATTGCATTGACTTGCCGTGTACGCGAAAAGCGGCTGGAATTGAATATGGAGATAAGTTTCCGCCACGCAATAAGCCGAGTTCGGCGATACTTTTCTGCGGATCTGGGCTTTTCGCGTCTAATTGAATACGGCCCCATGTCTCACCCTCAGGGAGGTGCGGATGGAAAAATTTTGAGTTTACTCTGACTGGCTCAGTGCGAGTTGCTAATTGGATTGCTACATGAATTTGCTATGTGAATTTGCAGCGAAAACGTCAACTCGCACCTCTCAATTCGCACCTAATTGTTTTCGTCCATGTCAGTAAGCAGTGTGTATTGCAGTGTCTGTGTCAGTAAGCAGTGTGAGGCATTGTCCATGTCAGTAAGCGGTGTGTGGCTGTGTCCACTCCATGCCAATAAGAAGTGACAGCGTCAGTAAGGAGGGACGCAGGAGGGGCGTGGGCATATAATAGGTTAGACAAGAATATATATGAAGTAATAGGTTAGACAAGAATATATATGAAGTCACTACTTTTGCTTTAGATAACTTGCTTTGTTTTCTTACATTACAGCCTCCAGCCTCAGAGAGTCCATCTGGACCACAGCCGTATAGCGGTGAGGTTACACAGCAGACGTAGCAGCCGTATCCTGCCTGCAGCACCACCTGAGATCCAACTTCTTTGGACAAGTAAGTCAGAACCAGAGACTGCTCTGGTCACACAGGGGGCATGTGATAGAAATGCAATAGAATTTCAAAGCATTTTTATACTGCAGGGTCCATAGGGTATCCACAGGATACCTTGGGGTATAGGCGATGGCTCTGCCGTCGGGCACCACACAGTTAATCTTTTAGTCCCAGGATGCACTGGGGCCTCCTCTCCTATACCTCACCCTCAGGCACCACACAGTCGGGTACCACACAGTTAATCTTTTAGTCCCAGGATGCACTGGGGCCTCCTCTCCTATACCCCACCTTCAGTTTCGTAGGTGCCCGGCCGGAGTCGGGTCACTGCACAGAGGAGCTGCTGATACAGCCCCTGAAGATCTTCAAGAGTGGTCAGCACGGACAGTCCAGTGGACGTCCATGCTGCCACTCCGACACCCCGCCGGCGCTGACCGCCCCAGCTAGCGGGAACCCCTGGGGGTCTTGGACTGTGGCCGAATCTTCACGGGGGACATTGAGGTAAGCAGCGGGCATCTGTGGTAGGCGCCCCCTGAAGCACAGTCCACCTTTTGTCCCCAGGGCTGGGGGCTCCCTGGGGACAGCTGCTTGTGGAGCGAGGCAAGAGCCTGCGCTAGCACTGAACCACCGGGATATGGGGCTGGAGCACCGCAGAGTTGCGCTCCAGCATCCTGGGGGTTAAAGGCATGCCAGGGGAGCGCTCTTCCCTGTATAGCGCAGGCGGCGCCTCCTCCGCTGCACACAGCGCCACTTTTTCTTCAGTGATTCAGCAGGCTGTTCCAGCGTTCCTCACCCGGGCCCGCCCACTCTGTGCTCTCCGGTAGCCATCTTTTTTGAGCTACAACGCTGGTCTCACACTGCGGTGCCTGGTTCCCCCCTGCATATCTCTCCTCCAGTAGTAAGGTCAGAGTATGCAGCACTATTCCTACTAGACATTAGGTCTTGTAGTCGATTATAGTGCTATTGTGCAGGTTGTTTTTTCTGCTAGCGCTGTGTCTGATTTCTTCTGTCAGCCTTTTTTTGCTATCGCTTTATCTTTCCTCCCCTCAGCCCTCTCGTTACTGTACTGTCAGGGTGGGAATTGCCTCACAATCAGAAGTTCTCACTGTGTGGTGGGTCACATTATTTATCCTGTCTGGGAGCGAAGATTCAATGCTAAATAGTGCTCCTCGCCAACTTGTCTGCTCCAGATGTAAAATAGGTAGAGGAGAAGGGGATGTATGTCAGGAGGGCTTATGTACAGCTGTTATGCCTTTTCCTATACCCCTACTGTGCCTGAAATGTCACAGGAGCCTCCATGGGCTTGCCAACACATGCTCTAAATGCCTTAGTGGATCAGTTGTCTGCCCCTGCTGCGTTCCCCCCACTGGGGTTCCCGCAGCAGGCAGAAGTCCTGTCCCCTGTACTAGGGGTCCAGGGAAAGATGATGGTGGCATACTGTCCCCCTCCACAGGCGCTTCCCCCCCGTGGAACCTGTCTGGGTTAACACTTTGTCCACTACGGTTCAAAACCTGACGGATGGGTTACAGGAACCTCCGTTTAGGCCGGCTAAGAGACTGTTGTTACTCCCCATCACTCAAGTATAATGATGACATGTAGTCTGATGAGGGTGATCTCCTAGATTTATTTGATTCTGAGCCCCCTCCCAAAGGAGTTGAGTCTAAAATATTTGTACCTCATACGGGCCGTCTGAATGGGCATGCTCATCACTGACAATGGCCTTCCCACGGCTATGCCCACATATGCTTATTTTAAGGAAATGATTTAACCACTAAGGCGCCTGGCTTATGCATACCCCTTTGCAGACAGCTATTTCACTAAATGGGAGTCTCCCTCTTAGGTGGATTCTCATGTGACACACTTGAATTCAGCTGTGTACATTAAAGAGGCAGCTTTGGATTCTTACTTCAAGGATTTCTGCGCCGGTGGTGTCCGCTCGCGCTCCTTGTGGTACGCTCTTGGCAGTGGCAAATGCAGGATTTCTAGAGGGGGGTTTCCAAATGCTTGATTTTAGAGTGAGTGTGGCCAGTCCATGAAGAGGGCATAATTAGCACTTATCCAGCTTTATTATGTTACATGCAAAGTATATTGTGTGTCATAATTCCAGCATATACAGGACCAGCAATCACAGTGAGCCATTAGATGCGGCAGTAGGTCCATCCTGTCTGAGCTGAATGTTTTATTTCAGATGTGAGCACCATTCCAGAGTATTGGAGCAAATCTGGGACTCTGGGGGGCAGCAGAAGAACCTAGCACTGTCCTGGACATATATATGTACATATTGGTCTCCTTATGTACTGGATAGAGTATTATTATACAGTATGAATAATTAACCCTATTGATGGTCTATACAGCAGTGCACCCCTAACAGTGCATGTTTTCCACATCTCCTAGTTGGTGCACAGGTGTATTTATTACTAGCTGACGCATTTTAAAAGATCCACAGGTGGTGCTAATCATTTCATTTGTGATACTGAGCCGAATATGCAGCGCTAGTAACATTCTATTATATTACTATTTCTATTGTGGTCATGGTGTGTGCTGGGGAGGGGGGTTTCCAGGCAGATGGAAACCCCCCCTGCGTTTGCCTATGCTTGGAGAGCAGATGTGGAATCCAAGAAGGGATTGGAATGCTTACCTTATAATGCTCAGGTTCTGTTTGGCCCTGATTTAAAAAAATTGTGGATACGCTGGCGACAGCTAATTTTGCATGCCTGTCTTCAGCTCCGATTCCATCCTGATCTGGGACCTCGTATTTTTGATTCTGTCATCCCCAGGGTAAGCCTAAGGTGCAGTCATTTCCGAGACCCTCCGGGGCCAAGAATGCTGCGTAGTCCAAGAAACAGACTTGGAGCGGTAGATGTCCGGTCACCATACCAGACGACAAACCCTCAGCCTGGCGGGTCAGGCCTCCCCTTGGGGAGGCCCACGGTGGGGGCCGACTTCTACTATTTGCCCAGGGCTGGTGTCAATTCACCGCAGACGGACTGGGTCCTTCTCACTTGTGTAAAGGAAGTGGTCTCCCACGGATATGCCCTGTCCTACCGAGAAGGCCTCCCCATCAATTTTTCACCGCAGGCCTTCCTTCAGTTTAAGAAAAGGCCATGGAAATCCAGTAGGTGGTGCGTTCTATGCTCCTGGCAGGGGTCATAGTGCCTGTCCAATCACCCCAAAGAGGGATGGGTTATTATTCCCACTTCTTTCTGGTACAGAAAAACGTGCGGTGCATACCGTCCTAGCCTCAACCTCAAGTCCCTAAACAGATTACAAAAGGGTACCTCGGTTCAGGATGGAAACTCTGTGTTCCATTGTATTAGCTATGGAACTTGGAGACATTGTGGTGACTCTGGGCATCCAGGATGCCTACCTGCATGTCCCTATTGCAACATCTCATCAATGTTTCCTCAGATTTGCTGAACTGGATCAACATTACCGGTTTCAGGTCTACCCTTTGGTCTCTCTATGGCACCACGGGTATTTACTAAGGTAAGG
>JAUIMM010000114.1:1335000-1555000 GCA_031769625.1 Taudactylus pleione | reverse complement strand
GTGCCAGAGGATCAGGATGAACATTAATAGAAAACAATACGTTAATATATGCCACAATCTTATTCCAAAATAGTCTAATCTTTGGACATTCCCAAAAGTTATGGTAATAAGTAGCTGGATAATGATGACATTTAGGACAGACTCCAGATTCATCCTGAACCATGTGTTTGCGTTGTTGTTGTGTTATATATGCCCTATTTATAAATTTAAAGTGGACTTCCTGAAGAAGAGCCGATTGGGCGTATTTCATGGTGGAATCAAATTGTGATAATACATCCAGGGATTCTGGGTTGCATGCCATATCTGATGCCCATCTAGCATTGGTGACCCTCCATATCTTCCTCACATCTCTGTCTAGTAAGTCTCCATAGAGAAGTCTGGTATGGTATGTGTTACTTTTAATAAAGACAAGTAAATCAGATAAGATGTCTGTGGAGTCATCAAGAGACCCTAACGAAGGAAGGGAGTTTGCAAAATGTCGGGCCTGTAAATACATAAAAAATTGGGCATGAGGTAAATCGAAAGCTATTCGAAGATCACCAAAAGATCTCAGATTTCCTCCAGGATCAAAAATATCTTTTATTTTCATTATTCCTTTGTCTCTCCATTGTAAAAATCTGATATTTTCCAAGGCAGGTGTGAAAGCCGGATTTCCCCAAAATGTAGTGTAATGAGAGCTACTGAAGTTTCTATTAAGTTTACGGTTAATAAATAACCAGGCATTGTATGTATCGAAAAACAAAGGATTGTGGAGTATATCTCGAGGAATTAATGAACGGGGAGAGTGTAGTAATGCTGCTGGTGAGAAAGGGGCTAATATAGCCTTGTCTATAGAGATGTCAGTGTATAGATCTCTGTCAAGCAGCCAATCTGATATATATCTGAAAAAAATTGTCTGCGAGAAAATTTTTAGATTTGGGAAACCCAACCCTCCGTCCGCTCGTGGAAGGTATAATTTATTCATATTTATTCTGGCCTTTTTTCCCTGCCAGATAAATTTGGAGAATGCTTGAGTGCAGGATGTAAGGTCTGTTTTGTTAAGTGATATGGGTAACATCTGTATGATATATGTTATTTTAGGGATAATTATACTTTTTATTAAAGCAATTCGCCCCAACAGGGAAAGGGGGAGGCTTTTCCAGAGGTCTAAGAGATGGAACATTTTTTTAAGTAATGGTGTGAAATTGCTTGTATATAGATGTTTCAGGTCTGACGTTATAAAGGTACCCAAATATTTCAGTTTTGAGTTAGCACGTTTGAATATAGAAAGGGGTGAGGGTAAGGGATTGTGGGTTGAGCAACTCGAGACCGTAAGAATCTCCGATTTATCAACATTAATTTTATAACCAGCGAAAGACCCGAACTCAGAAATGATATCTAAAATGTTTGGAATGGATTGTGATGGGTTGGAAATAAGTAACATCATGTCATCTGCAAAAAGACTAACTTTTAATTCTAAATGTCCAATTTTGATACCACTGAATAATTTGGATTGTCGTAAGGCCACCGCCAGGGGTTCTAATGCTAAGGCAAATAGCAGTGGTGATAATGGACATCCCTGACGTGTTCCACAAAGAATCTGGAAAGGGGAGGATAAAAATCCATTGCATAGAATTTGGGAAGATGAGTTTGAGTATAGGGATTTAAGAATATTAACAAATTCATTAGGGAAGCCAAATCTTGTCATTGTGTCAAATAGGTGGACCCATGATACTAGGTCGAACGCCTTCTCGGCGTCCAGTGAAATAAGAACACTGGGAGTCTCTGGATTATGAAGTTTTATGTAGTGAATTGCAGACAGTACTTTACGAATATTAGTCACTGAATGACGTTGCCAAATAAAGCCAGATTGGTCTTTATGAATTAGTTGTGGCATTAAAATTTTAGTACGCTCTGCCAATATTTTAGTGAATAATTTGTAATCCGTATTTAACAGAGAAATCGGTCTATATGACCCTGGTAAAGTAGGGTCTCTTCCCGGTTTAGGAAGTAATTTGATCAGAGCAGCATTAAAATATTTAGGTATAATTTTATCGTTCAATATAATATTAAACACACTAACAAGTATATTTATAATCTTTGGTTCTAAAATTTTGTAATAATCACCTGTAAGCCCATCAGGCCCAGGTGCTTTCCCTGGTTTTAAAGCTTTAATGGCATTCTGAATTTCCTCCACTGTGATTGGTAAAAGCAATTTTTCTGCCAAAGTATCAGGTAGTTTTGGTATATTAATATTGGACCAAAAAGAAGTTTGATTTTTATCATCGTAAGATTTTTGGGTATATAAAGATTCATAAAATGAGGAGAAGACTGATAAAATTTGTGAGCTAACTGAAGTGATAGTACCATTAGGTTTAGTTATATGTTTGATGGTGGTGGAAGGAAGCGAGCCCCGTATTAAGTTGGATAGCAGTCGTCCTGATTTGTTACCTAATTTGTGAAATTGGAAGTCTCTATTGAATGAGGATCGATCACCTAACTGATTAAGAATTTCTTCAAACTGTGTTTTTCTCTGGAGGTATTCAGCCTTATGAATGGTAGAAGGGGTGTCTTTGTATTTTTGGTAGGCCTCTGTCAGGTCTCTCTGAGCCGCCATGTAAGATTTAGAGAATTCTTTTTTTGTGTAAGCAGTGTATGATAATATATTTCCTCGTAGTACGGATTTGGAGGCCTGCCAGAACAGAAGTGGGTCTTCTGATTCGTGAGTTGAGTTATTAATCTTGTATTCTTCCCAAAAAGTTTCTATTTTACTTCTAAATTTAAGAGATTGTGTTAAGTATGACGGAAATCTCCATTGTCTATGCGACCCCAAGTCAGCAGCCATAGACAACGAAAACCATACCAAGGCATGGTCCGATATAGAAATGGGTTCTATCTCTGTCGTATTAATCCGTGTAAATAAATGATCTGAGACTAAAATATAATCTAATCTGGATAAGGATCCATGTGCCGCAGACAAACATGTGTATTCTTTATCAATTGGGTGCTTAGCCCGCCATATATCAATAAGGTTAAGTTGTTCATTTATATACGGAATACCAAATTTTGGTGTCTGTGTGCAACGTCTGGACTGTGATTTTCTATCTAGTTTTGCGGAGGAAACTACATTAAAATCTCCACATATAATTAAAGAAGAGGAAGAATAAGGGAACAGTTTTGTCAATAGGGACATCACAAAAGTTTTATCATATACATTCGGGGCATAGATATTACACAAAACAATGGGGGTATCATTTATTTTCATATCGGCAATTACTAATCTACCTGACGGATCACTGTACGAATTTTGTAGTTGAACATTAAGGTGTCGTTGTGCTAAAATCACCACACCTCTTGATTTTGTCGAGTAAGGAGCTGAGGCAACCACTGACCACCTCAGCATACCGAGTTTACGAATTTCAATATCTAACAAATGGGTCTCCTGTAAGCATATAATATCTATTTTTAATTTATTTAGATATGTCAAGATTCTTTTTCTCTTGATAGGTGAGTGGATGCCTCCTACATTTAAAGTTCCTACTTTAATTTGTGACATTGAAAATACCAAGGCATAATTAAATTGAACTCACGGTACATTAATTTCCATGGAAGTACATGACTGTTATAAAAAAAAGAAAAATCATTATCACACAGAACCACCAAAATGGTGATCATAATAATAAAAAAAAAATGTTGAAAGAAAAAGAAAAATGATAAGAATATGGTCTCGAACAGAGGAAACCACATTAGAATTATGTAGATATATATATATAACTTCCAGTATAAGAGCAAATAAGTAAGTTATTAAACTAAGTTATAACAAACTCTGCGACATCCGCTCCTAAACCACATCCAACTTCATTTTTAAACTCAATATATAAGAATATTAAGTGTTATGAGAGAACATTGAAGACAAATAGCATTATCAATAGCGGTAATGTCAGAAACATTACAAATTATGTTCTGAAAATGTAGGAGCATAATAAAGAAAGTATTCTATTAAATTGTGTCATATGACAGATGCTTTGAACGAAACATAGAATACTAATATAACCATATAACAATATAATCTAAACCGGTGTCTGATGTCATGAATTGACTAGAGTCCCAGAGAGAAAAATGGAGGTGACATCCGCCACCGTCGTCACAAGTAAAAGCGAGGTGAGGTATGAAATAACATGCGAGATTGTAGGGAGATCACGAGTAGTCATTATGGGATTCATTTGCCTCTTCTGCGGTCTGTTCTTCATCCAAATATGCCTCTGCATCCATAGCTCTTGTAAAATCAATAAACGAGGAACCACTGTAGATTCTTAAACGTGCAGGGAACATTAACGCAAACTTGCGGCTTATTTTGATAAGTCGAGTACACACCGGGGAAAAGGCTTTACGCGCCTTAGTAACTTCAATAGAAAAATCTTGGAAAATGAGGAGTCTGCTATCATTCCACAATAAATTTCTGGTTTTCCTAGATGCTAGCCATAGTGCATCTTTATGTGCATAATTTAAGCAGCGAAAAATCACTACCCGTGGCCTAGGATTTGAATGATCTCGGATTGGACCAACTCTATGTGCACGTTCCACAATGATCTTAGGGTAGGAGTCAGAGATTTTCAGTAACTCAGGGAGTGTTGATTGAAGAAAAGAATATAGTTCAGCCCCTTTAAGGGTTTCTGGCAGGCCTAGTATTCTCAAGTTGTTTCTCCTGGATCTATTTTCCAGATCATCAATTTTACTAATAATCTGGTTTTGTATTTTAGTAGTTTGAGAGACAGAACCTTTCAAAGTATATACATCTTGATAAATCTCCCCCAATCTACACTCAGAGGATTCCACTCTGGTGGAAAGCTGCTGTACTTGATTCTTAATATCTTTGATTGCCTGTGTAAAGTGTGCAGTTTGCTCCTGCATTAAGGGTTTCATAGTGTCTTGTATGGCTTTCACCATAGTGTCATAGGTGATTGGAGTACTCACTGTGGCTGTATTAGGCAGTAGTGCTGGGGGAGGCTGAGTATCAGACTGAGACATAACACTGCTCAACTCCGTCTGAGACGCCAGCGATTCAGGCGCGGCCGCCATCTTGGATTCTGAGCGCAGCTTCTCAGCTTTCTGAGTCTGGTGTCGTCTGGGCATCTGTGGGGGGAAATATTTTTCCATACACCGGACGAGTGTCTCCGCTTAGTGAGGTAAGCGTTTGTTCTCCGATGGAGGCTGATAAACAGCCGTGCACGCCGTGTGAAGCTGGGTGGTAGCGGAGCTGAGCGCTGAAGCGTCTCACCACATCCTCACCACAACCGGAAGTCGACAACAGCTAGTTTTAAATAAAATGAAATGCATGCACAATACAGGTGTGCCCATCCTACTGTATATTCAGCAAGCAGAGTCCTGCAGATACCGCCACCTCGATGACCTAATCTTTATAATTCCTGTATAAATGGGAACATTCCAACATATTTGGAGGAAGTAAGAAAAAGTACTTTACGCTGCAGCCAGCTCTATTAACTGCCCTTAGCGGGACTGAGATTATATGAAATGAGGCCCTGATTCAGAGCCAGACGCCCTGAAAGAGCGCTTGCTCTGAATCAGGGCGTTGTTTTTTTTTTTGTGCGGCCTCCTGGCCACTCGCATAGCTGTGGGTGACCACCCACAGCTATACCGAGCGGCCAGGTTGATGGTCGCGATGGTCAAGACCATCGGGCTTGCGACGAGACCCTTGTGGTAGGGTCTCGTGGCCGCAAGCCCCAGAGAGCTTCTGGCTCTAACAGAGCTGGAAGCTCTCCCACTGACATCACTGGTGATGTCAGTGGGGCCGCCCACAAATGGCAGGCGTTCGCTTGGGAACGTCTCCGTTTGTGAAGCCACCCTGCCGGCCACGCCTACCAAACGGGGCGAGCTGTCACTCACCATCGACAGCTCGCCCCCTTTGGTGCGAGACCTGGAGCGACGGAGCACCCATCGCTTGCCGGGTCTCGCACATGTGCACGACGGAGCCGGCTCCGTCGTGCGCACGCCCAGTGGCCAAACATCGACCCGGTTGCGAGTGCTCAGGGCTTGCGACCGGGTCTGAATCAGGCCCTGAGTCCAGTTTCTGTTTGCTTTCTGTCCTCACTTATGTTTCTGTCATTGGATGGTTCCACGTCAGGTGCGATGCCTATTTCTGGATATGACTAATCAATGATGGTGCATTGCAGCTTTGTCTGCCATTATCACAGTCTGATTAACATTCACATGTATTTGTGGATTCACCAGGGATACATGTGACATGTTCATCCACACGTGATTAAGGGCACAAATATGAACTTTGCAGTTTACGATTTTGACTATTTGGTCAGTATTAGGCTACATCCAGATGGACTTTTTTTGTAATGTACCCCGTATTCTAGTCATATTTCCACCTCCAGAATGGGGAATAGAATTTTGAAAGAGTGCCATGAATGCTTATTATATAATGCCAGGTACCGTTATGGAAGAGGAGGACGCCGTGTTGCCTACAGTTAGTTTAGATGTTATTCCATCTACTAGTAACACCACTGCCCTTCCCGTGAGATCCCCAGCTTATAACGCCGCTGCGCAGACATGTTCTAAGCATCCACTCGCCTATTTCACAGCTTTATTTTTAGGCTATTATTTCTGCTCCGGTAACTGACATGTTAAGCTGCACTAATCTGCCTGAACAGAACTGAGGCTCACATCATAGAGAGGGAGAGCGACCAGTGAACGCCGGCGCAGGTCACTCCGTGTATCGCCTTCCGCATCAATTACTGCAGATTTAATTAAAGTGTCTTCTCTTTGTTTTCTGATTTCATCCACAGAGTAAATTAAGAAAATTTGCATCCTAGAAGCAGCTTATTTGCATAAGTGTTTGGGGAGTTTTTTGTCAGTATGAGGTGAAGATTCTGTGAGAGGTTCAGTAATTGCATCTATCAAGGAGAGAGCCTGCAGTGCATTACGGGAAATAATCCTAAACTATTATTACTGGCGCTCAGTTATTTTATGACACATCTTATATCCATATCTGCTAAAGACTGGGGCAGAGATACAGCGCGTGCAGGGGGCACAGCCACCTCCATGGGCCCTGAGAGTAAGGAGACGTCAGGACTGTCTATATTACATGCGTCCCGAACAGCAGCGGCTCCTACCCTCTTACCTGAGGGGGGCTGCTGGTCACCAGGACCGGTGCATGCACATGAGCGGCTGTGGTGTCACGCACGCACATAACACCGGCTTCTGGGGACTGCATTGATTGCAGCCCCGAGAAGCGGTGTGGGGCTGCCCAAAAGACAGAGCAGCGGCTTCTACTATAAGCTGCTCTCTGCTAATCGCAGCCCGGACTGGCAGTCCCAAAGGGGGAGGAGATACCTCCCCCTGGGGGTGCCTGTCCTGGGAGTGACTGGCAGATGGTGCTTTCAATAGGAAGCCACCTCCAGTCACAGTGTAGCCAGTCACGGACTGCACTGGCTCACTGAAGTGGTGGATTTTACTGGGGGTGCTGCAGCCCCGCAACTCCTAGGTACAGTAATATCTGCCATTGGTTCTGAACATGTCCCGAGACATTGGGACTGACTTTGACATGCGCCCTGGTTTAAGCGAGGAAGGGGCCCGTGTACAGCCTCTGGGCCCCATTCAGAGCCGGACGCTATTTTGCGAAAAAGGGGCTGGCTATTTAAATTGAGCGCTCGCTCTTTGCGGTCTGTTGACGCCTCTATGTCTGAACGAGCGAACGAAACATGCGCTCACTATTTTGGAAAAAACGCCCCCTGGCCGTTCGCATCATACGTCATCTCCGCTATTTATTAGATTAATCGAGTACATCGAAAGGCGTCTGAACTGCTCGCAGTGCTTGTGGTTGGATTTTCCTACCGCAATCATGCAAGCAGTTCAGGCTAAAAGACAACCAAGTGACGTGGTCGATGACGCTGCTTTGTTAATTATGCACACCCTTAAAACGCCCGTTTTGACTGTTTGGCACGCCTGAGTTCGGATCTCCACTCCCCGTTTTCAAGCACCTTCCCTTGTTACCACCCACAAACGCCTCATTCTGTCACTCAAATTAGCAGGCATTTGCTATTTTGCGAGCACACGATTTTCGACCACAATGACTCGTTCGCGCATGTGTACTAAAACCCATACGCATGCGCAGATGTGCGAACATCGCTCGGAGCGAACGAGCGGCCGCTTACGAGCGGCTCTGAATCAGGCCCTCTGTGCGGGCTCCCTCCTCTCCTGCAGCGAAGTAGACTCTGGCTTTGTGCCAGAGGAATATGGCACCTGCGCTATGTTCCTACTGCGCATGCGCAAATCACAGGGAAAATTAGCTGCTGCACCATTTTTAAGTTGTTTTCAGACTGCAGCATCGGTTGACGTGGGACTCCGGAGAGGTACAGATGTGTCCACATACATAAATCCTCCATGCACTACAAGTCACTTTTTTTTTGTGTGCGGCCTCCTGGCTTGCGATGAGACCCTTGCGGTAGGGTCTCGTTCCCGCAAGCACCAGTGAGCTTCTGGTTCCATCGGGAACGCCTCCGTTTGGCCAGCCACCCCCCCTGCCCGCCTCCAAAACGGGGCGAGCTGTCTATCAACATCGACAGCCGCCCCCTTTTGGTGCGAGACCCTGAGCGCTTGCGAGCGGGCCTGAATCAGGCTCTCTGTGCGTCTGCTGGTGTATCTGCATGTTAAATGCTACGTTACAGTGTCAGCGGCTGTAACACTGTCTGATTCCTTAAAAAAATGTACAGTACGAGCCTTTTTTCTAAGGAATCAGACAGAAACAATTTGTTACACTGTAGTAGTTGCCATCCACTCACTTTAATATGAGGTCTTCTGTATTCTCAATTACTGCATATCAGACGGATTACATCGGATAATGAATTAGCAGAGAGCCAAATGGATTCAATGATAGCTTAATTTATAGAGAGAGGCTATTTCCCTGATGACCTTGCACATTCCAAACAAAAAGGAATGGGAATTAATAGAGACGGCCTGCTTAAAAGTAAAAATGCTAAGGAGACTCCGGCTAGTTTACCTTGGGTCAACCATTACAATCAAGCTAGTGCCAAAATGAACACTGTATCAAAAAAATTGTGGCCTCTTATTCAGTCTGACAATGAGCTAGATTTGACTAATACTAAGTTAATGCCATGTTATACACGTGGACGGAATTTGAGGGATATTCTGGTGAAGACTGACATTACCCCTAATGAGAAAGGGAGACTAGATAAGGGGTAGTGTTAGTTGTGTCAGGTGTACTTGTGTGACCTGCTGCTATTTAATACCTGGAGATGCCTTTTGTCATCCTCTCTCTGGTAAGAAATATAACATCACATATACACTGACTTGTAATACCCCTTATGTGGTATATCAGATTATATGCTCATGCGGTCTATCCTATATTGGGAAGACCGAAAGACCTTTTAAAGAGAGGATGGCGGCACATCATTCCTCTATTCGCACTGCCCTTGAAAAGGGTATTAGCGATCAACCAGTCATCAGACATTTTGCTACTATACTACATTCCCGAGCATCATTATGCTATCGTATGATTGACCACAGGGGCGTTTCTAGAGAGGAGGGGGCCCATGTACAGTCTCCAACACGGGCCCCCTCCTCTCCGCCCGGCCCAGAGTCTATAGCACATGCACAGCTCACCGCGAAAATGGCCGCGGTGGCCATTTTCCCTGCACTGCGCATGCGCAAACAATAGGAAAATGGCCGCAGTGGCCATTTTCCAGTCATTTTTATGGGCGGAGACACTGGGGCCGACGTGGGACTCCGGATAGGTAAGTGTAATATGGGTGCAGGGTGTGCGGTGCTGGCCCCCCTGGACCCTGGTGCCTTTGTGCCCTGCACACCATTATAAATACGCCCCTTATTGACCACATCCCAGTATCATTGAGGGGAGGAAATCGTGCATTAAAATTGATCCGTGAGGCCAGGCGGATACATCGATTGGGATCCTTACACCCAAGGGACTCAGGGGGTCATTCAGACCCGGTCGTTAGCGCCGATGCGCTCGGACAGGGTCGATGGCCCCCCACAGAGCATGCGCACGACGGCGCCGGCACCGTCGCGCGCATGCGTGAGACCCGCTACGACCGACAGCGCCGGTCGTAGCGGGTCTCGATCCAAAGGGGGCGAGCTGTCGATGTTGATTGACAGCTCACCCCGTTTGGAAGGCGGGCCGGGGGGATGGCAGGCCAAACAGAGGCGTTCCCATGGGAACGCCTACCGTTTGGGGGAGGCCCCACTGACATCACTAGTGATGTCAGTGGAGAGCTTCCGGCTCTGACAGAGCCAGAAGCTCTCCGGGGCTTACGACAAGGGAGACCCTACCCTAGGGTCTCGTCGTAAGCCCCGATGGTCGCGATGCATCGCGACCATCACCGGAGCGGTCATTAGAGCTGTGGGTGTTAACCCACAGCCTAACGACCGCAACAGAGGCGGGCGGTCAGGATGCAAGTGGCCGCCCAGTTTCTGAGCGACCGCTTGCATCCTCCGACCACCTCTGAATGAGGCCCTCAATGAGCACCATGGCCTGCAATGCCTCATGTAAACATATATGTGTTTCTATGTTTTGAGCATTAGATAATCTGTGCATAGTCCTCTGTACCTCTGGACTATATAGGATTAGTGTTGTAGTACCGTTGTATGTTAGGTGTTAATATACTGTATCAATCAGAGATACTTGTTTATGAATAGTCTAGATAGTGTTGGTTTGCTATACTGTAACTTGTCTATATTCTATCCCAGGGTTAGCACGTGGGTGTTGTATGGTTACTATGGTAATGGGGACTGTTGTCACCTCTGTCGGATCTTGATGACAGATGGATGACGCCAGTGGCATGTGCCGACGGCCGGGTGTGCAGTCCCGCCCCGTGGTAGTACACGCCCTCACTGGGTGATAAGGGTAAGCTATGATCTGATTGTTTTTATGTCCTGATGAAAATGTGAATAAAACATTGAAACGTTGACCTTTATAACGCAACTTAGAGCTGGATTTTGACTGTAGTGCCGCACCGATGACTGCTTATATATATATATATATATATATATATACATACACACACACATATATTTACATGTGTACATGTGCATACATACACAGGTACATATAGTCATACATATTATATTATATATATAGGCGTGTGCAGAAGTCGGCAAAGCCGGGGACTACTCTGTCCCCCCTCTCTCTGGGACATACACTATTCACCTATGTCCCAGTGGGAACTGGGTAGTCCATGACCTTGTGGAGGGGGAAGTACCGGCTTCTGCGCACGCCTATTTACATAGATACACACATATGTACATACATGTGTGTGCATATCACAGTATTTCAGGCAATATTTCTGCACCTACTTTTGCGGGATTGCACATGTTAAATGAGAATGTCGCCGCTAGGTCTGGCTTATGACCACTTTAGAACCTCCAACTTTATTTGCTTAAACCATATGTTCTCAAACTTGGTTCACAGGACCCCCACACAGTGCATGTTTTCCAGGTCTCTTCACAGAATCAAGAGTGAAATAATTAGAACCATTTGTGGATCTTTTAAAATGTATCAGTGAGTAATGAGTAAACCTGTGCACCTACTGGGTGACCTGGAAAATGTGAACTGTGGGCCTGATTCTGACCCGGAAGCTATTTGCGGCCGCTCGCTGGCTAAAAGAGGCCGGCTATTTAAATCCTATGCTCGCACTGCGTCGCGTAAAGCCGCCCACTAAGTAATAGCGAGCGGCCGCACTATGCGCTCGCACCTGTATAAAGACGCCCTTTTGCCACTCGCAAACGCACGTCATCTCCGGCAGTTGTAGGATTCATCGGGAACATCGAGAGCCATCGGAGCTGCTCGCAGCGCTTGTGGTAGCCTTTTCCTACCACAACATTGCGAGCAGTTCAGGCTAAAATACAACCCAGACACGTGTGTAATGACGCTACTTTGCTATTTATGCACACCCATTAAACGCCGTTCTGACGGTCAGGCACGCCTGCGTTCGCACATCCACACCCCCGTTTACAAGCACCTTCCCGTTACCACCCACAAACGGCACTATCTGTCACTCAAAATAGCGGCTCGACTGCGGGCTACGGGCGAGCACTTTCCCATCGCGACGACTGGTTCGCGCACGCGCATTGCGACTCATACGCATGCGCAGATTTCTAAAAATCGCTCAATGCGAGTGAGCGCAGCATAGCGTCCGGGTCTGAATCAGGCCCAGTGTGTGGTCCAGAGGACCGAGTTTGAGAACCACTGGCTTAAACTTTTCAGTTTTCTAAACATTGCTGTATACAGCCTAATTCATGTTGTAGATATTCACAGGTGTCAGCTGTGTATGTTTCCCATTATTACACTGCTGGAAATCCAGGTAGATGTTCCCTTTCCCGTACGAAGAGCACCTGGTTAATACAAAAGGTGTCAGCACCTCTGAGACAGGACGTCTGTTATGCTGGCCATACACGCTACAATTATCGGGTCGATCCGCCCGATATCCGCGGATCACCCCGATAACTGTAGCATGTGTGCGGGTGGATTGTCCAGCATGCCTGTCCGATGTGATATTTATGAGTTACAATGTCGGCCGCATCGGGCAGTGTATGCCCAGCCGCGGCCGACAGACAGACATTTCCTGTGGAAGGAACAGGGAAATGTCTCCTCCCCCGGGGTCGGAGCACAGATTTCGGGGCTAATACACTTTGAGATATCTCACAGTGTATGCTGCTAACATCTGCGGGCTGGCAGGCTGCCAGATAAAATGTCTGTCGGTCTGACAAGCATTTTATCTGGACGTGTATGCCCAACTTAAGACAAGACCTGTGGTGGGGCTTCTGTGTATGGGACTCTGGGAAATACAGTATTTAGGAGGTCACGCATTTGGTATTATCCTGGGGAGGGACCACTGATGGACCCCTGCCTAGGGACCCCCCTGCTTGGGGTCGTCTTAACCCGGCTCTGCACCAGCCACTAACTATAATGCTGTGTTTTCCTCAGAGTGTCTGAAATGTACAAATTACAGGACAGGGCCTATATAAAGCACATAGCAGTAGCAGGTGATGGGAAGACACTGGAATGACATTGGGGTAACTATTTTCTCTTTCTATCAGTGATACGTGTTCCAGCTAATTCTAAGAGGCATTCGTAATAGGTCAGAGCCAGGCAGAGAGCGCAGTTCCACTGGGAACATAATACAAGGGGTGACCTTTATTTAGTAAAAGAGCCTTGGGCACTTGTCTGGATATATCCCTGTCTTCAGCCCTGCACAGGACTCTTCTAGTCAAGCTCTATATGGTTGTGTAACGTTAATATGTCCCGACGTCCCCAGCGAGGTCTCCCCGCCGAGATATACAATGTGACAGCTTCCAGTATCTGATAAACAGCGGTGTGAACAAGCTCTCAGTATTTATAGAACACACTGTTCCAAAGCCATTTGCTGATCACTCCAGCACAGACCTGAAGCCATGGGAAGACACAGCGGACCCTCCAATCTCTGTCTCCCCCACCCTGACTTATCTGCTTTCATGAAAGGTGCAGGAAGATCATGTATTGAAGTGCTATCTTCTGTATGTGGTAACCAGTACTGCACATACATACTACACTGTCATATTCTGTATTGTTTTTACATAGCTCCTCATCAACATTTATCATCGCTTGGTAGTTATTAGTTTATAGGTTGTATGAAGCTCCCTGAACTTTTTTCCCCAGGATTCGGCTAAATTTCAGCTCAGAACTTGTGTGAGGATGCTGGGTGAACTGGGCTCAACTCTTTTGTCACACCAGCTGGCTAGTTTACCCAGAGGAAGCCTTTAAAATACTGTGGGGCCAATTTATCAATAATCACATCCTCAATGCGATCTGTGCTCCCATGATCAAATTGCAGTATGCGATAATATGGCCCGAATGTATTAACTAGCATAAGCAGAGACAGGACTCCTGCGCATGCTCGATCTACTGACCGCGAATGTGTGGCAGCCATTGCCGGGTAGGGTTCCTGGGGAACCCTGTCCCAGTAAATTTTGCAAAGTGTAGCCCATAGGCTACAGCAGCACAACGCCATCTTCAGATGGCGTTAGCTGCGAGGGCCAAACTCTTGGTAAATCTGACAGCTTTGCAACCCTCATGTAAACCTAAGGGGGTTGCGGCTGCTGTTAGAAATGGAAGGACCATAGTACATCTGGGAGATACTTAATATTTGTGGGTATCCCCCGAAAACACCCAATTTTTGGGGGAATATGTTGCAAACATCTAATGATAAATAGGCCCCTGTATAACATAAACTGTAACAATTCCAGAACATTATGCGAAAAAGTACATGGGGATTCCTCGCACCCAGCCTTATACATAGCCCTATCCTAACGAAGGATGGCCATCGGCAGCTAATGGTTTGCAAAAATCAATGTTCTCAATGACATCATCATTGACAAGCCCCCTCTGTGTGATGCTGCGAATTGCGGCATTGGTGTGTGTTCCCGGTGGAACGAGATAAGGTTCTTGGATACAGAAGGTTAATTAAGCCACACAAACCAGTATCTTGAAAAAAAAGATGTAATTTATTACAACAAATAACAAGATATGGAAGAATAATAGTTACTTAGCTTCGGAATATAAGATGGTTACACGATCCAGGAGCCTCCTCTCAGAATAGAGTTGGAACGAACAATATCCTGGCCACCAGCTGCAGTCTCTGGTCCAGGCATAGGGCAGGCCACTGGAAGCTTCTTTGTTCTTCGTTTATATAGTATCCTACTTGCATACCCATCTAACTCTTACTAATATGGGCATAAACCTACTTCAAGCTACTTTATTGGTTAAGTACTGATAAGGACTTTCTAAAACTTAACGCAAGCGTATATCGCAGTAGACAACGCCTTGTGGATTTATGGCCTGTCTGCTTTCCACATTCCTGTACCATTTCATGCCTGATACACCACCTCATGTCTGATACACACATAAGAACCATGAATAGAAATGGCTGTCAGTAGCCATTTTGCTATCCCAATACAGGTGTGTGTCTTAAGCGATTCACATCTGTGGCCAGCTGTAATGCCCATCTGGAAACTGTCCTGGAGGAAATAGATAAAATATAGGCAAGTAAGTAAGATTTCATGTTTTGGCCAGCTGGAAAAACAGCTGAAGCAAAGCTTCATATTTATTTATGTTGTTTTTGTTGTACCTGGGCAAGCTGGAAAACAGCACCTGGGTCGCCTGGAAAACAGCTGAAGCAAAGCTTCATACAGTATATACTGTATTTATGTTGTTTTTGCTGTACCTGGGACAGCTGGAAAACAGCACCTGTGATGTCTGGAAAACAGCTGAAGCAAAGCTTCATACAGTATATACTGTATTTATGTTGTTTTTGCTGTACCTGGGCAAGCTGGAAAACAGCACCTGGGTCGCCTGGAAAACAGCTGAAGCAAAGCTTCATACAGTATATACTGTAATTATGTTGTTTTTGCTGTACCTGAGTCAGCTGGAAAACAGCACCCTTTGCCCGGCTGGAAAACAGCTGAAGAAAAGCTTCATATTATATTTATGTTGTTTTTGCTGCACCTGTAAATAAACAGCTTGGTAAAATCTTATTAGACAAAATGCCGACATATGAAATGTAGACAGTCATAATGTTGACAATAGAAATTTTAGAATTGGGGTTAGGTTAGTCTTAAAACTAGGTGTCGACATTATGTACCAGTCAACATTTTGGCTGTAGACATTTTGTCAATGTCAACATTTTACAAGTCGACCTTAGGAATGTTGACATTTCAACAGGTCAATATTTTGTCTGTTGACACGTTGAACGTGTTGACATTGTGGTGTCTGCATAATGACTGTCAGTATTGCGATTGTCAATAGACCATACCAGACCCTGCATGTCAGGTAAGTCCTGCTGAAATTGGGGCATTTGGGGAATATTTCAAGGCAAAAAAAGGTTATCACTGCGGCTTACCAGAGTGGTTAGTGGTTAGAGTTAATTACCACACCGGGGGCCCCATTCTGCTCCACTGAGCATATACAGGGGTCCAGTGCAAGCATAGAACTGGAAGTCCAGATAGGAGCTTTAATTTCCACTATTATTGGAAAAAACGGGTTGGGTATGGAAGGCCGGCAGTCGGGATGCTTGCCGTCAAAACACAGACAGCGACATCCTGATGCTTAGAGGGGCTCCGTAATTATTCTAACCCTCCCCCTTCACCTTCTGACCCCAACCCTCCTTTCTTGCATCCTAACCCTCTCCCCCCACACCCTAACCCTCCCTATTAGTGCCTAAACCTAACCCCCCTTCCTCCCCCAAGAAGTAAAACTAACCCAGCCCGATGTACTTACGTTCGGGATGCCGGCTGTCGGGATTCTGTTGTTGGCATCCCAACTGATGTCGGGATACCGGTACTAGTGTTCTGTTCGCTAGTCAGGATTTCAACAGCTGGCATCATGGAAAAAAACATGTAGTGATAGATATACTCTTCCAGGGCCGGATTAACAAGGGGGCCACAGGGGCGGTTGTTTCCGGGGCCCGCACACATAAGGGGCCCCCACACCCACCAAGTGGACCGTAAAGTGGGCTGTAACGGGAGACGGAACCAGATCCGCCTCCTCCAGCCCACCTAACCCCAGTGCCGCAGGGAGGCTCCGTTTGCCGGGCACCCGCTGAGATTTTGTTACCAGCGCGACCATCGGGGCTTGCGACGAGACCCTTGTGGTAGGGTCTCGGTTTCATGTGGAGCCCATGAGACCCATTTCAAATGAGACATAACCCCTTTAGCACTCACTAAAGGGGTTATGTCCTCCTTTCAGTATTTAGCAGACAGCGTAAGCTTAGATTATTTCTGTTTGTCAATGTACCGCTTATGAGCGATACACTCCCCATTGCGCATACACCCATTTCGTCCATATTTAATATGGGCACCCACATGTTTGTTGCCCAGGGGCCCCCACAGTCCTTAAACCGGCTCTGTACTCTTCTGCTTACGTCTGACTTCCTGCTACTGTGTGTGACTGGCTTACGTCTGACTACCTGCTACTGTGTGTGACTGGTTTACGTCTGACTACCTGTTACTGTGTGTGACTGGCTTACGGCTGACTCCCTGCTACTGTGTGTGACTGGCTTACGTCTGACTACCTGTTACTGTGTGTGACTGGTTTACGTCTGACTATCTGCTACTGTGTGTGACTGTCTTACGTCTGACTCCCTGCTACTGTGTGTGACTGTCTTACGTCTGACTTCCTGCTACTGTGTGTGACTGGCTTACGTCTGACTACCTGTTACTGTGTGTGACTGGCTTACGTCTGACTACCTGCTACTGTGTGTGACTGGCTTACGTCTGACTACCTGCTACTGTGTGTGACTGGCTTACGTCTGACTACCTGCTACTGTGTGTGACTGGCTTACGTCTGACTCCCTGCTACTGTGTGTGACTGGCTTACGTCTGACTACCTGCTACTGTGTGTGACTGGCTTACGTCTGACTACCTGCTACTGTGTGTGACTGGCTTACGTCTGACTACCTGCTACTGTGTGTGACTGGCTTACGTCTGACTACCTGCTACTGTGTGTGACTGGCTTACGTCTGACTACCTGCTGCTGTGTGTGATCGGCTTACGTCTGACTATCTGCTACTTTGTGTGTAACTGGCTTGTTGGAAATGTGTGTACAACTTGGTGGTTTAGCAGAGTTGTGTACACGGGATGTACAGTAGTTACAATACCGACGCAGGGGAAGCTGTCTGATGGAATCCCGGCATCGAATTCCCGACTAAGGCCCATATTCAGTTAGAGGCAAAAAGGCGGAAAGGTTTCGCCTATCCTACTTTCTGCCTCCTTCGCCCGTTTCATAGGCGAAAACTTTTTGTACGCGCTCCCTCGCTTTTTGCCCTATTCCAAACCACGCATAAACGGAACGCGGCGAATGCGGAATAGGCGGAAAGTACTGTCAGAAGTGGGGAAGTCAGTCTGTACCCCAAAAAAAGATGCACTAATATATGTAATGAATGTAGATGTGTGCTAAGTGGTGAAGAATGGCATAAAGCTGTATTTTTAGGAGAAAATAAGTAGAGCTGTCAAATTTGGGGTACTTGAAAATGGGTGCTAGCTTATCTAAATGTTTCTAAAGTGAACAATTAAAAAATTTCAAAAATCCACCTCCTACATGCACATGCAATCCCAAAAACACCTGACCCATCCTTGCAGACCCCCCAGAAGTCTATTTCGCTAGTTTATATGCTTGTCCCCACACTTTTTACTTTTTCGCCCTCAAAAATGAAAAAAAAAGTACTTTTTTGGGGTGTTCTTAGTTTTTTTCTTTTTTCAAGATTTGGCCTTTGGGGACTGTGCCAAGGGTTCTGGGTAGTTTCCCCACGTTTGCACCCCAAAATAAAGATTTTGCACTTCTCTTCACCTGCTATTCATAGGCGAATCTTTTTTGCCTATTACTTTGCATTGAGTTTCCGCGTAAGCGAAATCCTTCTGGAATTAAATTTGGAGATAAGTTCCGACCAGGCAAAAAGCGGCAGTAGGCGAAACTTTTTCGCCGATTACGGCTTTTCGCCTCTAATTGAATATAGCCCTACTACTAAAGATAGGTGTCATTCTAAATGCTGACGCCTATCTTTAGCCCGATTATGTAATCCCGACAGACGGCTTCCCAAACTAAGGTAAGCGGGGAGGGTTAGCTATTAGGCACCCCCGGGGGACTTAGGGTTAGGCACCCCCTGGTGAGGGTTAGGTTACGATAAGGAAGGGTTAGGCTCCACCGAGGGGAGGTTAGGGTTAGGCATTCCCCAGGGAGGGTTAGGTTTAGGGTGAAGGAAGGAGGGGTTAGATTTAGACACCCCCGGTGGGATTTAGGGTTAGGCACCACCAAGGGAGGGTTAGATGGGGGAGAAGGATAGGGTTAGTATACTTACCTGCCCCGTCAGGATTCTGGTATGTCGGTCATCCGGCGTTGGCATTTAACCCACCGGCTACACAGCCGCCGGGATTTCATACTCAACCCTTGTACACACCAGCAGATATGTAATTAATCCAGGCCACCAGTGCAGTGGAACTTAACCAGGTTGTGTGGTTTATTGAATAGGAGGTTTGTACAGCCATACTCACTGTTACACTGGATGTCCAAAGCATGAAGCGCAGTGGGTTTAGGCAGATCACCAGTCGACTATCTCAGGCATTGCGGTAACATTGCGGGTGCTGGAACACCACTCTTATGCAGGTACTTGTTCCAGGAGCTAAGGGGAGGACAGACATCCTCCACAGTATTGCTCATACACAGTGAAGAAAATGGTGCCTCACATGCACAGTTATAGTAATGTGTGTTGTGGGCAGGTCTGTCTTCCCTGGGCAAAGCAATGCACTGGGGCCTCTACCTAAGCATTTGCAGGAATAAAAATGTAAACGGTCAAGTAAAGAAAACCTTTAGATTTATTAGTACTTTCAACAAAATCAATGTTTAAACATAAAAAAAAAAATGTAGTGACGATTATGGAGTCCACCTACCGCTTCTCTTCTCCAGCTCGCAGTGGCGTTCCAGTTCTGCACTGCAACTGTAATTAAAGTATGGTGGGGGGGTTCCTGTCTGACAGAGTATTTTTTTAATACCTAAGAAATGTGGGCATAATTAATGTTTATAAGAAAACTAACTTCTAGGGAACAGCGCAAAGACCATTTACCTTTCGACCTTCTTACATGTCGACCTTTAGTCCCTGTCGACCTATTGACTGTGTAACATCTTGTGTCTATCTAGACATTGTCGACCTTTTTACTGTAGATCTTTAGACCGGATCCCTCACTAATGTAATCTCTCTGGGTGAGTCTTGCATTGCCATGCCAGTCTTTACAGATATGTGCGAAGGTACATAATTCATACACAGATATACATGATCATAATTTCTACATAGTCAAATATACATGGACGTCACTCCTATGCTGTCAGATATGCATGGGCAACATTCACACACAGTCAGATATACACTGACATATTTTATATATAGAGATAAACATGTACATCAGTCCTACACAGCCAGATATACACTGACATATTTCATATATAGAGATAAACATGTACATCAGTCCTACACAGCCAGATATACACTGACATATTTCATATATAGAGATAAACATGTACATCATTCCTACACAGCCAGATATACACTGACATATTTCATATATAGAGATAAACATGTACATCAGTCCTACACAGCCAGATATACACTGACATATTTTATATATAGAGATAAACATGTACATCAGTCCTACACAGTCAGATATACACTGACATATTTCATATATAGAGATAAACATGTACATCAGTCCTACACAGCCAGATATACACTGACATATTTTATATATAGAGATAAACATGTACATCATTCCTACACAGCCAGATATACACTGACATATTTCATATATAGAGATAAACATGTACATCAGTCCTACACAGTCAGATATACACTGACATATTTTATATATAGAGATAAACATGTACATCAGTCCTACACAGCCAGATATACACTGACATATTTCATATATAGAGATGTACATGGACATCATTCCTACACAGCCAGATATACACTGACATATTTCATATAT
Source organism: Taudactylus pleione (assembly GCA_031769625.1). Classification (NCBI taxonomy): domain Eukaryota; kingdom Metazoa; phylum Chordata; class Amphibia; order Anura; family Myobatrachidae; genus Taudactylus; species Taudactylus pleione. The sequence goes on along the minus strand of JAUIMM010000114.1, from coordinate 1,534,453 downwards.
AGAGATGTACATGGACATCATTCCTACACAGTCAGAAGTACATTGACAAAATTCATACACAGATAGACATGTACATTATTCCCACATGGTCAGAAATACATGGACATAATTAATTATGTACATGGGCATCATTCCTACACAATGAAATATATATGGACATCATTACTACACAGTCAGGGAACGGGATTGTAATGCTGGTGGCTGTTTGGCCGCCGGTTCAAATCCCTACACTGTCAGCCCAACAGATGGAAATCCCGACAGCGTGAGGTAAGTACCCTAACCCTCCTCTCCCCCCCTCCCCTAACCCTCCTTTAGGGGTGCCTAACCCTAACCTCCCCCCCCAAGTGCCTAACCCTAACCTCCTCCCAGGAGTGCCTACACCTAACCCCCTCTCCCACACCATAAAACCCACACCTCCCGGGGGGTGCCTAACCCTAACCTTTCACCGCGGGTGCCTAACCCCCCCTTCCCCTAGCCTAACCCTCCCGGGGGGGTGCCTAACCCTAAGTCCCCCCGGGGTGCCCTAAACCTAACAGGATGGGCGCGGCTAACAGGATGGGCGCCCCGTACTCACCTCGTTCAGGTCCGCGTCGTCCTGGATTCCGCTGTCGGTATCTCGACGCCTGTCATAAATCCCTAGCTGGCATTCTGCCGTTGCGGTCGCCAGTCACATAACTACATCCCACAGTCAAATATACATGATGTACATAATTCCATTGCCTTTACATACACATGGACATCATTCTTACGCAATGAATTGTACATAGGTATCATTACTACCTTGTCCAATATACATTGAAATAATTCATACACAAATAAACATGTAAACACAGTCAGATATACAGGTACATCATTCCTACGTAGTCAGATATACAGGTACATCATTCCCACACAGTCAGATATACTGTATATAGGTACATCATGCGTATGCAGGCAGATATACAGGTACATCATTCCCACACCAGGGCCGAAACTAGAATTTTTGTCACACGGGACAAGGCAGTAATTTAGCACACACACCCCCATCACCTTCCTCAACCAGCCCCCAGCCTCGCACCACCACATCCAGCCTCAGCACGGGCGGGGATGACGTGCGGCGATGTGACCTTTGACGTGACCTATGATGTCACGCCGCAAATTCGCCGATTGCCCAAGCCACAACTGAGCCTGCAAGAGCCCAATACAGTGTGCACAGAGGGAGCAAGGGAGGAGGGGTGCTGCTCTCTCCAAACTGGCACTGCATCCCCAATAGGGTGGCGCCACTGTTTGGCCACACAAATGGCCCTGGAGCCGGCCCTGTGGCACCCCCTCAAATCTGGTGCCCAGGGCATATGCCCCCCTAACCCCCACTAGTTGCTGTCCTGCCCACACAGTCAGATATACAGGTACATCATTCCCATACAGTCAGATATATATGTATATCATTCCCACACAGTCAGATATATATGTACTTCATTCACACGCAGTCAGATATACAGGTACATCATTTGCACGCACAAATATATATGTACATCAATCGCACGCAGTCAAATAAATATGTCCATCATTCCCACACAGTAAGATATATATGTACTTCATTCACACGCAGTCAGATATACAGGTACATCATTTGTGCGCAGTCAGATATATATGTACTTCATTCACACGCAGTCAGATATACAGGTACATCATTTGTGCGCAGTCAGATATATATGTAAATCATTCCCTCACAGTCAGATATACAGGTACATCATTCACACGCAGTAAGATATATATGTAGTTTATGTACATCATATCATATCATATGTACGAAACTTAACACATCTGTAGGCAGTGCTGCGCATGCGCTGGTTTTACAGATGTAACAGCGCATGCGCAGCACTGTTTCCAGATGCGATAAGGTAGTGTAGGCAGGGAAAAGTATCTATTTCCCGAAAAACTGTCATCGCAAAAATGACAGCTTTTCGGAATAGATACTTATGGAGAGGTGGAATGATGAATTCCACCTATAATTAGCTAGAACTCCATGAGAGTTCTAAAGCTAATTATCTCCAGAGAATTTTTATGTTTAATGAATAGGCCCCATGGTCAGATATACAGGTACATAATTCCCTCACAGTCAGATATATACTGTATGTACTTCATTTACACACAGGGTCTCATTCAGACCCGCTCGCAAGCGCTATGCACTCGCAAGCAGGTCGATGGTTGTGCATTGCGCACGTGTGGCGTGCGCAAGCCCCGTAGCGAGTGAGAAATTCACTCGCTCCGGGGCTCGCTACAAACGGGGCGGCTGTCGATGTTGAACGACAGCTCGCCCCGTTCTGTAGGCGTGGTGGCTGGACAAACGGAGGCATTCCTGAAGGCACGCCTGCCGTTTGTGGGCGGCCCTACTGACATCACCAGTGATGTCAGTAGTGAGCTTCCGGCTCTATTAGAGCTGGAAGCTCACTGGGGCTTGCGGCAGATGAGACCCTACCACAAGGGTCTCGTTGCAAGCCCGATGGTCGCGACTATCACCTGGCCGCTCGTAAAAGCTGTGGGTGGTCAGCCACAGCTTAGAGAGTGGCCAGGAGGCCGGCTTTTAAAAAAAATATCGTCCGCCCTCATTCAGAGCAAGTGCTTGCTTTTTGCGAGCAGCTCTGAATGAGGTCCACAGTCATATATACAGGTAAATCATTCACACGCAGTCAGATATATATGTACATCATTCACGCACAGTCACATATACAGGTAAATCATTCCCTCACAGTCAGATATATTTGTACTTCAGTCTTTATTAACAGGCAGTTAGATATATATGTACATCATTCGTATACAGATATATGTACACCATTCGCATGCAGTTAGATATATATGTACATCATTCGCATGCAGTGAGATATATATGTACATCATTCACACACCGACAGATATATATGTACATCATTCACACACAGATATATATGTACATCATTCGCACGCAGTCAGATATATATGTACATCATTATCATTCGTACGCGATTAGATATACAGGTACATCATTTGCATGCAGACAGATATATATCTACATCATTCGCGCGCAAACAGATATATAGGTACATCATTCACAGTCAGATATAGATGTACATCATTCGCACACAGTCAGATATATATGTACATCATTTGCACGCAGTAAGATATATATGTACATCATTCGTATGCAGACAGATATACAGTGACATCATTTGCACGCAGTCAGATATATATGTACATCATTCACACGCAAGCAGATATATAGGTACATCATTCGTATGCAGACACATATACAGGTACATCATTCGTATGCAGTCAGATATACAGGTACATCGTTCGCACACAGGGCCTGATTCAGAGCTGGACGCTATTTGCGGACAGTCGTTCCAAAAAAGGGGCCGGCTATTTAAATTGAGCGCTCGCTCTTTGCGGTTTGTTGACGCCTCTATGTCTGAGCGAGCGAACGAAAAATGCGCTCGCTATTTTGTAAAGACTCCCCTTTGCCGTTCGCATCACACGTCATGTCCGTTATTCATTAGATTAATCGGGTACATCGAAAGGCATCTGAACTGCTCGCAGTGCTTGTGGTAGGTTTTTCTTACCGCTATCACTGCGAGCAGTTCAGGCTAAAAGACAACCAAGTGACGTGGTCGATGACGCTCCTTTACTAATTATGCACTCCCATTAAACGCCCTTTTGACCGTTAGGCACGCCTGCGTTCGGATCTCCACTCCCGTTTTCAAGCACCTTCCCCTGTTACCACCCACAAACGCCTCATCCTGTCAATCAAATTAGCAGCCCCTCGCTGTTTTGCGAGCGCTCGATTTCCGACCGCAATAACTGGTTTGCGCATTACGACCCATACGCATTCACAGTTGTACGAACATCGCTCAGAGCGAACGAGCGCCCACTTACGAGCGGCTCTGAATCAGGCCCACAGTCAGATAGCCGTAGAATGACAGCTGCGGACACATAATAATTCTGTTTGGCATAAGTGTCTATCTCTTAGGCTTATCAGCCTCCAGCAACCTCACAACCTTGTCTGTTTCCAGATAACAACACAAGACGGATGGAGGGTCCCTTTTCTCAGCCACCAGGCGTAAGACTTCATCTATCTGGTCTACAGGGGTAGGGTGACCCGTCTGACCGCTGAGGGAAAAGCAATTTCACACTGTCCTTCTTTTATAAATTATTATTTGAGGTGAACACAAATCCACATCTCAGCTGTCAGCTTGGTGTCTCCACTGTCTCCTCCATCACTTCATTACTAATGAGACATAGACTGATCTATAAGAACTGGGGGAAAAGTCACACATTGGGTGCAACCTACAGTGTCAGAGAAAGTTTGTGAACCATTTACAGTGATTTGTGTTTCTGCATTAGACGAAATGTGATCTTATTCTCATCTAAGTACTGACAACCCTGTAGGTCATCAAGTTTTACCGAGCACATTACAACATTCATTGTCTTTGTTCGAGGGTTAAGCCCATCCAGGGCCTTTGTCTGGGTTACTTTTGGTCACCAAATGGTGACTTGTTATATTTTTAAGCATACTGTTCCCAGTTATGATGTGTTTTATGTCGTGTGCAATGCTTCAGCCGATACTGTGTATGTCCTGGTAAAACATATTTCCCGGCTAGAGTTTTCTGGTAGCTAGGGTAGGGCGGTTAATGTTACATTACACTAAGGCAGTGGTTCTCAAACTCGGTCCTCAGGACCACACACGGGTCACGCTTTGCAGGTCACCCAGCAGGTGCACAGGTGTATTCATTACTCACTGACACATTTTAAAAGATCCACAGGTGGAGCTGATTGATTCACTTCTGTGAGGAGACCTGGAAAACATGCACTGTTTGGGGTCCTGAGGACAGAGTTTGAGAACCTGTGCACTAAGGCAAAGGTTCCCAATTGCGGTCCTCAAGGCTCCCCAACAGTTCAGGTTTTAATGAAATCCATAGTTGAGCACAGGTGACTTAATTAGTACCTCAGTCAATTGGATTTAACCACCTGTGTTCAACCATGGATCTCTCCGCATTTTGGAACCTCTGCACTAAGGGATAAGACCCAGTGGCGGAAGTCATGGAGTCATTTGCTGCCGGGCGCCAGACAATGGAGTCATTTGCTGCCGGGCGCCAGCCCTGAAGGGGGCACCTACAATGGAGTCATTTGCTCCATTGTAGGTGTCATTTGCTGCCGGGCGCCAGCCCTGAAGGGGGCACCTACCTCCATTGTCCCCGGGAGCTGCATGGAGGAGTGCCGCTGATCGGCGCTCCACCTCCATTGGCGTAACTACGGAAGGTGCAGGGGGTGCTGTAGCACCCCCTGCACCCTCCATTTGCCGGGCGCCCGCTGAGTGTGTTACCAGCGGGCGCCCGCTGAGTGTGTTACCAGCGGGCGCCCGGCTCCTATTCAAACCCTCGGCGGCAGACGGAGGACGTAGCTCCCTCCATCTCCCGGGTCCCGCAGTGCAATATGGGAGTGACATCATGACGTCGCGGACGCCGGGGACGGAGGTCAGGAGTGTGCTCCGTCTTCCGGGTCCTGCAGTGCACTATGGGAGTGACATCATGACATCACTCCCATAGTGCCGAGGAGCAGACGCCAGGGATGGACGGCAGCAGCACTGGAGTGGGGATAAAGGTGTTTGTTTTTTTTTGTGTGTTGTGTGCGCGCGCACGGGGGCTCACTACTGAGGGCAACTACAGGGGGCTCACTACTGGGGGCAACTACAGGGGGCTCATTACTGGGGGCAACTACAGGGTGCTCTACTGGGGGCAACTACCGGGGGCTCACTACTGGAGGTACTGCATAGGGGGACCACTACTGGAGGCACTGCTTAGGGGGACCATTACTGGGGGGCACTACAGGGGGCTCACTACTGGGGGCAACTACCAGGGGCTCACTACTGGAGGCACTGCATAGGGGGACCACTACTGGGGGCATTGTATAAAAAGAACTGCATAGGGGGGGCGGCGGTAGCTGGGGTTGGCAGAGGTGCTGGCGGGGTGGTACATTTTAATTTGGGGGGGGCACCAACATTTATCTTGCCTCCGGGCACCTGGGATGAAGTTACGCCACTGATAAGACCAACAATTAACTGCCCCATTGCCACAGAATTTTTTATCATTTGCCTTTCAGGTCTCACTACAGATTTAGCACAGATGATAACAGCAGGTGCGACTACAAAGGTGAGAGGGTGGGGACACATACCCCATATGTCATCCACTACCGACAAGGATGCCCGATTGTCTGGAGCCTAGAGATCTGGTTCTTAAGACAGGCTAAACTGTTTTACTTGGCATCTGCCTGACCTTTGATTCCTTCCCTGTGAGAGGAACCCAGGTCCCATACTTCCCAGTCCATTGCTCGGGTATCCAGTCTTGGTGATCATTCGGCAGCATAAAGAGTGGACATCAGCATAGTAAAGACCTTGAACAATCATTTTGCCCTACACAGCATTACATGGACTCTGGGACCATAATTACCCTTGTGGAGCCTTTCACCATCATACCCGTAGAGATAATGCACTCTGAGATCTAGGGGGAGCTGTATCAAGCCTTGGACAGAGATAAGTTGTAGAAATTGCCCAAAGCAATCTATCAGCCTCGAGCATTTACCTAGCACAGTTTTCCAAATGACAGAAGCTAGAACATCTCATTTTGCCATTCAATTTGGGTTGTCACTCTTCGTTTATGAATGGGCACCCGGGAATAGAACATGAATTGGGTTGTGTAGGAATCAAATAAAAAGAACATACACTAAGCAGGATATGGGGTATGTGATGCAGATGTGGTCTCTTTGTTTGGGGGGGATTCTCCTGTGATTGTGCTGCACACTGGATTTTTGGAGGAAGACACCAAACACCGAGCTGGAGTTACAAAGGAAACATGATTGTTGAATTGACCATCGATAAAAGTTATGCTGCCTACAGCATCATGGGCGCTGTCCAGAATTATCGGCAAACACTCCCTACTCTGGGAATCTTCCCAGAAATGTCTACAAGGGCAAGAAACCGCCAAGAATTTCAGCTATGTCACAAGGAATGCCCACCCAGGGCACCGCTGAAAAATAAGGAGACCCTCCCGTTGTATATTGGGATCAGATGCCACTTGCCAGGATTAAGGCAGGAAACATAAGGTAGAACCAACTGCCAAGGGGCCAGCAGTCAGACGTGTCACTGAAGGTAACAGGGCCCCATATATATATATATATATATATATATATATATATATATATAGGCTTTATAAGTGACAAGTGCATGGTGAAAGCAACAGAATGAAATCTCTGTATGTAGCAGCAGTGCCTGAACTTTCTGCCGCTGTCACCAGTTAATCAACCGAATACCATAAACCATTTTACTCCTCATGATACTGTCTATCAGCTTAACAATTAGCCGGGCGGCTTCCTGTAATCAAGCGTGAACACTGATTGCACTTCCCACAGAACTACTAGTCATTTAGATACTTAACTGTTCTATTGCTCTGGGGAGTTATTTCGCTGGCGTGCCCATTGTCAGGGCATCTGTACAGCGTGATCACAATGCAGAGCCCGTACTGTCAACTGCTGGCATAAGGCGGCATATAAATGACTAGAAACAGAGCTCTAAACTGGGGTGGCTGCAGCCTAACTAACCTCGTTCCCTAGTAAAATGGCAGCATGGCACCTTAGGGAGATAAATCAGCTCACTCCATGGCAATAAAGGACACAGCAAACACATTAAATCAGCAAAAAAAAGACATCAATTATGCTGTCACAACTCCAGAGAAAATGAAAGACATGTGTTGGGTCATAGAGTCATATGAAAAAGTAATTACCCCCATGATTCCGTCACTTGTAGAACTGCTTTTAGCAGCAATAACGAGAAATTATTTTGTTCTTTAGGAGATTCAGGGGTCTATTTACTGAGCAGTGTTAGGAGACAGAGTGAAAAGTGATAAGGTGCCAGCCAATCAGCTCCCAACTGTCATTTTTCAAACATAGCCTGTAAGATGACAGGAGCTGATTGGCTGATACCTTAGCACTTTTCACTCGGTCTCCTAACACTGCTTAGTAAATAGACCTAAGGCATACATGCTGACTTTTGCTGCTGCGGGAGGGATCAGCCAGGTCAGCAATGCATGGGGTGTGGTGCGGCAGATGTAAGCAGTGCTGGGGGCCTGGCAACATGTTTGCGTCATCTTGGTCCTGTCCCCACTATACAATGCTGCGACTACCAGCATTGTGGAGAGGGGGTGCGGAGCCATGATGATGGGATCCAACGCATGGGCTGCCTGTATAGCCAACCCGGGTAGTGAGGTTTAAGGGCCTGGCTGTGTCTATTGGTAGGTTGCCCGTCTACAGCCTTATACAAATGGCTCTACAAAGCCCTTCCATGGTGTATATACATGCGTACGAATGTGCAAGGACTGAGACCTCTGTGGGATTGACCTCTGAACTTTGGGCCTGATTTAGAGATGGACGCAGTGCCAATGTTTACAGAGTTGAGCGATGTTTTGCTACTGTGCATGCCTGAACAGTCTTGGAAACCATTACTGCTCACATGCGAACCCAAGTGTGCAATAGTATTCGCAATGGCATACGGCAGCGCTAACCCTTGAGTAGGGGATTGCGACTCCTGGGCGTTTCAAGGTGCAGACTGGGAGGTGACCTAAAGTTATCGCAAATAGGGAATGTTCCATGGGCGTGTTATGGGAGTGTCACAGGTGTGCCTGGGAAATGCTGCTGTGTTCCCTATCGCAGATCCAATGCCTCAGAGGCCATGTTTAGTTGGATATGAGAAGAGTAGCTGGAGTAGACCCTAGGCACCCGTAATGACCATGGTGCGAGCGATGTTGCACCAGGGTTGCCTACCCTCCCGATTCGGGTGGGAGCCTCCCGATAAACGGGTGCAGCTCCCCCCCCCCCCCGGAAAGGCAGGCAAGCCTCCCGCATGCCGCCAAATACCCCGTCTCCCCTCTACCAGTACCTGATAAACCCCTGCAGCGGGGGGGTGCTGAGGCGATTCGCGTCATTTTGGCCCCGCCCCCTGCTTCACAATGCGTTTTTCGGCATTGTGTAGCGGGGGCGGGGCCAAATGACTCAATTGCAAGGCCCCGCCCCTGTCACACCCACAAACTGCCTTCAGCCAGCCCGGTCACGCCCCCTTTTGCCGGCCACGCCCCCTGTTCTGCCGATCTGGCTGCTCCCTCCCGGAAGGAGCAGCCAGATAGTCGGCAAGTATGTGTTGCACTGATGTTAGAGTCTTTACAATCGCCATCACAAATGCTCACACAGCCTGAGAGTGGGGAATCTCACCGCTCGTACCCTCCATTGTACTGCCCTGCACAAAGGGAAAGCTGAGGTTAGCATTTGCATATTCCAGCAACGGTTATTGTGAGAGGGGCTGCGATCGCGGCTGCATTACCGACCATCTCTGAATCAGGCCCTTTGATTCAGCCATTCCAAATCCTTAATATTTTTTATCGTCATACAATTGTATATTTTCTGGTGTTCTCAGCATCATTGTCCTATTGCATGATTCAAATTTGTGATTGTCCAACAGAAGTTTATGTTGGACTCAATTATTGCAAGGTGTAAATGAACCCAAGTTATCACCCCTGCACCACAGTTCTTGATCTGTTGGTACAAGGTTCTTGCGGTAAAATGCTGTGCTTGGTTTCACCAAATATCACATGGTACCTTAAGACCAATCAACGACACCGTGGTTTCACCTCTGCGCAGTTCTACACCCGGGCAACAAAAGATGCAGGAAGTAGGTCAGCTCAGATTTTCCTGGCCGGACTTATAGTTAGAGAGACTAGCAGCGCAGCGCTTGGACAGATGCGCCACTGGTTGGTAAAGAAGGCACCAGGTGAGAAATACTGACGCTCACGCGCGACCCCCCCCCCCCCCCTACTGCCAGCCAATCGATTCCCTCTCCTGTCCTTTGTGAATGAAGGACTTCTGCATCTATGACCCAGAGGTCCCTCTGGCGTCCTTCTGTGCATGCCACGGTGGGTGCTGGGAGGGATCCGACTGGATCCCTCTGACAGCACTCTCTGGATAGAAGCCCATAGGCTTCAATAGGGTAACGCCATCAGAAGATGGCGTTACGTGCATATGAGAAATGCGGTTAAACCCGCATTTCTCCCCTTGCTGCATCCCACCCATAGGTGAGCTGAGCGGAGCTGTAGGCAGGCACTCACTGGAGGCCGGATGGAAGTGGTCACTCCGTCCCCCTCTCAATGCTCCTGGTGACCGTATTCCTCCTCCCTCGGTACACAGCGACACCGCTCTACTGGCCTTGGAAATACGCATGCACAAGCTGGGGCAATACCCACAAAGCCGCTGATTCATCAGCAGCGATATTATGTAAAAACCTGCTTTCCAAGACCTCAAATATTGTTTATACTCGCCAGAAAGCTTAAGTTCAATAAATAGCTGAGAAAAAAAAACCTAGATTAGTGTTGAAAACGGAAGGGAAAGCCAGCGCTAATTAACATTATTTTAGTATCGTTGATAAATGAGCCTCTATAAGTTTTTTCTCGGAGCATCGGGTGGTCAGATCGTTGGGTGAAATTCCACATTGATGATGGTATTCGATTACCTCTGTTTGTAGATGATGCTCCTCACTGTTGGATGGGGATTGCTCTCTGCTGCCTTGATCCATGTTAGGCAGAGCCGGCGGTCTCTAGGTCTGACCTCCAACATGCACTACTGCGTATGTGCGGCTTTTCTGCACATCTTTCTCATTGGCATTCATGTTAGAAAGACTTCTCCTAGCATTTCAGCCAAACAGGCTCCTACAAGTGTCCCAGACATCCTGTCCCACCATAGCTTAGTGGAGCACAGCACTACGCACAGCATAGGGTGTATGCTTTGTTTTCAGTTGGCGCACTATAACGCCCAGCATACCAAAATGCTTCAGGCTGCCTCCAATACCCAGTTATATTGTACCTGCTTTATCCCTGTGATTCTACAGTCACCTGTATTTCTGCCTAGTTAATAAACCTAAGAATGGTTAAGCTATTCCACGTGTGTACTCATCGCTACCAGCATCATTTGCTGCACAACTCACTTAACACCTGTATACTCAAGAATATAGCAGGCGAAAGCCGTATAGGCTTGAGAGTATGTAAGAATCCTGGGTTTTTTGCTAGGTAGATTAGCTGAGTTATTGGTCAGGTGGTTGGTTATCTGACTAATGGAGTGAATTGTGGGTGTATTTGAGGATTATGTATATAAGAGGTGGTTGTGCATGTGATCAGCCTCTTTGTCATTTCTGGAGCCCACGCTCCCACCCAAAGCTTTGCTGCTGATGTTTTGTTGTGCTAGCTTTTTCTTCCTGATTAAGGGAAGGCGCAGCATGGCGGGAGAACGCTGTATCTCAGTGGCTTTATTGTGGCGCAAGAGAGCGTTGTGAGGCCACTGAACCTCGATGTATTATGGCGAGATTGTCCTTCTCGTATGAGGGGACCAAAGCGCTTTTGTACGGAAGCGCTCGGACTATGTCAGTCGTTTCAGTCGTTCCCCATGTATGTCTCCAGCTTGAAAGCTAGAACTGAGTATGCAGCGTCTCCTGGCCACCTCGGTTAGGTGAATTATTTAATTGTTAAATAAAAGCTGTGACCTTTTAGCCAAGCTGTATTTATGTCAGTCTCTTTATTTATTAGATAAGCAAGGTATTAATTGGCAATAACCCAATGGAGGTCTTATAAATACTATCTGTTGTCCACAGCTTCGCCCACGATGAAATAGCTTCTGCCAACATTTTCTTTATTTGAGGTGTTCTAGTTGTATTGCTTTGCATAGGGGCCCTGACGCGGGAGTGGCCCACGTGAGCAGTAGAGCTATACAGACTGGTGGCACAGATTGATATGTAACCTCTCCTTTTCAAGTGACCGCGGGCACAAAGCACCTCTCCCCCCACTACTTACCGGCTATGTGCATGGCGTCACACCAATCTCTTGCATTGATTATGTTAATACATTTTGTTTTTGTTATTGCTCAGCTTTAAGTTGATGGCTCGAGATGAAACAAACTGCAGGTTATTCATACACCTACATTGCCGGAACGGCTGGGAGACTCATGAAAATCGGGTGGTGTTCCCGGTCGCCCTTAAAAGTGGGCAAATCTCTTGGCTAGCCTCCACCTGCCTGAAAAACCACCGCACAACCCCCCCCCCCTCTGCTGGTGTCCACTCCCCCCCCCTGCACACTTTGACAATACAAGTGGGCAGTATCGTGTCATCGTGACCCCCGCCCCCTGCTGCACAATGACGCAATCGTGCAGTCAGGCCCCTTGCTCTGCCCCCCCAACTCACGTAAAGTCCCTCATCATGCCCCTCGCTGTGTCGACCTGGCTGCCTCCTCCTGTAGAGGGACAGACAGATTGTCGGCAAGTATAAGGTTTCTAGGAGTATCCACTACAAAATGATCCAGCTTTGATGACATTCGGTTCAGTAGTTTTGGCGCCAACTTGGGAAACTTGCCCACTCTTCCGGGCGCCACACGTTTTTGGGTAGACACCCAGCCATTCCAGGAGGGTAGGCAAGCATGTAATAAATAAATAAATGATATGCCAAGATCAAACATTTCAGTTGAATAAACTTTGCTACCTGCACATTTGCAGTAGGAATGGCAATGTTTAGAAACCACACTGGGGTCAATACAAGCGTATGAGCCTAGGAGGTCCAGAGCGTTAATCAGGCCCTGTGTGCTACTAGCGGTGCATTCATTCTACTGAGCTGATCTCACTGAACTGATTTATCAAAAGTAGGTAAATATGCAGTAACATAAACCTGGACGCTCCAGACCGAACTGCCAAATGCTGTTATATAGAGGTGCACCCGGCTCACATTACATTCCTTATTACCGTAGTATGGAGGCAGTAAGTAAATCTAAAATAAAGGGTAAGAATTTGGGGGCATATTTATCAATTATCAGGTGTTGGACCCATCATTTTGCGATGATAAGAAATTATTTACCACCCGAATGTATCAAAAAACACATGCAGGGAGAGCAGCTCCGAAAGGAGCCTGTCCCTACAATCTGCTAGTACTAGTGAAGTGATTGTATTAGTGGTCACTTGGGACCCCCGGCTAGAGAGCATGCACGGTACACTGACCACGCATGTACGGTGGCCATAGCTGGGGAGGGTAATGTAGAAATTTGCTGCAGTGACTCACACCATCTTCATATGGCGTTAGCTGCCGGAGCCAAACTCTGGAAATGGAGGGACTGTAGCAGATATTGGAGATGCTGTGGTTCCTCCTTCATAAATTCATGAGAAACTTAAAATGGAAGGGGATCCCCCTAAAAAAGAGGGTTTTCAGGGGATATGCTGCAAATATTATTTGATAATTAGGCCCCTTGGTGAGGACTACATGACTGTTACCACAAAATGCAACCAACAGTTGACCATTCTGTATTCCTTTATATTAGGCCTCTGTGTGACCCCTTGCAGCTGACCCCCCCCTCCCCCGACAACTACTCACATCTCCACAAATCCCCACAGACATAGCACAGCAAGTGAAGAATACAATGCAGGCGGCACCTGAGGAGTTAAGTAAATGTGCTGTCTCTGCACTGAGTTTCTTATGGTCCTGATTAATTGAAAGTGGCGCTGTGCAGTGATCTTATTATCTACAAAGTCTCAGACTAAAATGTAATAATAATGTACACAAGCTTAGAGATGGGTATCATTTAATGATAAGTGGATGGGAGGGGTGCAGAATACAAAACTTACTGTCACCCCCCCCTTCTTCCCTGTAGCTCTTAAAAATATATAGCAATAATTATATATACGTCCCGCCACCCTTTGCATGCCGGCATTGCTAACGCCAGCGTGCATGACAAACACCACAAAGGACAACTCTCTCGGTAGGATGGGCCCTTTGCAAAGGTGGGACTTCTATGACCCAGGAGCCCCTCTGGCGTCCTTCTCCGATTGGATCCCTCTGTCAGTACTCTCCTGATAAAAGCCCATAGGCTTCTGTAGGGTAACGCTATTCAGGAAGATGCCGTTACCCATCGCAACCTAGCCCCGGATTGCATCGCATTCCGGGGCTTAGCGCATATGAGAAATGCGGTTAAACCCGCATTTTCGGGGCTTGACCACATTTCTCGCTTTCCCGCATCCCGTATTTCATTACAGTGAGGACTTCATTCTTATACTGTGATCATTGGCATGCATGTATGTAATACTATTATTACAGAGGAGGGGGGGCAGGTGTTGGGGGGAGGGGGTCACTTATCACTGAAGGTGCATACACACACAACGATTTTTTTGAACAATTATCGTTAGCGATATCGTTCAATCGATTAAAAAAAAACGTTCACTTTCTAAGTTAAAACGATGACCGATTATCGTTCATGCGCGTTCACATTTGTAGTTTGTAGTTCAGCCAGACTGACCAACTCAACGATTTTCAGTAAGGGAATATGCAAAAATCGTTTGTAGTTCAAAAAAATCGTTCATTACATTTAGTAAATGAACGATTTTAGTAAACGATTTTGGTTCATTTTTCCCTTGAAAAAATTAACGAAAATCGTTTACTAAAATCGTTCATTTACAAAATCGTTGTGTGTGTATGCAGCTTAAGCATTCCTGTAGGAGTCTGTACAGCCAGTAACCTGGAGATATCTATGAACATTTGGACACAGCAAATCTCACACCAAATAGACTTTTTAGAGAAAGGTTTAAGGGGTTAATCTGCTGTCAGGGAGTTTACACCAGAACGTTAGGGGATATCTGCAACAAACTTCAACGATAGCATCAAAGAACTGTGTGACTTATGGTGCATACACACGGTCAGATTTTTCCTTCAGATATGAACGATAACGATTTAAAAATCATTCAGTCGTTCATATCTGAAGGAAAATCTGAACGATTTTTGACTACATTAAAATGAATGGAATCGTCCAAGTCTGACTGCAAACCCATCAGATGTCAGATATCGTTATCTGACAAACGGGAACGCGCATCGTTGATCGTCCATCGTTCAGGCATGTCAGATATGAACGATTTTCCTTCAGATATGAACGACTGAACGATTTTTAAATCGTTATCGTTCATATCTGAAGGAAAACTCTGATCGTGTGTATGCACCATAATAATCTGACAGAAAATCGTTCATAAAAATAGTTCATAAAATCGTTGGTAACAAAATCGTTGTGTGTGTATGCAGCTTATGAAATAACCAAATGTGCTGTTATTAAATCGGAGGTAGATTATTTTGTTGCATTTCCAAATATATGAGGAAATGTGTCAGGAATGTGTTGGGCAATATGGTATGTGAGAGATGCTACATTGCATTGGGGGAAGCTATGTCTGTATTTCATCTTAAGTCCTGTTCTCTCCTATGGGAAGTCTATGAAATGAGTCCAGGTAAGACAGCCGTGAGACTCCGGGATATTAATGTTTATACCTCTGGCCAGGAGGGGGAGCTCTCATATTTGTACATGTGTCTGCTCCCCACTATTTGTTACATTTAGGGGGATATTAGGTAAAATCTGATGCAGCTGGTACTCTGAGCCTGATTCAGAGATGGACGTCGCTAATGCCGCCGAAACTGCAAATTTGTACGCAGCTGCTGTGCGCAAATATGCAAATGTGGCAGTTGCATGGATTTGTATTGAGATGCCCACTGGCGGCTTCGCAGATCCAAGAGACTGCGTTCAAAGATGCAGCATTGATCGCAGATCAGTCGATTATCAGATTTCTACGCTTTTTACTGCGTGCAAGATCGCAGTCACAGGCTGAGAAACGTCCAGAAAATGGTCGCGACCAGCGGCGGCTCCAGGGGTGGGTCTGCAGCACAGTCCAAAATTCAAATAGGGGTGCCACACCAACTGCCATTTCAAATGCTGGGACTCACTGGCAGTTGGTGGAGACTCCACTGGCCACGAAACGCCTGCATTTGAGTCACCCCCCCCGTTGCCGCCCACAAACGATCCCTGCCTGTTGAACACTTTGCATATGAATCCTCACTGCGAGCGAGAACGATAATGAAATTTCATGCATTGACGCATGTGCAGTGTGACATATACATGCACAGATAATAGATAATGACTCAACTGCGCAATCATTGGCATTGCGTCCATCTCTGAATCAGGCCTACTGCCCCTAAGGGGTCTATACACTAAACCTTGGAGAGAGATAAAGTGGGCGGAGACAAAGTACCAACCAATCAGCTCTTAACTTTAATTTTTTAACTTACTCAGTTGACCAGCACCGTCCACCATCGTGTCCTAGTGCTGGGACCGCAGATGCAGCAGGGGGTGTCATACACCTCCTGTTGCATTTGCATATTTGCAAGGATGGAATTGCAAAGCTGCTTGTATGTGGCTTCGCAATTCTGTCCACTGCTGAATCAACCCATTAGTCGTTATTTAGGTAAAAAGTTTAAGGGCCGTATTCAATTAGAGGCGAAATCGGCCATTTTTCGCCATCGTTTGCTAATCGGCTGTCCAATCGGCCACGATCAGCTGACTTGCGGCCGATTTCGCGAAAGATGGCGAAAAAAATTGCCAACTCCCTATTTTTGTGTAAAAATGTGGAGATTTCTTACAGAACCCTTTGGACAGCCCCCTAATGATACTTTAGCGAGAAAAAAAATCATACGTTGTGTACTGTGGTCAAAAACGGCAGCTGAAATTTCGGTCACATTTTTTTTTTCTTGGGTCTGGTATTTTGGAGGGCCATAAGGATGCGCCAAGTGTTTTAAACATCTCACGTGGCTGGCGCAGGTGACTTAAAACCGCTAAAAAACCTGCGCCAGCCACGTGCGATGTTTAAAAAACTTGGCGCATCTTTATGTCCCTCCGAAATGCCAGCCCCAATACATTAAATGCATTTTTTACGAAAAAATAAATACATTTTGACCAAAGTTTCAGCAGTCTTTTTTCGCCAAAGTACGCAATTTTTTTTTTGCTAAAGTATCATTAGGTCGGCTATCCAAAGGGTTCTGTAAGATAAGCCCACATTTTTACACAAAAATAGGGATTTTGTAAATTTTCCCCCTTTTCTTAAAATCGAGAAAAGTTTACTCCATTTTTACATGAAAAATCGGCAATCAATTATACGATAATCAGGTGCGATAAAATCACCGCTAACTGAATACGGCCCTATATGCTTATAGGTCCAATACAGGTTCATTTTATGTATAAGATGTCTAATATGAGGGTAACACTGTTATAACGTTTTTGTTGTTATATCCATTGTACTGAAAATATCCCCATCTTTCTTTTGTCTGTATCCTCCATTAGTTTATAAATAAAGATGAAGTTTATTGGACATGAAAGGAACTTACATATTGCATCTTTGCTGCGCACACATCAAATCGAGGCACGCATGTCACGAGGCGAATACACCCATTGCGTCCACACCCGCGACTCCATAGGAATGCATGGTGAGATCGCAGTGTGCGCCATAGCGTACTGTAACGTATGCTGCTGCGGGTAATCGCATGGTGTGATGAGTGGGCATGTTTGTAACGTGATCGGCAAGGATGTAACATCTGTACATCTTTTTCTGGTCTCACTGAGCCCAGACACAATATACAACCGTCAGTCATCAGAATTGGTTTTGTTTTATAGCAGTATATGTACAGTATATAATACAGTACTTGGCTACATACAATATAATACATCATTTAGTTTTGGATAACAATGGTTTGTTAGTTAATAATATACAGTACCAGCATAATGATTCCCCGTCTTAGTCCCATCGCACCTTCCATCTCTCTCTTGTTATGTAACTTTTTTTGCAGTGAGATGTAATCAGGATGTTATTGAGCCTCCAAATTCTCTCTGATTAGCACTGATTACTAGATTGCTTCTGACAACCAGACTATACAGTGATAGTAAGTAACCCTTTCACATGCCCTACTGGTTATATATGTTCAGATACTTTATACCAACAAATACATCACCCACGTATAATGTATATTATATATAATATATATATATATATATATATATACATATATACACACACACATGGATCTGGATTTTTTCTTTAAAAAAATCATAAAAACAGTTAAAATCACATAAAATGGGCCTGTATAATTAACCTCAATAACATTTATTTCCAGTAATTTCAAATCAATTTTGACCACCTCCAGGGCCGGACTGGCCATCGGGCACTTCTGGCAAATGCCAGAAGGGCCGATGGCCAAATGGGCCTGTTTGGCTGAGCCAGGCTTACCCGGCAGTACACCCTCCCGGGCGGCGCCTTGCTCATCAAGCAGACGTCACAAATGCGCGGCCGTGTCGTGATGCAGTGCGTGATGACGCGGCCGTGACCAAGCACCACGGCAATGGAAGCACTGAGAATCTGGGCCCCCGCTATGGAGACAGTCTGCTGCACGGGAGGCGGAGCTGCAAGTGGAGCTGAGGCACAGTACACGGCATTCAGAGGAGCCGCACTTCTGGGTTCCATGCTGCTAATGAAACCCGGGCATCAGCTACACAGTGCAGCAGGACGCTGCATCACAGGGGACTGCATATGGTGACTCTGCACACTCCAGAGGTATCTCTCTCTGCCATCTCCACCATTAATTTCCTTCTGTCTCTGATCTCACCTTATTCCTCCTCTTACTCTCTCTTCAATCTCCCCTGATTTTTCTCTCTCTCTTTTCTGTTTCCCCCTATTCCCCTCTCATCTCCCCCTATTCCCCTCTCATCTCCCCCTATTCCCCTCTCATCTCCCCCATTCCTTAACTCTGCTGCCTGCCCTTATGCCTCCTGTCTCCATTCTCCCCCTATTCCTACCCTCTATCTCCCATCGGAATCAGTATGACTTACCGCCGGCCGCATGGCCAGCGGTTCAAATCCCGACATCGTCTGTCCGGCAGGGGTGAACATGCCGATTGTCAAAAGGTAAGTGTTTCCTAACCCTCTCCCCCCCTAACCCCCCCTTAGGAGTGCCTAAACCTAACCCCCGCCGCCTAAACCTAACCCTCCTGGGGGGAAGGTGCCTAACCCTAACCTCCCCCCTGGGGGTGCCTAACCCTAGCCCCCCCTTGCCCTAACCTGACCCTAACCTACCAGGGGGGTGCCTAACCCTAAGTCCCCCCCCGTGAGCCCTAAACCTAACCCTCCATCCCCCCCCTGCTGCTGTCCGCGCCCAGCAGCCCTTCGATTGGGATGCTGGGCACGGGTCTCCCAGCGTAGGTAAACTGAAACGCCTGTCATTTATCCCTTGCCGGGATTAAGCAGTCGGGAGGCCGACGGTTGGCATTGCGTCCCCTCCCATCTCCCCTTATTCCTCCTCTCTCTCCCAGCTCCCCCTCTTTCTCCTATTGGCTCGATTTAAAGCAACGCGTATTGAATAGCGCCGGGAATGAGCTCCCAGAGCTATTAAATTCTGCGCATTGTTAGGTCGGAGAATGCCCTTTTCTATCACCCCTCACGCCTTAAACAGGGTGTTTAGTCACGAGAAAGTGGCAATCTCCAAATAAACTTCTTGACGCGATGCAGTTTTCGCCGCGCTAAGGGCAGAACACAGCATTGCGCCTGGACTTTTGTCGGATTTTTGCTTGCATCCCAGGAGAGATGCGAGAAGAAATCCTTAGTCGGGCTTAGCAGCGCTCTGAATTGAATAGCTCCGGGAGCTCATTACTGGTGCTGTTCAATTTGCGTCAAATTGAATCGAGCCCAATGTCTCTCTCGGCTTGCCCTATGCCTTCTCTCTCTCTCTCCCAGCTTCCCCTCTTTCTCCTATGACTCTCATGTCTCCCCCTATTTCTCCTCTCTCTCCCATCTCCCCCTATTCCTCCTCTCTTTCCCAGGTTCCCCTCTTTCTCCTATCACTCTCCCATCTCCCCCTATTCCTCCCCTATCTCCCAGCTTCCCCTCTTTCTCCTATGTCTCTCCCGTGTCCCCATATTCCTATCCTCTATCTCCCAGCTTCCCCTCTTTCTCCTATGTTTCTCCCGGCTTCCCCTATTCCTCCTCTCTCTCTCCCAGCTTCCCATCTTTCTCCTATGTGTCACGGCCAGGGTATTTCAGCATGGCGCTAGGCGGGTGTTACCTGTGAGGTCGTTGTGGCGCGGGCTGTCTGGTGGCGGAGCTGGTGTCTGGCGGGGGGCTTTGGCTGCGCGCGTTGTTGTGCAGCCCTGTTGTCACTCTGCGCTGGTGAGGCCTGGCGGTGTCTCCGTTCCGTTTGGCATGGGCGCCGCCATCTTGCCTTCTGGCCATGTGATGCGGCTGGCCAATCCTGGTGAGTCACATGTTACCTCCGGCCAGTAACAGCACGGCATGGGGTATTTAGGAAGGGTCAGTGCCTTCCTTCTTTGCCAGTGCAACGTGTATCTCAGCCTAGCTGAGAGGGAGTTCTCTGTGCTTTCCTGTTCCTGTGAATTCGCTGTCTGCCAGTCTGCCTGTCAGCTCCTAGCTCCCACTGGACTACCCCGCTTCCTCCATCACCCTTGCCCATACCTGAGTGCCTGAGCCTGCTGACATCCTGCGCTTCAGTTCACTACTTGTATACCTGGCTTGTTTATTTTCAGCTCACTACAAACCTGGCTTGATTATTTTCAGTTTCACTACCTGCACACCTGGACAGCTCTAATTGTATCTACTTGGACATTAACCCTTTTACTCCCACCACAGAACTCTTGTGCACATTATATATTCCTGGACTTTTATTTACTGCCATTATCTGTCTACTCAAGCACTTATTAAAAATTCTAGTTTTATTTTTAAATCTGCTTCTGTGATCACTCCTGCTACCACCCCGGGTCCACAAACAACCCAGAACATCACACTATGGCCCTCATTCAGAGCCGCTCGTTAACAACAGTATGCTCGTTGCGTTCCGATGTTGACTAACCGCGCATGCGTCGGTGTAACACTGTGCATGTGCGTACGGCAGATTGCGAGTTTTTTGGGACTCGTTCCTAAAATAGCGTACAGGAAGTGACATGTCAAATGTGATTGACAGAACAGGGCGTTTTAGGGTGTTGACGGCGGTGGAGATGGAAAAACGCAGGCGTGGCGAGACGTTTTTGGGGCGTACATACATTAGCAGATGCGAGCGTAAAATGTGTTCGGACCGACTCATACGTCACTGGATGATCCTCTTTCCCTTCCAAATGCTCGCACAGCTTAGGGTCTGGATTACTCGACCACATTGGCGATGGCCTTCTCCTCCGTCCCGGGACTCCACGGTGTTGTTGCGATTAATCGCGGGAGGGCAGAAAAGCAATTAGTGTTGGATTGAGAACCGGCTTGGTATGTGTTTTGAAATCAGTTTTTTGGGATAGCACAAAACCGTACGCAGGTGGAACTCAGAGCTGCTAATGTCAGGATGACACAATCAATTTGCGTACATTTGTGGGGGTTTATTTTGCCCTCAATTTGGTGGTTAGCGCCTATTGTAACAATAATGTCATCATGTTTTAAGTTTCGCACCATTTTATTTGTGCCTCTTGAATTTGCCTCGTTATATGAATTTTTAAACGTTCCTTAAAGAGCCCATTTTTTTTTAATTATTTTTTTTGTGCGAGTTTTTGCCTTTTGGTCCAGGATTAAATGTAACCCATTTGTACAATAATTTCACAACCCAATGTAATTTTTTTTTTTACAATTTATTGCTCAAACAAAAAAACAAAATAAAAAAATATTGGGGACATCTTTTTTGCCCAAAGCTATGTTCCAAAATCAAACAAATTGGCCCAACATAACTGTTGACATAAACATACAACAAAAAAATAAAAACATTTCACAAGAAAGGAGAGGGAAGTTTTGACCAGAAAGGAATATGAGCCAAGCACAGAAGGATTGTGGGAAAAGTCACCATTGCTGTCACCGTTTTTTCACCCGTTTGGATGGGGGAGGGAGGGCGCCAGACCGGGTCCGGGATGTCATCGGGCTGGCCTGTCCAGAGGCAGATGTTGTGGCCTCTGGACTAGGCACAGGGCTAGGCACATTTGGAGGATTGGCTGATGTTGTGCCAGAGGTGGAGGATCCTGATGTTCCGGCAGGAAGGGAGGTCGGCTCCACCATGTGCTGGCGAACGAGCTGCTCCAGGGCAATGGCGATGCGGATGTTGGCCCTGGTATTTTCCGTCAGGGCCTGACCAATGGTCACGTTGGCCGCAGCATTTTGCTCCAGGGCCTCAGCCACCCGTAGCAGACTGGCGTCCATCCTCTGCAGAATCTCCGTATGGGAATCCGATTTGAAATTGAGTTCTGTGAGGAGGGCCACTGCCTGCGAGGGGGATTGCCCTGGACTGGCTTCTGCAGGGTCCTCAGCCGGATGTACTGGTTCCTCCCCTGCAGAGCCAGCAGAAATTCGGCGGCCAAGGCTCCCCTCTGGAGCAGACTCATCCGCCTGTGTCTCTGTTAGGATAAAAGAGAAAAGCCACACATTAGAATCTACATATTGGCACAATAAGATTTCAGAGTTGATGACATCCAAAGATTTACCTGGGACAACATGAGGAGCCGCAAAGTCTGGCATGTCCGTATCCATGTTGGACACGCCAAACACCTCCACAGGCTGCACACACCCCTGTGCCAGCTCTTCTAAATCCGTCAACTCCAATGACACAGGGGTGGGACCCCCACCTGTCCCCCTTGCATGCCTAGCCCTGTCCGCGAGTTTTTGCTTTAGGCGATATTTGAAGTCGCCCCATCTGTGGGAAAAAATGGAAGCCATTATCCTTTGGTTTAAAATGGGGTTTGTTTTTAGGGGGGGCAAGGGTTTACTTACCGCCGTTTTACATCCCGGGCTAGACGGACATAATCACCCACCCTATTGACAGCAACAGCTACCTCTTCCCACATTCTCCACTTCTGGCTTAGACTCATATTCCTGTCTGCCTGTGGCAGGATGTCCACACACTTCTGGATCAAAACCTCCATCTCCTTTCTTGTGAAATGTGGCTGCCTTTTTTTTTTGGCCACTTTGGCCGGAATACTGGGCCCAGCAGCCTCTTCCATGTCATCCTCCTCACCTATTTGTGTAAATTTTCAGAATTCACAAAATCACAACTTGCCCAATCTTGTTTCAAATTAATCATTGATACAAAATGCATGAAAGACTTACCGCCTGACTCTTGGGCATTGTTTCCCTGGTCTGTCGCCATGTCTGAGGTCCAAACAAGAAATACACCAGAATTTTAATGTGTTTTCGTGACGTATTTATACATGCGTCCTTATTTTGCGGCCGCATCATTGATTGTGCGGCCCTATGATCCCTCCTTAATTTGTGCGGGAAACGAAACACTATTTATGGCTTGGTGTGTCTCTAGTCGAGGTGGCGTTTTTGGATTGTTGGAGGTTACCTTGGCTGGAGTTTATTGATTGCGTAGAAAGGAGTTGGCGGTTGGAGATTCTTTTGTTGGTTAGATTTGCGTTTTTATTTTCCGTTCTCTTTGTTGGTTTATATTTTTGGGACCTCGTTTCTTGATATGGTAAGTTTTGGGAAGTCTAACTTTTGATCAATTGTTGTTTCATTGTGTTTCTTCTTTTTTGTAAATTTTTGATCCCTAATTTCTTCTATTTTAGTTTTTGATTATTTTCGAACCAAAAGACCTTTTGATTTGGACTCTTATATATTTGCTCTTGGTAAGTCCATTTTTTATCTTGTATTTGCGAAATAATTAGCGCATTTTTAGTAGTTACTCTTGTGACTTGTATTTGCGAACTAATTAGCGCATTTTTAGTAGTTACTCTTGTGACTTGTATTTGCGAAATAATTAGCGCATTTTTAGTAGTTACTCTTGTGACTTGTATTTGCGAACTAATTAGCGCATTTTTAGTAGTTACTCTTGTGACTTGTATTTGCGAACTAATTAGCGCATTTTTAGTAGTTACTCTTGTGACTTGTATTTGCGAAATAATTAGCGCATTTTTAGTAGTTACTCTTGTGACTTGTATTTGCGAACTAATTAGCGCATTTTTAGTAGTTACTCTTGTGACTTGTATTTGCGAAATAATTAGCGCATTTTGAAAGGCTTAATAATCATTTTTACTTTTTTGTGGTTTCTCTTTCGCTTTTTGTGCAAACATTTCAACCCATTTTGATGTACTGTGTGAAATGTCGTTTTGCTGTTTTGCAAAATGGGTGTTTCGCATATTTTAACTTTGGTCTAGCACAAAATTTAGAAACAAAAATGCACAGAGTGAAATGTGTCAAATAATTTTGGTGTTTAATTTCAGTTTGGACGTATCATGACAATACCCCGGCATGTAAGCAGCAATGGATGGTATCATCAAGCTAAGTTGTTTTAATTTAGTTTTGGGGTGGGTCAAAAGCCTTACATTGAAATCTTTGAATTTCAGGTAGATCTGGGGCGGATTGTTCTGGCCATGCTCCCGGAAGCCGACCAACCTCAATCTCGTCCCAGGCGTAGGCATCGTAGGCATGCAAGGCCCCAGATATTTCGAACACGTGTCACCCTTTTTGGAATGCCCGATGATGAGGTTTTAAGACGCTACCGTCTACCTCCCAAAATCATCATAGACACTCTCTCATTAATAGAAAGTGATGTTGAGCAGCAAATTGACAGTCCAACAGCAATACCACCACTTACGCAATTTATGGCGGTGTTACATTTCTGTGCCTCAGGATCGTTTCAAACAACGGTGGGAATAGTGGCGGGCATATCACAATCCTCCTTGTCCAGGATCCTGAGGGCAGTGATGGAGGCACTTTTCAAGCACCTCCATCATTTTATTCAAATGCCTTTGGATATGGGTGCCCTTAGTGTGTCCAAGGCCAATTTTTACCAAATAGCTGCCTTCCCACACATCATAGGGGTTGTGGATGGTACTCACATACCACTTCAGCCTCCAGCACGGCTGGAGGCCATATTTCGAAACAGGAAACACTATCACTCCCTCAATGTAATGGTGGTATGTGGTGCCTCCCTCCAGATCCTGTCCCTGAATGCTAAATTACCCGGAAGTGCACATGACTCCTTCGTCATCCGGCAATCAGGGATATGGCACAAATTAAACAACCTACAAGCTGGTGATGCGTGGCTTCTGGGTAAGTGGCGACCTTTAGTACATAACAATGTTAAGCTTGATCCACAGTATTCCTGATGTTGTCTATTCTTTTCCATAGGAGACAGTGGATATCCTTGCATGTCCTGGCTGCTCACTCCTTATTTGGCTCCCACACCAGGCCCACAAAGTGCGTATAATTCCGCACTTACAGCCACCAGGCAAGTGGTGGAGCGCTGTATCGGCCTTTTAAAAGGCCGATTCCGATGCCTCCACCGCTCTGGTGGCGAGCTCATGTATTTGCCGGATATGGTGTCGAAAATTGTGGTCCTGTGTGGGATATTTCACAACATCGCCATAAGGAGTGGTGTCCCAATGCAGCCAGAGGATGCCTTACCTGAGGATGGCCCCCCCGAGGTTGGTCGGAGGTCAGTATGTGGGGGGGCCATACGCGATGATGTGGTGGCCAGATTTTTTAGGTAAGTTTGTACAAAACAACAGTGTTTATACCTAATGTGTTTGGGTTTGTTTGCGAACCTCTAATTTTGTGTTTTTTTTTCCACCATCTTCTGTTTGTTCACATAATCTTTGGCAATCCAACGCTCACTACTTCCTGCTACCCTTACCAAACCTGGATCTGGACATTTTGGGAATATATTATGGAACCCATATCGCAACGCCATGTTTGTGGAATCATGTTGGCATGGTCCTTCGTCAACCAGTTCTTGATTTGTTGTTTTTGGTTTGTTTTAGTTTGGTATGTGTTGTATTTGAGATTATCACTGTGTGTTTTTTTTGTGAGTGACCACTTTGATTTATCAGTTATGTTGTGAATAAATGTTTTTTGAGTGAAATGTTATTCCTTTTTTTGGACGTTACCAGCAAGTGTAACCAGGTTCACACACGGTACATTTGACTAAGGGGTAATCCAGTACTGTCGCCAGTTGAGCTAAAATGAAATATGTTTTCAGGTTCAAAACCCACACCAAAAGGAAGCCTGTACAATCATTTGGCTTTGTAAGATTGGCCTAAGCAGCTTGCACACCAACTAGGAACCTGTAAAATGTTGAAATATCTAATTGACACTACACCCAAAAAGGGAAATGACATTGTGACTGTAATGTGTTTCTTGTGGCTGTTTTACATACAAATACAAAACACAATCTTACTTTAAAACAATGGAAATCCTTGCAGGAACAGTCTACTTATGTCAGGGTTAACAATCTTTGGGTTTGCAAAAACGAATTAGCCGGAACGTATGTTTGAAAAATAACATTTAATGTGAAAAAAAGCAACCAAAAAACAAACTATTGGCGAAGGATGCCAGACAAACGATCAAGGGCCACGAGCACACCAATTATATGTTGGCGCATCTGGGCCACACAAACTTGAACTTCGTCACGACGCCTCTGTTCCTCTGTTGGTGAGAAAAGTGTGTGGATTAATACAACAATAGGGCAACCACATTAAAAATTCTAAAATACAACCTAAATCACTCCAAAAATAACCAAAAAAATAAATAATAAAAAATGGGGGGTGCCAAAAATACAAGGCCTATGTACAAATTCCCCCAGGTGTGATATGTGTATGTTGAAATGAGCAGGAACAGTTAAAGGCAATCTGCTAAATCCACAAAAGTCGACCCAAAAACCCCGAATAAAGGAACGACACATGATTACATACAAACAGTTTGTGCTTAAAAAAAAGGCGAAAGAAAAACATACCGGGTGACAAAACGGCAGCTCCGGAAGTCCCACCATCGTCCTCCTCGGAGGACCCTCCATTCCCCAAAGATCGGGGCGGGGTTATTACGGACTCCGGGGAGGGGGTAATTGGAAGAGGTGTGGTTGGAGGAGAGGGGGAAGTGGGACGGAGGGGAAGGAGGCCCGACATTTCAGGGAGAGGGTCTTGGAAGGCTGGGGAGGAGTGGGGAATAGGGGAATTATTGGGGGTGGAGTGTTGGCTGGGGGTTGGGGAGAGTGGGCGTGACCGCCGTCTGGCCGGACGGTGACGGCGTAGTCTTGGCTGTCCCCCTAAAAGATGTCAAACAAATTGTGGTTAGTTTCAGCACAAATCCTGGCCAAAAAAACAATTTAAAAACACCCCCCAACAAGAAAAAACATGCAAATATGAGGAGAATTAATAATTAAGAAATAGAGGGAAAACATGGCCAACCAAATATGAGAATGAATAATTAAGAAATAGAGGGAAAACATGGCCATGCAAATATGAGGAGAATGAATAATTAAGAAATAGAGGGAAAACATGGCCATGCAAATATGAGGAGAATGAATAATTAAGAAATAGAGGGAAAACATGACCATGCAAATATGAGGAGAATGAATAATTAAGAAATAGAGGGAAAACATGGCCAAGCAAATATGAGAATGAATAATTAAGAAATAGAGGGAAAACATGGCCATGCAAATATGAGGAGAATGAATAATTAAGAAATAGAGGGAAAACATGGCCAAGGAAATATGAGGAGAATGAATAATTAAGAAATAGAGGGAAAACATGGCCATGCAAATATGAGAATGAATAATTATGAAATAGAGGGAAAACATGGCCATGCAAATATGAGGAGAATGAATAATTAAGAAATAGAGGGAAAACATGGCCATGCAAATATGAGGAGAATGAATAATTAAGAAATAGAGGGAAAACATGGCCATGCAAATATGAGAAGAATGAATAATTAAGAAATAGAGGGAAAACATGGCCATGCAAATATGAGGAGAATGAATAATTAAGAAATAGAGGGAAAACATGGCCATGCAAATATGAGTAGAATGAATAATTAAGAAATAGAGGGAAAACATGGCCATGCAAATATGAGGAGAATGAATAATTAAGAAATAGAGGGAAAACATGGCCAAGCAAATATGAGGAGAATGAATAATTAAGAAATAGAGGGAAAACATGGCCATGCAAATATGAGAATGAATAATTAAGAAATAGAGGGAAAACATGGCCATGCAAATATGAGGAGAATGAATAATTAAGAAATAGAGGGAAAACATGGCCATGCAAATATGAGGAGAATGAATAATTAAGAAATAGAGGGAAAACATGGCCATGCAAATATGAGTAGAATGAATAATTAAGAAATAGAGGGAAAACATGGCCATGCAAATATGAGGAGAATGAATAATTAAGAAATAGAGGGAAAACATGGCCATGCAAAACAAGAGATATGGTAAGAACTTACCTTTGTTATCTCTGTTTCTACGAAGTCCATAGGGTCCACAGGGTTGACCTTGGGGTTATAGCTGGAACAGGATCCATGGGCACCACACAGTTAAGCTTTTAGCTCCCAGGATGCACTTGGGTCCTCCTCTATACCCCGCCCCCGAGCCACAGGCACCTCAGTTGGTAAGCAGCCTAGGCCGGAGGAGAATATGGAACAGAGAGAAGGAAGACTGGAACACACAAGAAACCATACTCACAGCAATAGGAGACGGAAAACCGGTGACCAGCCACACAGCCCATTTGAAGCCAGGTGCGTCAGGGCGGGCGCCCTGTGGACCCTATGGACTTCGTAGAAACAGAGATAACAAAGGTAAGTTCTTACCATATCTCTTGTTTTCTACTTCAGGGTCCATAGGGGGTCCACAGGGTTGACCTTGGGGATGTCCCAAAGCAGTACAACTAAGGGCGGGGACGCTCCTGTGCTGAAAGGAGTACCCGGCGCCCAAAGGATGCATCCTGAGAGGCAAAGGTGTCAAACGCATAGAACCTCAAAAACGTTTGAATTGAAGACCAAGTGGCCGCCCTACACAGCTGAACAGCAGAAGCGCCACGTCTAGCAGCCCAAGAGGGACCCACAGAACGAGTGGAATGAGCCTTAACAGAGGCTGGCACAGGTAAGCCCTCCTGTGCATAAGCCTCACAAATAACGGAACGAAGCCAACGGGCTAACGTTTGTTTGTTGGCAGGCCAACCCCTCTTGTGAAAACCAAAGAGGATAAACAAGGAATCAGACTTCCTAACCGAAGCCGTCCGGTCTACATAAATTCTAAGCGCCCGGACCACATCTAAGGAAGTCTCACCAGCTGAAAGATCAGGGGACTGAAAAGCTGGCACAACAAGTTCCTGATTAATATGGAACTTCGAGACCACTTTGGGCAAAAACTCAGGACGAGTGCGGAGCACCGCTCTGTCCTGGTGAAAAATCAGGAAAGGAGGGCGACAGGAAAGCGCCCCCAATTCAGACACCCTCCTGGCCGAAGCAATTGCCAGGAGAAAAACCGTCTTAAATGTCAGCCACTTGAGCTCCACCGCCTCAAGAGGCTCAAACGGAGGACCCTGCAGGACCCGTAGCACCACCGCCAAGTCCCAAGGAGCCACAGGAGGCACAAAGGGAGGCTGGATCCTGAGAACACCTTGGAAAAAGGTGTGAACGTCTGGTAGTATTGCAATCCGCCGTTGAAACCACACGGACAAGGCGGACACATGAACCTTCAGAGATGCAAGGCGTAAGCCGAGATCCAATCCTGACTGAAGAAATTCCAAGATCCTAGAAACTCGGAACACCTGAGGATCATAAAGTCTGGACTCACACCACTGAAAGTAAGTGTGCCACACTCTGTGATAAATCCGTGCTGAAGCAGGCTTGCGTGCCCTGAGCATCGTACCAATAACCGAACTGGAGAAGCCCCGAGACCTCAAGACGGCTGTCTCAAGAGCCACGCCGTCAAAGACAGCCGACAGCCGACCCAGATCAGGTCCCGACGTTGAGGAAGAAGGTACGGAGCGTCGATGGAGAGGCTCCTCAGGTCGGAGTACCAAGGATGTCTGGGCCACGCCGGAGCTACCAGCACGAGCATGCCGCCGTCCTGCTTGAATTTCCGCAGAACCCGAGGAAGCAGGGATATCGGAGGAAACAGATACGCCAGGTGAAACGTCCATGTCACCGACAGCGCGTCCACCAGACTTGCACCTGCGTCTCTTGTCCTTGACCCGTAAACGGGCAACTTGTGATTGTGACGGGAGGCCATCAAGTCCAGCTCCGGCAGTCCCCACCTGTCCACGAGTAGCTGAAACACCTCTGGGTGAAGCGACCATTCCCCGGGATGCACGTCGTGACGGCTGAGGAAGTCCGCCTCCCAATTGAGGACTCCGGGGATGAAGACCGCCGAGATCGCTGGAATGTGACCCTCCGCCCAAGTCAGGATACGAGACACCTCCGACATCGCTGCCTGACTGCGAGTTCCGCCTTGGTGATTGATATACGCCACCGTGGTGGCGTTGTCGGACTGCACCTGTACCGCCCTTCCGTGAAGAGCGGGGCCGGACGACTGCAGGGCCCTGTATACTGCCCGCAGTTCCAGGATGTTGATGGGGAGAAGTGCTTCTTCCGCTGACCAACGACCCTGAAGCGACAAAGAGCCGGTCACTGCCCCCCAACCCCGGAGACTGGCATCCGTCGTGAGCAGGACCCAGTCCGGGATCCAAAATGGGCGCCCCTCGACCAGATGAGCTGTCTGAAGCCACCAAGCCAAAGATAGCCGAACGTCCGGAGACAACACCAGCACCTGAGAGCAGATCCGGTGAGGTAACCCGTTCCATTCTGATAGAATCAGCCCCTGCAGGGGCCGGGAATGGAACTGGGCAAATTCCACCATGTCGAATGTCGACACCATGGACCCCAGAACTCTCATAGCCGAATGGACCGACAGGCAGCAACGGCTCAGGCAACTGCGTATCCGCAGCTGTAGTGAGGCGACCTTCTCCGGAGTCAGGAAGATCCTTTGCTGACGCGAATCCAGCAGGGCTCCCAAATGAACCATCCGCTGTGATGGAATCAGAGAGGACTTTTTCCAATTTATCAACCACCCGTGTGCTTGCAGGCAAGCGATCGTCAGGTGGAGATGTTGAAGCAGTACCTCCGGGGAGCTCGCCAGCAACAGGAGGTCGTCCAGGTACGGCAGCAGCCGTACATTCTGGTTCCAAAGATGTGCGGCCATGACCGCCATAATCTTCGTGAACACCCTCGGTGCCGTGGAGAGACCAAAGGGTAGCGCCCGGAACTGATAGTGGTGTTGAAGGATAGCGAACCTCAGATACCGCTGGTGTGAAGATGCTATCGGAACATGGAGGTAGGCGTCCTGGATGTCCAGGGACACCATGTAATCCCCCGGTTCCATCGCCAGAATGATGGAACGTAACGTTTCCATCCTGAACTTGGGAACTCTGAGGAATTTGTTCAGAGACTTCAAGTTGAGGATAGGGCGATGAGAACCATTGGGTTTCTGCACCAGAAACAGAGACGAATAATACCCCGTCCCTCGTTGTGATAGAGGAACGGGAACAATGACCCCTGCTTTCAGCAAGGACTCTATAGCCTCCTGAACCTGTAACGCCTTGGTCTTGTTCTGAGAAGGACTTGTGCAGAAAAACTGGTGGGGTGGTCTGTGCCGAAAAGACAGGGCGTACCCCTGGGAGACCACTTCTCGAACCCAGGCATCCGTGGTGGTATTGTGCCAGCACTGGGCAAATAGAAGAAGTCGGCCTCCCACTCTGAGGTCCCCCAGAGGGAGGCCCGTCCCATCAGGCCGCAGGTTTATCTTCCTGCTTGGAAGAAGGGCGCCGAGCACTCCAGGCTTGCTTCTTGGGTTTAGAGGCCGTCTTACTCGCAGACTGTCTCGGGAAGGACTGACCTTTCGCCTTACCCTGAACCCGAAAGGAACGAAAAGCCGAACTCCGAACCTTAGCAGGCAGTGCCGCCGAAGGGAGGAAGGCCGACTTGGATTTAGCCAGGGTGTCCACTATTTTGTCCAAGTCCGGACCAAATAGTAATTCCCCATTGAAAGGTAAGGCCTCCAGACCTTTCTTTGAATCAGAGTCCGCTCTCCAGGACCGCAACCATAAGGATCGGCGGGCAGACACCGCTGCAGCCGATACCCGCGAGGTCAGCAGACTAGCATCTAAAGAAGCTTCTCCAATGTAAGAAGCGGCGTCCCTCATTTGTCCCAACAGCGCCCGCAGGACATCCGGAGCGTCGTCCGGGAAGGTATCTTCCAATGCATTGGCCCACCCCTCAATGGCCTTGGCCACCCAGGAAATGGCCATGGACGGTCGGGCCACCGCCCCGGAGAGGGAGTAAATAGACTTTAAGCAAGTCTCAACTTTCCTGTCCGTGGGATCCTTCAGCGAGGATATCGACGGTAATGGTAAGGTGGCGCCCCGAGTTAAACGGGTGACATGGGAATCCACCGCCGGTGGAGTTTCCCATTTTTTACAATGTGCCTCAGGGAAGGGGTAATTAGAAGCCAACCGCTTCTGAGGAAGGAATCTCTTAGTGGGCGCCTGCCAAGCTACCGCCATATGATCCGTCAACTGATCCGACAGGGGAAACACCGCAGAAGCCACCTTAGTTTTTTTGAAACTAGGAAACTTCGACCTAGGAACCGGTGCCTCATCCTCTATAAGAAGAATAGCTCGCACCGCCCTAACTAGTGCTCGCACATTAATGGACGACTTGGTATCCATTTCCTGGACCGAGGCGTCCGAGTCAGTGTCATCAGGGACCTCCCCATCATCTGAGGAACCCTCTGAGTCCGATACCTGGGCAGCCCGTGTCATGAGTGGGCGTTTAGAAATCCTAGAAGGCATGTCAGTCTGCAACATTGACTGAAAAGCCGAGGAAGCGGCCGCCAAATTTTGCACGGAGTTGGAGAGCACATCCACCCATGGTGGAGGCGTCGCCATAGGGGCCTGAAAAGGTACCACAGGCTGCTGCGGCACAGGGGAAGCCTGTATATACATAGGCAACCCCGCATAGGGACCAACTGATTGAGACCCAGGAGGACTCCGCAATAACTGCGGGACACCTGGGGAATGGGGGATGGTCGGCTGGGGCACCGCCCTAGTAGGGAGAGCAGTCGGGACCGACAGACGGTCCGCAATAGACACCAGCACTTGAGAAAACATCGCCCACGGTGGTTCCTGCGCCAGAGAAGGTCTGGATGGGCCAGGAGCCACCTGGCATCGACTACACAGGCCATCCTGTGACAAATCCTCCCTATCTACTCCTGCAGAACAGCGTCCGCAGGAGGCCAACACCGGAGCCACTGAGCGCTCAACCTCCTCGTCTGACATGACAGAATATATTATATATCTGGCACCAGGGTAGAAGTAAAACGCACTCACCGGTGTGCTGAACAACAGCCCACAATATGGCACTGAGTAGCACACAACTGTATGTGACGGACCTCACAAATACGTGATCTATATAAGTGAGGTCAGTAGAAACGCCCCTCCCCCACACACCTGCAGGGCTTGTAGGAGAAGTAAAGGGATAGGTATAAGCTGACAGTAAGCGGAAAATAAGCACAGACAGGCAGCACTAGCAAAAAGTCACATACCATGCAGGAAGATATACTCACTGCACCTTTACACTACAATCAACCTGCCCAGATTCAGTGTCTGGGAGGGCTATAGTGCTGTGTACGCTGTCCTTAATCAGGGGAGAGGTACACAGGGGGACCGGTCCGCGTGCTCCCTGAGATCTGCGCTGCCACTGGGAAAATGGCCGCTGGAGACCTCAGAGGAGGAGTGGCCGAAGAGTCTGCAGCTCAGCGACGCCAGACTGCGTGCTGAAAGGCGCGCTGAGCTGAGGGGAGGAGCCGCTGACAGGGAAGGCTTCCTCCCCTGGCTGGCCATAACCCCAGGGATGCTGGCTTCCCGCTTGCCGGTTATCCCTGGTGGTCTAGTGGTCCCACGGGTTATGGGGGGGCCCGCCGCCACTGCCTGCAGCCTCCGGTCTGTCCCCAGGACCGGAGGCTAAAGGACTGCATTTAAGGCATTCCGCGCGCCGCCGCTAGCCAGCGACGCGCGGCTTACCTGCATCCCCGGCGACTCCGGCAGCAGTCCTGGGAGGTAGACAGAGTCCGGCTAGTACGGACTCTGCCCTCCCGCCGCGATCCCCAGATCAGTACTGGCGTCGCGGCGCCAGTCGGGGATCAGAGCGGCAGCGTGGGCGTCTGTACAGACAGCCCTTCGCTGCCGTCTGTAGTAAAAAGATTAAAAATAAATAAAATTTAACTTAAAATAAAAAGCTTCTGGGGGCTGCTCCTGCAGCCCCCCTGCGCGGTGACCGACTCCGGCCGGGCACCAGCTTACACTGAGGTGCCTGTGGCTCGGGGGCGGGGTATAGAGGAGGACCCAAGTGCATCCTGGGAGCTAAAAGCTTAACTGTGTGGTGCCCATGGATCCTGTTCCAGCTATAACCCCAAGGTCAACCCTGTGGACCCCCTATGGACCCTGAAGTAGAAATATGAGTAGAATGAATAATTAAGAAATAGAGGGAAAACATGGCCATGCAAATATGAGGAGAATGAATAATTAAGAAATAGAGGGAAAACATGGCCATGCAAATATGAGGAGAATGAATAATTAAGAAATAGAGGGAAAACATGGCCATGCAAATATGAGGAGAATGAATAATTAAGAAATAGAGGGAAAACATGGCCAAGCAAATATGAGGAGAATGAATAATTAAGAAATAGAGGGAAAACATGGCCATGCAAATATGAGGAGAATGAATAATTATGAAATAGAGGGAAAACATGGCCATGCAAATATGAGGAGAATGAATAATTAAGAAATAGAGGGAAAACATGGCCATGCAAATATGAGGAGAATGAATAATTAAGAAATAGAGGGAAAACATGGCCATGCAAATATGAGGAGAATGAATAATTAAGAAATAGAGGGAAAACATGGCCATGCAAATATGAGTAGAATGAATAATTAAGAAATAGAGGGAAAACATGGCCATGCAAATATGAGTAGAATGAATAATGAAGAAATAGAGGGAAAACATGGCCAGGCAAATATGAGGAGAATGAATAAATTGGACATACATGACAACATGCCCACGCAGTTTGGGCCACAAAGACAAACATGATAAACAAAATAAATAAAACTTACTTTCTGAAATCTGCATGCGAAAGCATGCCAGCAAGCGGGGCGTTCGCCGTTGCAGGTCCCACCACCTGCGCTCCAGCTGGCCGATGTTGCGGCGTGAGCCGAAGGAGCGCAGGCGGGCCTGTGCCTCCGCATATGCGGAACGCTTCTGCCGGTTGGTGATGGGTGGAGGCTGGCTGGTGATACGCCTATCTATCACCTCCGTTAGCACCAGCAGCTCGCGCTTGGTGAATGCGGAGGCTCTCATGATGGCAATGGTGTTTTTCCAAAAATTAATTTTTGATAAAGTGGCCAAAAAAATTCTGATTGGCTAATGTATTTGGGAAATTAACAGGAGCAATTCTATTGGTTAGTGTATGAGTCATGTGTTCGACAGGGCCAGAAATCTCTGGAGAGTTATGATAGGCTTGATGCAGTGACATGCGTAAGCAAATTTAAATAAAGAAATGAACCCCGGGAAATATGCGGGGATCCAAAGCAATAGAACAATTGTTTAATTGTGGGTAACATGTTTATTGAACAATAAAAGCGAATGTTTAAGCCGTACGTATTCTGCGTGAAAACACAAACACGGACAAGAGTAAAGTTTCTTGCATTGTGTTGAAAAACCCCCCAAAAATAAGGTAATTGATTCATTGATTGGCATGATACGATTGATGGAGGTAGGCAGAATAAAGGAGCAGGTAATCGACATCTGACAAGGCCACTTCCGGTTTATACTTGTGCGTGCGTTCCCTTCAAGCCATTTTGGGGATGTACGCTCGCTATTTCGCACGCTCGTTAGTTAGAGGAGGGGTCGTCTGAGTTTGGGGAGGATTTTTAGATGCGTTCGAAAATACGAGCGAGCCCTTGAATTTAAATATTTTTGTACGTACGCCTAACGTACGTTCGCCCGCTTGCGAGTGGGTCTGAATCAGGCCCTATGTCTCTCCTGTCTCCCCCTATTCCTCCTCTCTCTCCCAGCTTCCCCTCTTTCACCTATGTCTCTCCCATCGTCCCCTATTCCTTCTCTCTCTTTCCTAGGTTCCTCTCTTTCTCCTATGTCTCTCTCGGCTTCCCCTATTCCTCCTCTCTCTATTCTTTCCCAATTCCTTCCTACTCTCTCCCAGCTCCCTTCTCCTATGTCTTTCCCAGCCTCCCCAATTCCTTCTCTCCCAGCTTCCCCTATTCCTTCTTTCTCTCCCTGCTCACCCTATTTCTCCTATGTCTCTCTAGCTTCCACAATTCCTCCTCTCTTTCTCTCGGCTCAACCTGTTCATTCACTCTCTCGCGGCTCTCCCTATTTCTGTTCTTTCTCAGTTTAACCTAAACCTTCTCATTCTCTCCTGGCTCTCCCTATTTCTTCTCTCTCTTTCCACTCCCCATATTTCTCCTATGTCTCTCCTGGCTCTCCATATTCTCTCTCTCTACCCCAGTTCCTCCTATTCCTCCTTTCTCTCTCCTGGCTATCCCTAATGGTGCTTACACACTGGGCGATAAAGTGGACGACTGAACGATAACGATATCGTTATCGTTCATTCGTCCACTTTATCGTCCATTTTTAACCCCAAAAAGATGAACGATGACGACGACGCGCGTTCCCGCGGGTCGTTCGTCATCATCGTACATCGGGCTGACATGCAGGCCAACCTGACGATCTCGTCAGGTTGCTGCATGTCAGGGAATGGGGGAGAGAGCCCGGCGCTGAACGATATCGTTAATGATATCGTTCAGCGGCTGTGCTCAATGTCATGAACGACATTGAGCACAGCCTGCCGGGGACACTCTACACGATATCGCTCAGGGAGCATATCGTGTAGTGTGTACCCACCATAATTCTCCTATGTTGGGTCCCCTCTTTCCTTCTCTCTCCCCAGCTGCCCAAATTCCTCCTCTCTTTTTCTCCTGACTCCCCTTTTCCTCCTTTTTCCTGTCTCTCTATTCCTTTTTAGTATGTTGCTATTTCAAACCTGTAGATCCATGTAGTATTAATATTAATTGTATACAATATATTGTTTATAATATTTCTATTTTATAATATTTGTTATGGGCAAATATTCAGGTTTGTGTATGTAAATAATGGACACTATTGTGAGACATAACGTGAAAAAAGGACACAGATGTGATGTGAAAAGGGGACACTACTGTGTGTCGTAACATGAAAAAGGGACACTACTGTCTGACGAAAGGTGAGAAAGGGCACTACTGTGTGATGTAACATGAATAAGGGACACTATTGTGCAGTGTAGTATGATGAAGGGATACTACCATGTGGTGTAATGTGACTAAGGGACACTACTGTGTGACGTAACGTGACTATGGGGCACTACTGTGTGAAGTAATGTGAAAAAGGGACACTATCGTGTGGTATAATGTGACTATGGGGCACTACTGTGTGACGGAATGTGAAAGAGACCTACTGTGTAGCGTACCGTGAAAAATTAGATGGCTACGCCCCTTCCCAGCAAGACCACACCTGATTTTTTTTCCGAGTGCCGAAGGCACGCGCTCTCCGTGCTGTCCCTATGGATGGCGGCACACATGCTCTTTTGTCAAAATTGTATAGTTGCGGCTCTGCTTTGGTGTGCACAGATGTGTCCCCTGCGTTCAGCACCCCTTCCCTAAAAAGTCCTATAGTGAACATTATCTAATTTTCTACAGCTGCTAAACTAGGGCTTGGGGAAAATGCCCTCCCCTTTCTTTTGTGTATGACCTACACCAGTGAAGTGCCAGCTTTACCTATAGATATCTGTCCAATCTGTCTGGTGGGAAAGAAAATCTTGTCCATTTTCCAGCATCTGGGAGCAAATTTCTATTGTTATTTGCTCCCATACATTCCCAGATTTTCTGTCCCACCACACGAATTAGACAGATATATCTATAGGTGTGTACACAGCTTAACAGAACCAACACAATACCAAATGTTTGACTCCCAGCAGGATGTGCTCTGTTGTATGCATTTTAATAGAGAATGATGTGTACTTGTCTTTTGTTCTGATATTAATTATATATGTAAGAGCATAGACTAAGAAGTGGGAGGGGTCAGAAATAGTAAGGGGAGGAGTCTATCCCAGGAGCATGATGATGACGCAAGGTGGGCCTTTGTGCTCTTTAAATGCCAAGGCGTATTTTTAATCCCAGTCCGGCCCTGACCACCTCACAATATTATTTGCTTCATCTAGTTAAGGCCAAAAGGTTGCATCCAGCTAGCTGGCTGACTAAGCTAAGTGACACAGTGGGCGGCACTAACATGTGGCAGTTCAGTTTCTAATTTCCAACACCGACACAGTGTGTTATACAGTGTGGGTTGGATACACCAATAGTGCACTTACTGTGACAGCAGTGTCGGCAGAACGGGGTTGCTGACGGTGTCCTCAGTATATGGAATGGTAGTTCTGCGGTGCTGGCAGTGTCCTCAGTGAAGGGTACCGGTGATGTCGGCAGTGCGGGGGTGCCAGCGGTTTCTTGTGTGCAGGTTTGCTGGCTGTGTCGGCAGTGCGGGGGTGCCAGCGGTGTCTTAGTGCAGGTTTGCTGCCTGTGTCGGCAGTGCGGGGGTGCCAGCGGTGTCTTTAGTGCAGGTTTGCTGGCTGTGTCAGCAGTGCGGGGGTGCCAGCGGTGTCTTAGTGCAGGTTTGCTAGCTATGTCGGCAGTGCGGGGGTGCCAGCGGTGTCTTAGTGCAGGTTTGCTGGCTGTGTCGGCAGTGCCAGCGGTGTCCTCATTGCAGGTTTGTTGACTGTGACAGCAGTGCAAGGGTGTTCTCAATGCAGGGTGTCGGCAGAGTGGAGGGGCTGGCGGTGTCCTCAGTGCAGGTTTGCTGACTGTGTCGGCAGTGCAGGGGTGCTGCTGGTGTCCTCAGTGTGGGAGTATCGGCAGTGTAGGGGTCACTGACGGTGTCCTCAGTACGTTGGGAAGCAGTGCAGTAGTGTCAGCAGTGGTGGTGTCGGCAGCGGGGGATGCTTCCAGTGGGGGTGCCGGCGGTGTCAGACGGAGGGGATGTTTTCAATGGGCTTAACGCTGATTGACTGAGAGCTCTCTCAGCCAATCAGCGTTAAGCCAGCTGAAAACAAAACCTCACGACTCGACAGAGGGTTTGCCTAGGCTCAGGGATCCGGGGCAGGCTGGGAGATCCGAGCTGCGCTCGGATCGCCTCGGTTCCCCCAAATTTTTGTGGGCTTTGGATCTCTTAGAGCCGAACCTGCTCATCTCTCTCTCTCTCTCAAAATAATCGGCACTCACCAGATATATGAAAAAAGACTTATTTATATATGCAAAAAGCAGGTTTTGGAATACCCATAACAGCAAGGTACAAAGTTCGGTCCAGTCGACGTTTCAATCCCAATCCAGGATCTTTATCAAGACTTCAGCAACCATACAGCAGCGATTCCCAATGAGCAGCCAAGTGCACCCGAATTTAGCAGAACCGAGTCGGATCCAAGCAGGCTTGGATGTTCTCGTCTTACTCGGTTCTCTCAAATCGAGGCAAAACCATAGCGACGAAATCTCGTGGTTTGCGAGCTTTCATCTCTATGATCAATGTAGTATAAAAGGGACCACGTGACGGACGCCATTTCACTCCAGCTGTGGAGACTGAACAGGGAGGGTGGGTAGTGTAGGGCTGGGAGAGGTGCTGGTACTGTCTGCTGTGTCCTGGGCTGGTGACTGCTGATCCATTCTGGGCTGGTGCCTGTGACAGCTGTCACTGTGCTGTCTGCTGTGACTATCTGGGCTGTTGCTGATCCATCTGGGCTATCTGTACTGTCTGCTGTGTCTTGGGCTTGTGTTTTTAATGTCTGCTGTGTCCATCTGGGCTGGTGCTGAACTGTAGATACATCTGGGCTGGTGCTGTGTCCATCTGGGCCCAAGTTCTGGACTCAAAAAAAAATTAAATATATATATATATATATATATATATATATAGTAAAAACAAAAAATCATTCAAGGTGTCTTTTATATTTTTCTGTGTGTGTGCGTGCGTGTTAGGTTTAACCAAAGTACTGCACAAGATTCAGCCAGCAACGCAAGTTGCAACCTAGTGCTGCCCGACTCCAGTCATGCAAAAAAAAATCAGTGTCTTTTATATTTTTCTGTGTGTGTGTGTGTGTTAGGCTAAACCGCAGTACCGCACAAGATCCAACCAGCAACGCAAGTTACAAGCTAGTGCTGCCCGACTCCAGTCGTGATCACTCTGTGCTCTGGGCCCAAGTTCTGGAGCATAAAAAAAATTAAATCAATTGTCTTTTTTCTAATAATTGTCTGTGTGTCTGTGCGTGTTAGGCTTAGCTGCACAAGATCTAGCAAGTTGGCAACGCAACCTAGTGCTGCCCGACTCCAGTCGTCATCAATCTCTGCGCTGGGCCCAAGTTCTGGAGCTGAAGAAAATAAAAATCAATTGTCTTTTTTTCTAATAATGGTCTGTGTGTCTGTGCGTGTTAGGCATAGTCGCACAAGATGTAGCAAGTCGGCAACGCAACCTAGTGCTGCCCGACTCCAGTCGTCATCAATCTGTGCTCAAGTTCTGGACGCGAAACACTCCCCCTACTACTGTCAGTGCAGATGAGAAGGAAAGGAATATTAATCTCAGTTCTGGCCTTTCAACACCCTTGTAGTCACAGATAAAATCTGAATTATGCTCAGCACAAAGGACAAAACACGTATTATAATCTATACCTTTCTATTTCATAGCAATAGGCGGTACTTCAGTGTATATACTGTACATTTTTGTTTTTTTAAAGAGAATTTAATTTAACGTTTTTGGGAAATAGGAGGTGAAAGGGAAAACCGGAGAGATGGGTTTTTTTATAATAAAGGGAAATTAGGTAATATAGAGTGGAGAGTGGGGATGATGAGGAAGAGGGGGCTTCAGTTTCCTGTCCAACGTACAGACCAGTCCAAGGTGTTAAAGGCCATATTGTAGAGTTGGAGGTCTCACAGGGGAATTATCTTTTAAGGAAATCTGTTATGCTGGGCATACACTGCCAGATAAAATGTCTGTCAGAC
Source organism: Taudactylus pleione (assembly GCA_031769625.1). Classification (NCBI taxonomy): domain Eukaryota; kingdom Metazoa; phylum Chordata; class Amphibia; order Anura; family Myobatrachidae; genus Taudactylus; species Taudactylus pleione. Next base: position 1,493,634 of record JAUIMM010000114.1, on the reverse strand, counting down.
CGACAGACATTTTATCTGGCCAGCTGCGAGCCGCAGATGTCGCCGGCATACACTGTGAGAGAAATCTCACAGTGTATAGCCCGACATCCGCGCTCCGCCCCCGGGGGAGGAGACATTTCCCTGTTCCTTCCGTAGGAAGAAACACAGGAAATGTCTGTCTGTCGGCTGCGCTGGGCATACACTGTCCGATGCGGCCGACAGTTTACCGGGAAATATCGCATCGGACGGGCGGATCGTCCCGATAATTGTAGCGTGTATGGCCAGCATTAGGCACATAGGGGTCTATTTACTAAGCAGTGTTAAGAGACAGTGAAAATGATAAGGTGCCAGCCAATCAGCTCCCAACTGTCATTTTTTAATCACAGCCTGTGAGATGACAGTTGGGAGCTGATTGGCTGGCACCTTATCACTTTTCACTCTGTCTCCTAACACTGCTTAGTAAATAGACACCACAGTGAACTTAGGGCTCGATTCAGACCCGGACGCTAAGCTGCGCTCTCACGCTGCCAGAAAGGGGCCAGGTATGCAAATTCCGCGATCGCATTGAATGGCTTAAGGACGCCCTCTATGTCTTAGAGAGCAACGGCAGTGAGCGCACGCCGGAGTATAAAGACGCCCACCTTTCCTTCTTAGCACACGTCATCTCCAGGAATTGTGTTATTAATCAGTTACATCGAGAGCCATCGGAGCTGCATGCAGCGCTTGAGGTAGCCCCTACCCCACCACAAGCACTGCAGGCTGAAATCCAACCAAGTGACGTGCACAATGACGCTTCCATGCTAATTATGCACACCCATAAAATGCTGTTAAGACGCCCAGACACGCCTACGTACGCACCACCACTCCCCCGTTCACAAGCACCTTCCCCTGTTACCACCCACAAACGGCTGCTGTCACTCAAAGTAGCGTCCAGTCTGTGTACTACGAGCGCAAAATTCCCGCATGCGTAAATGTGCGATTATCGGCCATAACGTGTGTTCGCGGCTTAGCGTCCGGGTTTGAATTAGGTCCTCAGGGCCTTATTCAGGTTGGTTCGCACGCAGCCGGTCGATGTTTGTGCTCTGCGCATGCGTATGCATCACAGTGCACATGCGCTAACCGGGCACAGCGATCGGGAAGCGATCGCAGCGAGCACGCAGTCCCATCTCATAGTGACTGACATGAAGTGACCATTTGGGGGTGGAGAGAGGCGGTGGTCGAAAGAACGCAGGGGTGCCTGTGCGCTTGAACGCCGTTACAGGGGCGTGCATAATTAAGCCCCTGCGATTGCATACGCTGGCAGAGGTCTAGATGGTGACAGGACATTTAGCAGTTTGTGAGGAAGGGTCAGGTCAACCACAACTGTGCGAACGGTTCCGATGTTACTCAATGTTACCGATGTTTTCGCTGACTTGCGGATGCACGTCATGGGAAGTGGGCGGCTTTATATAGTGATGGGCGTCGGTATAGTGCTGCAGTTGCCATACGATTGCATTCATTAGCATATTTTCGCAGCCAGTGGGTGCGTGCGAATGCAGCCGGGCGATCCGACCTGAATAAGGCCCTTATCTCACTGTTCTTTGTGATTGAAGCCCATTTATCAGGGTTTAGGGTCTCCCCATCTCCTGCTCCCAATGGAGCCCGTTGGGGTCTGTATCATGAGTTGTTAGCAAACTGTAAGTGGTTCATAGGTAACCTTGGCTTGTGTATGATGACTTTATGGCATTGGTCTTCAAACTCGGTCCTCAGGGCCTCAAACAGGTCATGTTTTCCAGGTCACCAGTGGATCTTTAAATTGTGACAGTGGGTATGACACCTGTGCACAGGGCCGGATTAAAGGCAGGGCGACAGGGGCAGTCGTCCAGGGGCCCCCACACATAGGGGGCCCCCGCACCCTGTCCCCTGTCACTACTGCCCTTCCAATCCTAAAACCGGCGGAGTACAGCATTTAGCTGTCTCCGCCCAGGTCCTCCTCGGCAGTCACCGGTGACTGCAGGCCGGCAGCGATCACTGACCACTTTGGATCAGAGCGCAGCGTTGCTTCGGAAAGCGGGCAGGCTGCGCGGTGAGGCTGTGCGGCACTGCAGGCGTGATGTCAAAGGTCGCGCTGCGCAGCCCCACGCCAGCTGCATCTGAAGAGTGCGGATGTGAAAATACAGGACCTGCAGCTGCTGCCCCGGGTCTGCTGCTGTGTGATTGCCCTGGCGTGGAGCCTGGAAGGTGAGTCAAATAATGTTTTTTTTTATATGTGTGGTGGTGCTACTGGTTGCGGGGTTGGGCAGGCACAATATTAAATGAAATATATATATATATATATATATATATATATACTGTATATATATTATACACCCACTGTGTATGTGGTGTGTGTGTGTATGTATATATATATATATAGTGTGTATGTGTTGTGTGTGTGTGTGTATATGTATGTATGTGTATATATATATATATATATATATTTTGTGTATGTATATACGTATGTATATGTGTGTATAATGTCTGTGTGTGTATTTATATATATATATATATATATATATATATATATAGATCATTGATAGGGCCCCCGGTCAAGTTTGTTGCCCAGGGGCCCCCACAGACCTTAATCCGGCCCTGCCTGTGCACCTGCTGGGGGGTCTGGAAAATATGAACTGTTAGGTGTCCTGAGGACCTGGGTAGAGAAACACTGCTCTACTGCATCTCTATGTTGGTCTGCTGGCATCAGGTATAAAAGGGTCTGATATGTATGTCAGGACTGAAGTGGAGGTGCAATGCAGGCGAGCCTGAGTAACATCGGGCCCATACGCACAGGTAAGGTAGGTCAGACCTCACTCAGGAATTGCTTACTTCAGCGCACACTATGAGGCCTCAGGCTGCGTAGGGTATTGCAGTGGATAATTTTTATGCACGCCCCTCCAACGCCGTCTCATTGCACTGGCACGCCTGCGTTTGCCCTGACCGCTCCTCCCGTCACCACTAACAAACGGCACTTCCTGTCAATCACTCTGTTATGGGTCTGCATAGTCTCTGTCATCGCAGTGGCTAGTTCGCGTACGCACACTTCGATGCATACGCATGCGCAGAACGCAACAATCGCCCGATTGCATGCATATAAGCAACTGCGTTTCAGAATCAGGCCCTCATCAGTAGGATAGCAGCCAGGTGGTTAGCTGGCAGTGTGCTCATGTGCTATCTGCATAATGCTCATCTAAGGAAGCATTTGCCCGATGGTTAGCGCACATCTCCGATTGTTGGAGGACTGCGCATGTGCAGCCCTCCATCTGCGAGTGCGCTCGCAGTGCCTCCCAGCCACGGCATTTGGGAGGCAGAGCAGGGGGGCGTTCCTGGGCAGCTCTCACGGAAAGGGGGCGTGTTGCCCTCATTTTCCCGGGAGGGGCGAGGACAGGGTCTGTGTCGGTGGATGTTTCCTACAGACACCTCCTGCTGCATTTGCATTTTAGATTGTGTGCGGCTCTGCAAGTCCATCCATCCCTGAATCAGGCCCCTTATCTCTCTCCACTTTATCTCTCTCCAAGCTTTGATACATCAGTGTTCTACTGGCAGTTACGGGAGATACAGTGTTTGAAATTCTTTTTTCCTAAAAAAGCTTTATTTGTAGATAGATTAGCAAAAATAAAACACTGGGTCTCATTCAGAGCCGATCGTAAGCGGCCGCTCGTTCGTTCCGAGCGATGTTCGCACATCTGCGCATGCGTACGGATTGTAATACGCATGCGCGAACCAGTCAGTGCGGACGAAAATTGTTTGTTCGCTATATAGCGAATGCCTGCTAATTTTAGTGACAGAATGAGGCGTATGTGGGTGGTAACAGGGGAAGGTGCTTGAAAACGGGGAGTGGAGATCAGAACGCAGGCGTGCTTAAAGGTTAAAACGGGCGTTTTAAGGGTGTGCATAATTAAGAAAGCAGCGTCATTGACCACGTCACTTGGTTATTTTATAGTCAGAACTGCTTGCAAGATTGCGGTAGGAAAAACCAACCACAAGAATAGCGAGCAGTTCATTCGCCTTTCGATGTACTCGATTAATCTAATAAATAGCGGACATGACGTATGATGCGAGTGGCCAGGGGGGCGTTTTTATCAAAATTACAACCGCAAGTTTTGTTCGCTCGTTCAGACATAGAGGCGTCAACAGACCGCAAAGAGCGAACGGTTAATTTGAATAGCCACCCCCTTTTTCTGAACGAGCGAGCGCAAATAGCGTCCAGCTCTGAATCAGACCCACAGACCTCTAACATAAAGAATATTGTCAGTCTCAGATAACAATTAATAATTGCCTACTAAGGGCAGGATGCATCAATTATGGCATTCATTTATTTTTATACATCCCGCCCAATGTCGCCTGAATCTGTGATCGCCGGTATGCAGGTACACTTGCCTGCAGACATAGCTCTTCCGACAAGAGCTGTCCCTTGCGAAGAGAAGATTTCCCGGTTCATGACGCAATCATCAGGGGGGAGGGGGGGGAGAGGGATCCTTTGGGATCCCTTTCCACTGGCTTCCTGTGAAAGAAAGCTTATAGGCTTCTGTAGGCAACACCACCTAACCGTACAGAAGCTCCAAAGGTGGTGAGAGAGTTTCTCTCTCCTAAGCTTGCTGCATACCAGGACATCACAGCCCAAATAATTCTATGGGGATTACCATGCCGCAAGTCCGCGAGCCAGATGTATTGTTGTAAACCTCCGAAAAAGGCACCTTTACCGCATTTTGTGACTAGTACGTCCGGCCCCCAGTGATCTCCTTGAATGTAACTGATCTATATTTAAGAGGAGACAGACATACCTATTTATCACATTTTTAATTCGCTATGGATGCGATAATATTGTCTAAAATAAAAAAGCGCTATCACTCGTCTTCTCGGTTTTGGACGTAACCCTCCATTTATGGCAACAGCCACTGTCCCCATAGGTTTTTATGGGGGCTGCAAAGCTGTCAGATTTACCAAGCACCGGAAAGATGGCTTCAGCTCGTTGTACCCTTTCAGCTACATTTCACCAAAAATGTTCAAGAGAGGGTTCCTCCGGAAACCTCCCCGGCAATGGCCGCCACACATGTATGGTCAATAGATTCGGTCTGTGCTTGAGTTTCAAAAGAGAAGTGAAGAGATCGCTTATGTGGTCACTACACTCCCAACACATCAGAGTCCCTGCCCCGGCACACACATTTTAGTACATTTGGACAGTATATAATTTCTTATTGCCACGAATAGCGACAATAAGAGATTACAATTATCTGGTCTAAAACCTGATAATTGATAAATATGCCCCATAATCGTAAAGAGGCAACGAAAACAGCTAGTGAGGTATTTATATGTTTCCTATTCTGGAAAATAAACTCCATATTGAGTCAATGATTTTCCCACTAGATCCTCTTGAAATTGACATTTCCCTGATGTCTATTCTCTCGAGCATTTGATGTAACCAGATTTCTGCGAGGATAAAAACAGCAATTGATGGACATCACAGATTCATGGTATTATGTAATTCCAGATTCCCCTCATCTGCTCTCAGCATTGTAAGGCTGGGATTACTTGTGAGGTGCTAGAGAATCTGTAATACCTGAATATTAACCAGACTATTCCAGGGGTCATTGTACTAAGCACAGAAAATAATGGCCCGCGTACAATAGGCAACGGATTGCCAGATCCTGCAATGGGATCGGCCATCGATGTTTCGTGATCCGTCGAAGGATCGGTGAAATTATACATGTTAAATTTCACCGATTTGCAAATCAAAATTGATTTTCACTGATTTGCTGATCATGATCAAAATATGATTGTGATTTGCAAATCGGTGAAATCCAACATGTTGGATTTCACCGATCCTGCAACCAGGCATCTCAGGAACGTGGCAATCCGTCGCAGGTGTATGGTGACAATGTATGAGATTAATGTTAGAATATTAAGCTAATAAGCTACTTTAACTATAAATTGAACTGTAATTGAGCTAGCTAATAAGAGAAAGAAAAGAGACAGACCGTGGCGCGGAAAGAAAGGCCCCGAAATGCAATATCACCTACTGCATACTACGACATTCTTCCAAATGGGGGGCTATCCGCCAGCCCATTATCCTGCCTAAGGTGTCCACCTCCCGCCCAATAACACAACGTGAGGCCCACCGAGATCGGTGGTGCCGCTGACCCCATTAGGGTGTAATCAGCCTAAATCATATATTGAACGGGAGAGCACCTCAAGCTGCAAAGGCAGATGGCGACTGCCACCGCTCTTTCCCGCCACTAGAGAGCTGACACCACAATAAAAGGGGGGGAGAGTGGGAACAAATCCAGAAAGGCTTCCTAAAATGTCTTCCAACCAGCAATACTAAAATGGCTCCTCAACTCCACCCCCAATACACTTAGGCTACAGCTCTAACCCCACCCATAATCTCAGCTCACCACAAGTAACCCTTTCCTGGCAGTACAAGGTCACCCCCAGGTTCGGGTGTTTAATTTACCTCCGCACATATTAAATGCACTACATCTTCCATCTTGCAAAAAAGTACTGTCCTGATGAAGGGTTATCGTTATCGTCCATGCAAGCGCAATGTGCATCCGCTGTTATTGCACTGCGTATACGCCCGTACGGGCTGATGGAGAGGGTTACGGACATTGGAAAGAGTTCTGGAGGATCCCTCTCTGGAAGAACAATGCAGCACAGTAACCCATAGACTATATGACGTTAGTGTTAGCTACCAGGGGCCAAGCTCAGGAATGTCTATGGGGGCTGCTTTTGCGGTCAGAAATAGAAGGATCGCAGCAGATATCTTACTGTACATTCAGGGGGATAGTTACATTGTGAAGGTGACCCCAAACATAGTACCCACTAGAGTAGTAAAACCCTTGCATAGATTATGCCTCATTATATAGGGCCTGATTCAGAGATGAACGGAAGTAAAACACTGATCATGCGTCCCGATAGTTACCACCAGGTGATGGAGATCGAAATTGAATGGAGATCCATTCAATTCCGATGAACGTTCCTGGATGGTGACTGGACGGGGTGTCGGGATGTGTTGGTGTCGCAGTTCCACTGGCATAGAGAATTTAGCAGAACCGAGTCGGATCCAAGCAGGCTTGGATGTTCTCGTCTTACTCGGTTCTCTCAAATCGAGGCAAAACCATAGCGACGAAATCTCGTGGTTTGCGAGCTTTCATCTCTATGATCAATGTAGTATAAAAGGGACCACGTGACGGACGCCATTTCACTCCAGCTGTGGAGACTGAACAGGGAGGGTGGGTAGTGTAGGGCTGGGAGAGGTGCTGGTACTGTCTGCTGTGTCCTGGGCTGGTGACTGCTGATCCATTCTGGGCTGGTGCCTGTGACAGCTGTCACTGTGCTGTCTGCTGTGACTATCTGGGCTGTTGCTGATCCATCTGGGCTATTTGTACTGTCTGCTGTGTCTTGGGCTTGTGTTTTTAATGTCTGCTGTGTCCATCTGGGCTGGTGCTGAACTGTAGATACATCTGGGCTGGTGCTGTGTCCATCTGGGCCCAAGTTCTGGACTAAAAAAAAAATAATATATATATATATATATATATATATATATATATATATAGTAAAAACAAAAAATCATTCAAGGTGTCTTTTATATTTTTCTGTGTGTGTGCGTGCGTGTTAGGTTTAACCAAAGTACTGCACAAGATTCAGCCAGCAACGCAAGTTGCAACCTAGTGCTGCCCGACTCCAGTCATGCAAAAAAAAATCAGTGTCTTTTATATTTTTCTGTGTGTGTGTGTGTGTTAGGCTAAACCGCAGTACCGCACAAGATCCAACCAGCAACGCAAGTTACAAGCTAGTGCTGCCCGACTCCAGTCGTGATCACTCTGTGCTCTGGGCCCAAGTTCTGGAGCATAAAAAAAATTAAATCAATTGTCTTTTTTCTAATAATTGTCTGTGTGTCTGTGCGTGTTAGGCTTAGCTGCACAAGATCTAGCAAGTTGGCAACGCAACCTAGTGCTGCCCGACTCCAGTCGTCATCAATCTCTGCGCTGGGCCCAAGTTCTGGAGCTGAAGAAAATAAAAATCAATTGTCTTTTTTTCTAATAATGGTCTGTGTGTCTGTGCGTGTTAGGCATAGTCGCACAAGATGTAGCAAGTCGGCAACGCAACCTAGTGCTGCCCGACTCCAGTCGTCATCAATCTGTGCTCAAGTTCTGGACGCGAAACACTCCCCCTACTACTGTCAGTGCCGATGAGAAGGAAAGGAATATTAATCTCAGTTCTGGCCTTTCAACACCCTTGTAGTCACAGATAAAATCTGAATTATGCTCAGCACAAAGGACAAAACACGTATTATAATCTATACCTTTCTATTTCATAGCAATAGGCGGTACTTCAGTGTATATACTGTACATTTTTGTTTTTTTAAAGAGAATTTAATTTAACGTTTTTGGGAAATAGGAGGTGAAAGGGAAAACCGGAGAGATGGGTTTTTTTATAATAAAGGGAAATTAGGTAATATAGAGTGGAGAGTGGGGATGATGAGGAAGAGGGGGCTTCAGTTTCCTGTCCAAAGTACAGACCAGTCCAAGGTGTTAAAGGCCATATTGTAGAGTTGGAGGTCTCACAGGGGAATTATCTTTTAAGGAAATCTGTTATGCTGGGCATACACTGCCAGATAAAATGTCTGTCAGACCGACAGACATTTTATCTGGCCAGCTGCGAGCCGCAGATGTCGCCGGCATACACTGTGAGAGAAATCTCACAGTGTATAGCCCGACATCCGCGCTCCGCCCCCGGGGGAGGAGACATTTCCCTGTTCCTTCCGTAGGAAGAAACACAGGAAATGTCTGTCTGTCGGCTGCGCTGGGCATACACTGTCCGATGCGGCCGACAGTTTACCGGGAAATATCGCATCGGACGGGCGGATCGTCCCGATAATTGTAGCGTGTATGGCCAGCATTAGGCACATAGGGGTCTATTTACTAAGCAGTGTTAAGAGACAGTAAAAATGATAAGGTGCCAGCCAATCAGCTCCCAACTGTCATTTTTTAATCACAGCCTGTGAGATGACAGTTGGGAGCTGATTGGCTGGCACCTTATCACTTTTCACTCTGTCTCCTAACACTGCTTAGTAAATAGACACCACAGTGAACTTAGGGCTCGATTCAGACCCGGACGCTAAGCTGCGCTCTCACGCTGCCAGAAAGGGGCCAGGTATGCAAATTCCGCGATCGCATTGAATGGCTTAAGGACGCCCTCTATGTCTTAGAGAGCAACGGCAGTGAGCGCACGCCGGAGTATAAAGACGCCCACCTTTCCTTCTTAGCACACGTCATCTCCAGGAAGTGTGTGATTAATCAGTTACATCGAGAGCCATCGGAGCTGCACGCAGCGCTTGAGGTAGCCCCTACCCCACCACAAGCACTGCAGGCTGAAATCCAACCAAGTGACGTGCACAATGACGCTTCCATGCTAATTATGCACACCCATAAAATGCTGTTAAGACGCCCAGACACGCCTACGTACGCACCACCACTCCCCCGTTCACAAGCACCTTCCCCTGTTACCACCCACAAACGGCTGCTGTCACTCAAAGTAGCGTCCAGTCTGTGTACTACGAGCGCAAAATTCCTGCATGCGTAAATGTGCGATTATCGGCCATAACGTGTGTTCGCGGCTTAGCGTCCGGGTTTGAATTAGGTCCTCAGGGCCTTATTCAGGTTGGTTCGCACGCAGCCGGTCGATGTTTGTGCTCTGCGCATGCGTATGCATCACAGTGCACATGCGCTAACCGGGCACAGCGATCGGGAAGCGATCGCAGCGAGCACGCAGTCCCATCTCATAGTGACTGACATGAAGTGACCATTTGGGGGTGGAGAGAGGCGGTGGTCGAAAGAACGCAGGGGTGCCTGTGCGCTTGAACGCCGTTACAGGGGCGTGCATAATTAAGCCCCTGCGATTGCATACGCTGGCAGAGGTCTAGATGGTGACAGGACATTTAGCAGTTTGTGAGGAAGGGTCAGGTCAACCACAACTGTGCGAACGGTTCCGATGTTACTCAATGTTACCGATGTTTTCGCTGACTTGCGGATGCACGTCATGGGAAGTGGGCGGCTTTATATAGTGATGGGCGTCGGTATAGTGCTGCGGTTGCCATACGATTGCATTCATTAGCATATTTTCGCAGCCAGTGGGTGCGTGCGAATGCAGCCGGGCGATCCGACCTGAATAAGGCCCTTATCTCACTGTTCTTTGTGATTGAAGCCCATTTATCAGGGTTTAGGGTCTCCCCATCTCCTGCTCCCAATGGAGCCCGTTGGGGTCTGTATCATGAGTTGTTAGCAAACTGTAAGTGGTTCATAGGTAACCTTGGCTTGTGTATGATGACTTTATGGCATTGGTCTTCAAACTCGGTCCTCAGGGCCTCAAACAGGTCATGTTTTCCAGGTCACCAGTGGATCTTTAAATTGTGACAGTGGGTATGACACCTGTGCACAGGGCCGGATTAAAGGCAGGGCGACAGGGGCGGTCGTCCAGGGGCCCCCACACATATGGGGCCCCCGCACCCTGTCCCCTGTCACTACTGCCCTTCCAATCCTAAAACCGGCGGAGTACAGCATTTAGCTGTCTCCGCCCAGGTCCTCCTCGGCAGTCACCGGTGACTGCAGGCCGGCAGCGATCACTGACCACTTTGGATCAGAGCGCAGTGTTGCTTCGGAAAGCGGGCAGGCTGCGCGGTGAGGCTGTGCGGCACTGCAGGCGTGATGTCAAAGGTCGCGCTGCGCAGCCCCACGCCAGCTGCATCTGAAGAGTGCGGATGTGAAAATACAGGACCTGCAGCTGCTGCCCCGGGTCTGCTGCTGTGTGATTGCCCTGGCGTGGAGCCTGGAAGGTGAGTCAAATAATGTTTTTTTTATATGTGTGGTGGTGCTACTGGTTGCGGGGTTGGGCAGGCACAATATTAAATGAAATATATATATATATATATATACTGTATATATATTATACACCCACTGTGTATGTGGTGTGTGTGTGTATGTATATATATATATAGTGTGTGTATGTGTTGTGTGTGTGTGTGTGTATATGTATGTATGTGTATATATATATATATATATATATATATATTTATTTTGTGTATGTATATACGTATGTATATGTGTGTATAATGTCTGTGTGTGTATGTATATATATATATATATATATATATATATAGATCATTGATAGGGCCCCCGGTCAAGTTTGTTGCCCAGGGGCCCCCACAGACCTTAATCCGGCCCTGCCTGTGCACCTGCTGGGGGGTCTGGAAAATATGAACTGTTAGGTGTCCTGAGGACCTGGGTAGAGAAACACTGCTCTACTGCATCTCTATGTTGGTCTGCTGGCATCAGGTATAAAAGGGTCTGATATGTATGTCAGGACTGAAGTGGAGGTGCAATGCAGGCGAGCCTGAGTAACATCGGGCCCATACGCACAGGTAAGGTAGGTCAGACCTCACTCAGGAATTGCTTACTTCAGCGCACACTATGAGGCCTCAGGCTGCGTAGGGTATTGCAGTGGATAATTTTTATGCACGCCCCTCCAACGCCGTCTCATTGCACTGGCACGCCTGCGTTTGCCCTGACCGCTCCTCCCGTCACCACTAACAAACGGCACTTCCTGTCAATCACTCTGTTATGGGTCTGCATAGTCTCTGTCATCGCAGTGGCTAGTTCGCGTACGCACACTTCGATGCATACGCATGCGCAGAACGCAACAATCGCCCGATTGCGTGCATATAAGCAACTGCGTTTCAGAATCAGGCCCTCATCAGTAGGATAGCAGCCAGGTGGTTAGCTGGCAGTGTGCTCATGTGCTATCTGCATAATGCTCATCTAAGGAAGCATTTGCCCGATGGTTAGCGCACATCTCCGATTGTTGGAGGACTGCGCATGTGCAGCCCTCCATCTGCGAGTGCGCTCGCAGTGCCTCCCAGCCACGGCATTTGGGAGGCAGAGCAGGGGGGCGTTCCTGGGCAGCTCTCACGGAAAGGGGGCGTGTTGCCCTCATTTTCCTGGGAGGGGCGAGGACAGGGTCTGTGTCGGTGGATGTTTCCTACAGACACCTCCTGCTGCATTTGCATTTTAGATTGTGTGCGGCTCTGCAAGTCCATCCATCCCTGAATCAGGCCCCTTATCTCTCTCCACTTTATCTCTCTCCAAGCTTTGATACATCAGTGTTCTACTGGCAGTTACGGGAGATACAGTGTTTGAAATTCTTTTTTCCTAAAAAAGCTTTATTTGTAGATAGATTAGCAAAAATAAAACACTGGGTCTCATTCAGAGCCGCTCGTAAGCGGCCGCTCGTTCGTTCCGAGCGATGTTCGCACATCTGCGCATGCGTACGGATTGTAATACGCATGCGCGAACCAGTCAGTGCGGACGAAAATTGTTTGTTCGCTATATAGCGAATGCCTGCTAATTTTAGTGACAGAATGAGGCGTATGTGGGTGGTAACAGGGGAAGGTGCTTGAAAACGGGGAGTGGAGATCAGAACGCAGGCGTGCTTAAAGGTTAAAACGGGCGTTTTAAGGGTGTGCATAATTAAGAAAGCAGCGTCATTGCCCACGTCACTGGGTTATTTTATAGTCAGAACTGCTTGCAAGATTGCGGTAGGAAAAACCAACCACAAGAATAGCGAGCAGTTCATTCGCCTTTCGATGTACTCGATTAATCTAATAAATAGCGGACATGACGTATGATGCGAGCGGCCAGGGGGCGTTTTTATCAAAATTACAACCGCAAGTTTTGTTCGCTCGTTCAGACATAGAGGCGTCAACAGACCGCAAAGAGCGAACGGTTAATTTGAATAGCCACCCCCTTTTTCTGAACGAGCGAGCGCAAATAGCGTCCAGCTCTGAATCAGACCCACAGACCTCTAACATAAAGAATATTGTCAGTCTCAGATAACAATTAATAATTGCCTACTAAGGGCAGGATGCATCAATTATGGCATTCATTTATTTTTATACATCCCGCCCAATGTCGCCTGAATCTGTGATCGCCGGTATGCAGGTACACTTGCCTGCAGACATAGCTCTTCCGATAAGAGCTGTCCCTTGCGAAAAGAAGATTTCCCGGTTCATGACGCAGTCATCAGGGGGGGGGGGGGGGAGGGATCCTTTGGGATCCCTTTCCACTGGCTTCCTGTGAAAGAAAGCTTATAGGCTTCTGTAGGCAACACCACCTATCATACAGAAGCTCCAAAGGTGGTGAGAGAGTTTCTCTCTCCTAAGCTTGCTGCATACCAGGACATCACAGCCCAAATAATTCTATGGGGATTACCATGCCGCAAGTCCGCGAGCCAGATGTATTGTTGTAAACCTCCGAAAAAGGCACCTTTACCGCATTTTTGTGACCAGTACGTCCGGCCCCCAGTGATCTCCTTGAATGTAACTGATCTATATTTAAGAGACAGACATACCTATTTATCACATTTTTAATTCGCTATGGATGCGATAATATTGTCTAAAATAAAAAAGCGCTATCACTCGTCTTCTCGGTTTTGGACGTAACCCTCCATTTATGGCAACAGCCACTGTCCCCATAGGTTTTTATGGGGGCTGCAAAGCTGTCAGATTTACCAAGCACCGGAGAGATGGCTTCACCTCGTTGTACCCTTTCAGCTACATTTCACCAAAAATGTTCAAGAGAGGGTTCCTCCGGAAACCTCCCCGGCAATGGCCGCCACACATGTATGGTCAATAGATTCGGTCTGTGCTTGAGTTTCAAAAGAGAAGTGAAGAGATCGCTTATGTGGTCACTACACTCCCAACACATCAGAGTCCCTGCCCCGGCACACACATTTTAGTACATTTGGACAGTATATAATTTCTTATTGCCACGAATAGCGACAATAAGAGATTACAATTATCTGGTCAAAAACCTGATAATTGATAAATATGCCCCATAATCGTAAAGAGACAACGAAAACAGCTAGTGAGGTATTTATATGTTTCCTATTCTGGAAAATAAACTCCATATTGAGTCAATGATTTTCCCACTAGATCCTCTTGAAATTGACATTTCCCTGATGTCTATTCTCTCGAGCATTTGATGTAACCAGATTTCTGCGAGGATAAAAACAGCAATTGATGGACATCACAGATTCATGGTATTATGTAATTCCAGATTCCCCTCATCTGCTCTCAGCATTGTAAGGCTGGGATTACTTGTGAGGTGCTAGAGAATCTGTAATACCTGAATATTAACCAGACTATTCCAGGGGTCATTGTACTAAGCACAGAAAATAATGGCCCGCGTACAATAGGCAACGGATTGCCAGATCCTGCAATGGGATCGGCCATCGATGTTTCATGATCCGTCGAAGGATCGGTGAAATTATACATGTTAAATTTCACCGATTTGCAAATCAAAATTGATTTTCACTGATTTGCTGATCACGATCAAAATATGATTGTGATTTGCAAATCGGTGAAATCCAACATGTTGGATTTCACCGATCCTGCAACCAGGCATCTCAGGAACGTGGCAATCCGTCGCAGGTGTATGGTGACAACGTATGAGATTAATGTTAGAATATTAAGCTAATAAGCTACTTTAACTATAAATTGAACTGTAATTGAGCTAGCTAATAAGAGAAAGAAAAGAGACAGACGGTGGCGCAGAAAGAAAGGCCCCGAAATGCAATATCACCAACTGCATACTACGACATTCTTCCAAATGGGGGGCTATCCGCCAGCCCATTATCCTGCCTAAGGTGTCCACCTCCCGCCCAATAACACAACGTGAGGCCCACCGAGATCGGTGGTGCCGCTGACCCCATTAGGGTGTAATCAGCCTAAATCATATATTGAACGGGAGAGCACCTCAAGCTGCAAAGGCAGATGGCGACTGCCACCGCTCTTTCCCGCCACTAGAGAGCTGACACCACAATAAAAGGGGGGGAGAGTGGGAACAAATCCAGAAAGGCTTCCTAAAATGTCTTCCAACCAGCAATACTAAAATGGCTCCTCAACTCCACCCCCAATACACTTAGGCTACAGCTCTAACCCCACCCATAATCTCAGCTCACCACAAGTAACCCTTTCCTGGCAGTACAAGGTCACCCCCAGGTTCGGGTGTTTAATTTATCTCCGCACATATTAAATGCACTACATCTTCCATCTTGCAAAAAAGTACTGTCCTGATGAAGGGTTATCGTTATCGTCCATGCAAGCGCAATGTGCATCCGCTGTTATTGCACTGCGTATACGCCCGTACGGGCTGATGGAGAGGGTTACGGACATTGGAAAGAGTTCTGGAGGATCCCTCTCTGGAAGAACAATGCGGCACAGTAGCCCATAGACTATATGACGTTAGTGTTAGCTACCAGGGGCCAAGCTCAGGAATGTCTATGGGGGCTGCTTTTGCGGTCAGAAATAGAAGGATCGCAGCAGATATCTTACTGTACATTCAGGGGGATAGTTACATTGTGAAGGTGACCCCAAACATAGTACCCACTAGAGTAGTAAAACCCTTGCATAGATTATGCCTCATTATATAGGGCCTGATTCAGAGATGAACGGAAGTAAAACACTGATCATGCGTCCCGATAGTTACCACCAGGTGATGGAGATCGAAATTGAATGGAGATCCATTCAATTCCGATGAACGTTCCTGGATGGTGACTGGACGGGGTGTCGGGATGTGTTGGTGTCGCAGTTCCACTGGCATAGAGTTGCTCTAATGTCTGATCGATGGCGCAGCAATTATTTGCCCACACCGTGGGACTATAGCTGCAGCCAGTGTGCGTCTCAGTAGGAAGTTCATCAGCTACAGCGTTAGCGTAAAGCTGCAGCAGTGGCTGTGACAAAAGTTGCCGCTGCTACTGCAACTCCCTCCACTTCTAAATCCGGCCAGTTACATTTCCATGAAGAATGAGGGGCCTATTCATCATCGACGGCCGTATGGCCTCCGGTGATGAAGGATTGAACTCGCTGCAAGGGATACTTAAGTATCCAACTCGCAGCGGGGGAGATGTAACACCGGAGCAATTCATCATTGCTTCAGTGAGGGGACAGCTACTCCGAAAAAGCAGTTGTTCCCATGGTTAGTCTCGCAACTACTTGTGTAGCTGCATTACTTACCTACCCCCTGTCGTCCCGGCTACGCATGCGTGACCTCAGGTCACGCATGCGCAAAGCCGCAGGGGAGGTAGTGACTCGGCGGCGGAGGGATCCCTCTTCGTGTCCCCGGAACTCCTTCCCATAGGAAGGAGTGGGGCTACGAGAACAAGCTCCGTCTGAAGATGGCGCTTGTTCTCGGCAGCAAATTCCGAAAACTGAAAGTTTTCGGAGTTTGCTGAATATCAAGGGGGTCCTATCAGACCCCTGATGATAAATGGCCCGGTAACTTAAATATGCGGAAACTAGCATTTCCGCATGGTTACCGGACCATTTATCGTTTGATGAATAGGCCCCTGAGAGACAGAAGCCTTCAAACAGTAAGTGCTGACTGAACGTTTCACCAGGACGAACTCACCTAATAATGGCAGAGGCGTCTCCAGGTATGGTGACACCTGGGGAGCACTGGCTAAACCCCCCCCCCGCGCAATGGAGGCGCGCCCGACCGAAAATGGGGAGTGGCCTAAATAAAGGGGTTGGCTTTGCATGGAGATCACGATAACATCTGGGCAGTCTGCACTGTTCTATGACAGGAGCCGGGTGCACTGCAGAGCTTGGCTCCTGACACTGCAGAGGAACATGCATTTCGGTGTCACCCCCTCTGATGGTGACACCCGGGTGTGGCCCGCACCCCCCCGCATGATGCCACAGAATCAGCAGCCAGAGCCAGAAATGTCTCCGGTACTCGTGAGGTTAACGTTTCAGACATCTAAATACACAAGAATTTAAATATGAATATTTCTTTTAGCTCTGCCTCTTGTATATTTTTAATTTCAATAGCAGTCTAAACTGAGTTCTGTAAGGAAAAGAAATCCGCCGGGACCCTCATTAATGATCAGAAGGAGAAGATGTGTGGTGAGATTCTCCAGCATCCCCGCACAGGGGACCCCCGGGAAGACTCCTTATAATTACTCTGACTGTAGAAGAGAAATTACTTCATGTTTAATTTTGATTTTAATATTTTAATCTTTGGTACATTTCTGGCTTTTTACTGTGTAAACTTTAGCGGTAGATAATTAATTCTCAATCCACCTGTCTTTGATATGAACATTTTTCAATTTGATTATAGTTCCAAGCCATCCTATGCGACAGCTCTTTTCCATTCACAACATGCATAATACACATGGCAAGTGGGAGATGACACTCAAAGTCAGAGACATATTAACACAAGGGGTGGGGCCGCAACTAGGGAGGGGGCTAGAGGTGCACGTGCAACGGGTGCCGGAATGCAGGGGGTGAAAAAGGGCTGACTCAGCTACACACCCCGCGAGTTTTGTAGTGCGCGGTGACTTGGAGGCTGCAGATTCCATGCCGTCCGCATGGGCTCTGCTGAAAACGGCCGCCCGATAATGGCCCGCCACCGAGTAGAAGACAGATGCTAGAGGTCCTACTGGACCTCTAGTGTCTGTTAGGTTAGCGCAATGCACATAGTGTTCCCGGAAGTGACGGGAATGCTGGCGCTGCCGGGAGAAGAGGCAGAAAGCTGCATCTTCTCCTGTGAAACCCCCTGGCAACGAGCATGAAACCCCCTGGCAACGAGCATAAACCTCATGGCAACGAGCATGAAACCCCCTGGCAACGAGCATGAAACCCTGGCAATGAGCATAAACCACTGGCAATGAGCATGAAACCCCCTGGCAACGAGCATGAAACCCCTTGACAACGAGCATGAAACCCCTTGACAACGAGCATGAAACCCCATGGCAACGAGCACGAAACCCCCGACAACGAGCATGGAACCCCTGGTAATGAGCATAAAACCCTTGAGCAGGTAATTTTAGAGTAATTAGATGCCTTACTGTGGGGCATAAAATGGTGTTGGGCAAATATGTAAGTGGCACTTAGGCATTACAGTGTGTGGCATGTGTGTGTGGGGGGGTGACAGCCCATCTGCATCATTGTAGCCTCCTATCCCTGCTATATAATGCCACAAATAAAGGCATTGTAAAGAGGGGGGCTGGGCCATGATTCGGAATGAATCGCGTCATGAAGCCGCCCAGGACACCCACTTACCCCAGTGAGAGGGCTCCGAGAAACTTGCCTACCTCTCCGGAGCCTCACGAGATTCAGGAGTCTCCTGTACTTTCTGGGAGAGTAGGCAATTACAATACAAAGGAGAGAACTCTGGCTCTGGTACAGTGGCAGAGTCTTTGCTAATACCTGCGCCAGCATTTCTGAGGATATTACCTGGAAGATGGAGAACGTTCAGCACTGTTCCCATTCTCTCTAGGAGTGTCCGTCCTGCATAGATGACTGCGATAGCACAGAGCAGAAAGCTCAAAGAGGGGTTAAATGTAATCCTATAGTGTCAGCTAAAGACTTAGAGTAATCTCTGCAACTTGTAAATATCTGTCATGGGTCTACAATACATAAAACATACTTACCTACTTGTGAAAAAGTATTTTAGGGGGATTGTGAAAGAACCAACTATGAGCGCGGCATTAAAGTGGACGTGTACTGCTGCCCCAACTCCCTCGTACATCACTGCAGCCCAGCCCAACGCTGCTGAGTGCCGGGCTGCACTGGGAGACTGCTTGCAGCTGCTAAGCAGCAGCCGCAGCAGTCTCCTATGCCTGTGGGGGGAGCGATCACATGATCGCGCCCCCCACTGGCAATGCGTGGGCTGAAGGTCCAGCAGCACCACCCTCCACAGCGCGCAGCAAAAATGTTTTATTTTTCCTCTAAGGGGACGCGGCCACGCTTCCTGCTATTAGGCACCCTCCACCCGGGCACGGCATGCCTGCTTACGGCTGCGCTTGCACGGACTCCTTTTCACTGTATTTTTTAAAAAAATATAGGACGGGATGCACCAATGTCAGGAATGCAGTTTTCGTGCGTTTGACTGCATTTCTCATATGCACCAAGCCCCGGAATACGGTACATGGTACAATCTGGGGCTTGGATATGGCGAGCAACTCCATCTTTAGATGGCATTGCCCAATAGAAGCCTATTGGCTTCTATTCGCAGCTCCCCCCTGGGAGGGATCCAAGCATATCTCTCCTATCTCCCCCTGCGGCGGGCGTGTTCTTCTGTTCATGCGCAGAAGGACGCCAGAGGGCCTCCTGGGTCATAGACCTCCCTCACAAAGGACAGCTCATACCAAGAGAGCTGTCCTGTGAGGTTTTCTTCATGCATACCGGTGTCATTTACGTTGGCATACATGCAAATTGCGATGCGTCATGTATCCCGTCCATAGTGAGAAGTGTGTGAAGTGGACTTGCAGGGACAGAGCTTTATCACAAGCTCTGTCCCTGCTTGAGATTCTTACCATTTAAGGCAGGGGGAACCTCAGGCCCATGGGCCGTATAAAGCCCCTGGAATCATTTGGTCTGGTGCTCTGAGCTTTTTTCTGCTAGCCTCATCTGGCTAGCAGGGCACCTATAACGGCACACTGCAGCCAGAATCTATGCAGCAGTGCCACCTGGAGCGTCCTTAGGATGCTTCAGACAGTCACACTCAGGGGCGTATCTATAATGGGTGCAGGGGGGGCCCCGCACCGCACACCCTGCACCCACACCATTACTTACCTCTCCGGGGGTCCGGCGCTTTAAAAATGACTAGAAAATGGCCGCCGTGGCCATTTTCCTGTCGTTTGCGCATGCGCAGTACGGGGAAAATGGCCGCGGCCATTTTCCCGGTGACCTGCGCATACTCTATAGACTCTGGGTGCACTCTAGTGCCCAGAGTCTATAACTCCGGCGCTGGGCGCGCACAGCTCAGTGTGCTGCCGGTTGCCGGACATGGAGGGGCCCGTGTAGGAGACTGCACACGGGCCCCCTCCTCTCTAGAAACGCCCCTGGTCACACTGCTGCCCTTACAGCTCTCCGGAGCATCCTCAGGATGCTCCAGGCATTGCTGTAATCACTGGCGATTGAGGCATCGTCCCCGTGTGACATCACACGGAGGGGGCGTGGTCTGCAACTGGCCCGCGAATAATGTTATATATATCAAGATGGCCCTCGACAGAAAAAAGGTTCCGCCAACCCTGGTTTAAGGGATGCTTTTGCTGCCTCAGGACCTGGACCGGCTGCTGTCATGGATAGTAAAATTAATTCCAAATTAAAAAGATATTTTGCAGGAGGATGATACACAGAATGGAAGTTGCTCAATCAATTTATTGCCCCATCAGATTAACCTTACACTCACCTGTGATGGGCCAATAAATTGAGCAACTTCCATTCTAGGCTATTACTGTTCTGAAGGCCTGATTCAGACCCGGTCGCAAGGCTGCGTTCGCGCGTAGCTAGCCGATGTTTGCATTCTACGCATGCGTACGCATCGCAGTGTGCGTGCGCGAACTGGTCACTGCGATCGGGAATCAATCGCAGTGAGCACGCAAAGCCTTCACAGATTGATTGACATGAAGTGACCATTTGGGGGTGGAGAGAGGGGGGTTGGTGGAACGCAGGCGTGCCTGTTCGTTTGCACGCCATTACAGGGGCATGCATAATTAAACCCCTGCGATTGCAGGCGGCAGGAAGTATAGCAGCTTGTGCAGCAGGGTCAGGTCAACCACAAGCGGTGCGAGTGGTTCCGATGTTACTCAGTTACTGATGTTTTCGCTGACTTGCGTGATGCATGTCATGGAAAGTGGGCAGGCTTTATACAGTGGTGGGCATCTTGGTATAGTGCTGCGGTTGCCATGTGATTGCATTCATTAGCATATTTTCGCACCGAGCGGTTGCGTGCGAATGCAGCCTTGCCATCGGGTCTGAATCAGGCCCTGAGTTCGGTAGCTGGAGGGTATGCTGATCCTTGTAGTGCCACAGACGTTGGGTGATGCAACAAGACATCAAAACACAGAAGTAAATCAACAACTGAATGGCTGCAGCAGGTGGAAATTCGCCTTCTGGAGTGGCCCAATCCGAGTCCTGACCTCAGCCCAATTTATACTTGCCGACAATCAGCTCCCTTAGATTGTTGGCTAAGAGCGGGGGGCGTGCCCGGACAGCTGTGACACATTGGAGGCGGGGCCGTGTGATCGCATCATCGTGGCCCCGCCCCCTCTTCACAATGCCGTTATTTTCGGCACTGTGAAGCAGAAGGCGGGCCACGATGACGCGATTCAGTGCGAATCGTGTCACTAAACGTATAATGTGTTATTAGTATGAGCAGACTGTTATTCTTGTGACTTAAATGAAGATTTCAGTTAATTACCAAATTATGCAGAAATTCATCTCTCTCTCTCTCTCTCTCTCATATATAAAATTTGGGACACTTGAGGAAGAGAATCTCTTGTGATGCAGCACTGAGCTCATTTAATGTTGGACACAGTGACCTTATCTGCTTTACACGCCCATAACACGCAGATCGAGGAGCGCTTTGAAGTGTCTCAGCTGGAGCCAGAACTCCAATAATAGATACATTGTTATATTTTTACTCTGAGACTCAGGTGACAGGATTCTGCCTTTTAATCTCCTTCAGAGCAGACATCAATCACAGGTCCGCGGGATTCTCCGAAAGTTCAAAATGTAAAACTCCAGAGTGATCCGTCACCAATGTATATTGGTAACAGTGGGCCTGATTCAGAGCCGCTCGTAAGCGGCCGCTCATTCGCTCCGAGCGATGTTCGCACATCTGCGCATGCGTATGGGTCGTAATGCGCATGCGCCAACCAGTCAATGCGGTCGGAAAACGTGTGTTCGCAAAATTGCGAGTGCCTGCTAATTTGAGTGACAGGATGAGGCGTTTGTGGGTGGTAACAGGGGAAGGTGCTTGAAAACGGGGAGTGGAGATCCGAACGCAGGCGTGCCAAACGGTCAAAACGGACGTTTTAAGGGTGTGCATGATTAACAAAGCAGCGTCATCGACCACGTCACTTGGTAGTCTCTTAGCCTGAACTGCTCGCATGATTGCGGTAGGAAAATCCAACCACAAGCACTGCGAGCAGTTCACACGCCTTTCGATGTACTCGATTAATCTAATAAATAGCGGAGATGACGTATGATGCGAGCGGCCAGGGGGCGTCTTTACAAAATAGTGAGCGCATGTTTCGTTCGCTCGCTCAGACATAGAGGCGTCAATAGACAGCAAAGATCGAGCACTCAATTTAAATAGCTGGCCCCTTTTTCTGACCGAGCGAGCGCAAATAGCGTCCGGCTCTGAATCAGGCCCAGTGTGTAACAGCCCTCAGACTGGTATCAGGGGGAAAAGTTTTGTTACATAAATATTACATTTTAAAACATATTTTTATTTTAAAACTGCAATCAACAATGTAGCAAGTTGGTCAGAAAATAACAAGACATCAATAGGAATACAACAGTAATGTATAATACAATCTATCCACGAGGAACGTATCGTTACAGGATTTAAAATGGTGGTCCACCTGAGGACAAGACTTCTTCATTATACCAGGCTGTAAGTTGGACTGCGGCGCGGATCGTGTCTTTAACCTGAGGTGTTAATGTATGAACATACGGAAGCCAAATATTAAAGAACTTCTCTGTCTCCTTGTCTTTATTAAGGGATAATTCTAGCCAATCCATATTAAATAGGTGCGTAATTCTAGGCTGTAGAAGACTAATTAGGGGCATATTCAATTAGCCGCGGGGTTTACCCCACGGCTAATTGACGCGCTTGACGGGATTCAATTAGCGGGGATTCCACGCGCGGGTGTCCCTGAGACACCACGCGCGAGTCCCCTCTGTTTGATTTTACTTCGCACCTCATGTAGGTGCGAGGTAAAATCAGTGTGAGGCCGCCCTATTCGGCCTCGCGCGAGCAATATTAACACTGATTCCGCAGTTCTCGCGGAATCAGTGTGTTCTCACGTGGAAGTCCTGTTTTTTGGACGCGGGGAAAAAGCTATTCTATTGAATAGCTTTACCCCGCGCCGCGGGACTTTCACCCATCAATTACTCGCGGGAGAGGTCCCACGGGTAATTGAATATGCCCCTAAGCGTTAAAGTGTCAGAGGAAATCCATTGGGATAATATGGTTTTTTTCGCAGCTGCTGCAATCTTTGCTAGTAGTAGCCGGGCACCTCCAGGGGAACAGGATGACCCAGATGATGGTACAATATCCCACATAGCCCACTCGGGTGTTAATTCAAAAACAATTCCCAATGTGGTGGATATATATGTGTGTACTAAAGACCAGAACCTCTGTACCTCCGCACAGTGCCACATACAATGCATTAGATCCGCATTATGTTGACCACATTTAAAGCAATTTGAGTCTGTGGAAGTACCTATAATGAGTCTTAATTTGGGAGTGAAATAGGCGCGATGTAGTAATTTATATTGCATTTCAGCGTACGAAGCCGAAATTAATTGCTTATTAAGTCTAATAAAACATTTTAGAATGGTGGATAGGGGTATGTTAGGGAATGTGGAGTGCCATTTAGCGAGTCCCACAGTTTCCACCCCCAGATTTATTTCCCGGCGTATATAAGTATATAGCATAGAAGTGGAAAATGACATAGAAGGGCAGCGAGACGGCACATCATCCAAACCACTTTTCCCAGAAGTAATGGGAATTTTAGTGAGTAAAGTATTGACATAGCTACGGATTTGAAAATATATGAATAATGGAATTTGGATACAGGGAAATTTTTCCTGTATTTGGTTGTGAGAGTAAATAGTCATGGTGGAGAGATCTAGTAACTGATATATGTAACGCAGTCCCTGTGTGTTCCAGGTTTTGAAAATCTGTGTTAAAAAACCAGCATCAAACCCAGGGTTATGACCGATAGGAAGGAACAAGGAGACATTAGGAGGGACTCTCATTTGGGTTCTGGCTCGTCGCTAAGCCATGCATGTGGTATGAAGTAGTAGATTTTGTGCAACGTGAGGTAGGAAAGACAAGGGTCGTGTGTGTAACAAACTAGCTAGTGGAGTTTCGACACTAAAAGATTGCTCTATTAGTGTATCAGCAAATCCATTTGTTCCTCTAATCCAGTCAATTGCGTATCGGTAATTTGACGCAATAGCATAAGATTTTAAACAAGGGAGATTGATTCCGCCTAAGGTAGGTGGTTGGCTGAGTTTGAATAGTGAAATCCTGGGTTTTTTGTCCACCCAAATAAACCTGCTGATCGCCTTGTTAATCAGTTTTAAGTCAGACTCCAAAGGAAGCAAGGGGAGCATCTGAAAAAAATATAAAATCCTGGGAAAGGATATCATTTTAATTAACTGACACCTGCCGAGATATGAGAGTGGGAGGTGCTTCCATTTTTTAAAATCTAGAAGTGTACGTTGTATTAGAGCGGGGAAATTGACTGAATATAGTACCGAGGGATGCACCGGTATATTAAGGCCTAAGTATTTCAGAGTTGTCTGTTGGGAACGCTTCCATCTGGGCAGCCACGCCCCTGGCATGCCCACCAAAGGGGGTGTGCTGTCAATCACCATCGACAGCACGCCCCCTTTGGTGCGAGACCCATAACGACGGCTTGGCCATCGTTATTCGGGTCTCGCGCATGCGCACGACGGAGCCGGCTCCGCCGTACACATGCGCACCTGGGCAACATCGACCCGCTTGCGAGCGCGTCTGAATCAGGCCCAGAGTGTTTAGTAGCAAGGACCCTAAGCTACACATGTGACAGAGTGTTTAGTAGCGGGGATCCTAAGCTACACATGTGACAGAGTGTTTAGTAGCAGGGACCCTAAGCTACACATGTGACAGAGTGTTTAGTAGCGGGGACCCTAAGCTACACATGTGACAGAGTGTTTAGTAGCGGGGATCCTAAGTTACACATGTGACAGAGTGTTTAGTAGCAGGGACCCTAAGCTACACATGTGACAGAGTGTTTAGTAGCAAGGACCCTAAGCTACACACGTGACAGAGTGTTTAGTAGCGGGGATCCTAAGCTACACATGTGACAGAGTGTTTAGTAGCGGGGATCCTAAGTTACACATGTGACAGAGTGTTTAGTAGCGTGGACCCTAAGCTAAACATGTGACAGAGTGTTTAGTAGCAGGGACCCTAAGCTACACATGTGACAGAGTGTTTAGTAGCGGGGACCCTAAGCTACACATGTGACAGAGTGTTTAGTAGCAGGGACCCTAAGCTACACATGTGACAGAGTGTTTAGTAGCAGGGACCCTAAGCTACACATGTGACAGAGTGTTTAGTAGCGGGGACCCTAAGCTACACATGTGACAGAGTGTTTAGTAGCGGGGATCCTAAGTTACACATGTGACAGAGTGTTTAGTAGCGTGGACCCTAAGCTACACATGTGACAGAGTGCTTAGTGGTGAGGACCCTAAGCTACACATGTGACAGAGGACCTCATTCAGACCCGCTCGCAAGTGCCTATGCGCTCGCAAGCGGGTTGATGGTGAGGCCCTGCGCACGCGCAGCGGCCGAAGTGCGCGTGCACAAGCCCCGGAGCCAGTGATAAATTCACTCGCTCCGGGGCTCGCTACAAAAGGGGCGGCTGTCGATGTTGTAGGCGGGGAGGGGGGGTGACCAAACAAACGGAGGCGTTCCTGAAGGAACACCTGCCGTTTGTAGGCGGCCCTACTGATATCAGCAGTGATGTCAGTAGGTAGCTTCCTGCTCTGTTAGAGTAGGAAGCTACCTGGAGCTTGCGGGAGATGAGACCCGACCCCAAGGGTCTCGTCGCAAGCCCAGATGGTCGCGATGGTCTCGACCATCGCGACCATCACCTGGTCACTCGCTAAAGCTGTGGTTGGTCACCCACAGCTTAGCGAGCGGCCATGGGGCCAGATTTTAAAGAAGAAGCGGCCGCCCTCACTCAGAGCGAGCGCTCGCATTTTGCGAGCGGCTCTGAACGAGGTCCAGAGTGTTTAGTGCTGGGGACCCTAAGCTACACATGTGACAGAGGGCCTGATACAGACCCGCTCGCGAGCGCTGATCGCTCGCAAGCGGGTCGATGTTAGCCCAGTGCGCATGCGCACGAGGGAGCTGGCTCCGTCGGGCGCATGCGCGAGACCCGGATACGACGGCCAAGCCGTCGCTCCGGGTCTCGCTACAAAGGGGGCGTGCTGTCGATTGTGAGTGACAGCAGGCCCTCTTTGGTGGGCGTGCCGGGGGCGTGGCTGCCCAGACAGAGGCATTCCCATGGGAACGCCTACCGTCTGGAGCCGGCCCCACTGACATCACAAGTGATGTCAGTGGGAGTGCTCTCGGCTCTGATAGAGCCGAAAGCACTCCAGGGCTTGCGGCAACGAGACCCTACCACAAGGGTCTCGTCGCAAGCCCGATGGTCGCGATGGTCTTGACCATCGCGACCATCTTTTTGGCCGCTCGCTAGAGCTGTGGGTGGTCACCGGCCAGGAGGCCGCTCTTAAAAAAGATAAGGACGGCCCTGATTTAGAGCGAGCGCTCTGGCAGAGCGTCCGGCTCTGAATCAGGGCCAGAGCGTTTAGTAGTGGGGACCCTAAGCTATACATGTGACAGAGTGTTTAGTAGTGGGGACCCTAAGCTACAGATGTGACATAGTGTTTAGTAGCGGGGACCCTAAGTTACACATGTGACAGAGGCCCTGATTCAGAGCCGGACGCTCTGACAGAGCGCTCGCTCTGAATCAGGGAGTCTCCTTTTTTTTATGGAGCGGCCTCCTGGCCGCTCGCATTGCTGTGGGTTGCAATGACCATTAGGCTTGCGACGAGACCCTTGTGGTAGGGCTGCCCACCAAAGGGGGTGTGCTGTCACTCAACATCGACAGCACGCCCCCTTTGGTGCGAGACCCGGAGCGACGGATTGCCCGTCGCTATCCGGGTCTCGCGCATGCGCACGACGGAGCCGGCTCCGTCGTGCGCATGCACTGTGGGCCACCATCGACCCGGTTGCGAGCGCTCAGCGATTGCAACCGGGTCTGAATCAGGCCCAGAGTGTTTAGTAGTGGGGACCCTAAGCTACATATATGACATAAGAACAGGAGGACAATGTGTAGGTGGCATGAGTTTGTAAACATTAGAACATATTGCTTATACACTAAGGGATGATGACTGTGTGCTGTTTAAAGTACAACAAAACATAATTAGCCTCTTTCTGCAGTCACGTTCCAGCAGCCTCATATTTCTTTTTTAATCAACTTTCCCTTTGCTGTGCACACAATAAAGCCGCGTTTCACTCGTGTAATTCCAGTTCTGTACAAAAGCAACTGAAATGAATTTCCCATCTGTTGGAACAACTATGATTCTCTTATCCATTTCAATAAAACTCAGACTGGGAAGAGGATAAAATGAAAGTTATTAAAGAGAACCAAGAGGCCGGCATCAAATTCATTACTTGTTCAATTATCTCACTTTTGGAAAACTGCAAATGTGTTTCTTTGTGCTATTTCCTCACATGTCATTTATTGGAATATTACACAAATAAGTTACAAGAAGAAAGCAATACTGAATAAGAATAGAAACCAGGGACAAAGCCACAACCTCTGCAAATGTAATGGAAAAAACAGCACCGTACCGCACGTCGTGCCATCCATAGAGCAATGCTCCACAGATGTGGGAGAGTTAGTACTTAATTATAAAATATGTCCAACTCTAAATGACAACCATTATATGAAATGGAAATAATTGGGATTTAAAATATAATGACATTTTCTGCAAAACGTAAGTTACCTATTTACACTAGCAGCCCAATACTAGCTGTTGCCCTCGGCTTCGCCCACGATTAAATCGCTTTTGCCAACATTTTTTTTATGTGCCGTGTTCTAGTTGTATTGCTTTGCATGGGGGCTCTGTCGCGGGATTGGCCCACATGACCAGCAGCGCTATACAGACTGGTGGCAGCAGCACAGGGACGGACTGGGGCTCCAGGTCAGCCACTCCCCCCTCCGCCCAGTCTTTAACACTGGACTGGCCCTTCTGGCATTTGCCAAAATGGCCAGTCCAGCCCTGACCTTCACCAACCTATCGTCCCAATGTCACTGTGTGCCCTGTTCACATACTGCTATGTAGCCTATCCTACTCAAGTGAACGCGGACACAAGGCACCTCTCAACAGCCATTACCGGCCGCGTGCATGGCGCCACACCTGTCTCTTACGATGATTATGTCAATAAATTTTGTTTTTGTTAATGCTCAGCTTTAAAGCTACATACACACACAACGATTTTGTTACCAATGATTTTATGAATGATTTTATGTCAGATTATCTGTCAGATTTTTTAAAGTGTAATGAACGATTTTTTTGAACTATAAACGATTTTTGCATATTCCCTTAATGAAAATCGTTCAGTTGGTCAGTCTGACTGAACTACAAACGTGAACGTGCATGAACGATAATCATTCATCGTTTTCACTCAGAAAGTGAACGATTTTTTCAACGATTGAACGATAAACGATATCGTTGACGATAATCGTTCAAAAAATCGGTGTGTGTGTATGCACCTTAAGAGTTCCCAAATGTTAAAATGTGGGCCAAAAGAACATGTCCTCTCCGTGAGACATCAGACTGGTAGCAGATCTTGTAATTCTGTGATACAGCATGAAAGAGGCTGTGACCACCTTTCAATATATATTGTACAGTACAGGACAAGGACTTCATAGCAGGTATAATGTACTGTAACAGCGGAGGAGATATCAGTCACATTCTCACGCTGGTTAATTGAGCTCTAGGTAACAAAAAGTGTGATACAGGAGAATTCAGAGTTCAAAGGAAATGTTATCTAATTAATTTGTGAGGATATTTTCAGATTTAATTTAATTGAGAGGAAGTCCCAGGCTGTGGGAGGTCGAATCACTGGAGAGAAATAGGACACATGCACCCTGGGAACATACCAGCACTCTGAAATAGTATAACACTCATTGTAAATGTCCCCAATACAGCATACTTGCCAACTCTCCCTCATTGTCAGGGAGACTCCCTGAAATAGTAGCAATCTCCCTGACTCCCTGAAGAGTCTAGTAATCTCCTTGACTGCAACTTACCCCCATTATATAAAAGAAAAAACAGAGATATGTACATTCAAATTGGATCACTAGTATCATTTCCCTGCATTGGTTATAAGGCACAATGGGGGTCATTCAGACCCACTCGCGAGCGCCAGTACACTCGCAAGTGGGTCGATGTTCCCCACTGCGCATGCGCATGACGGAGGGAGCTCCGTCGTGCGCATGCGCGAGACCCGGCGAGCGACGGGCTTTCCATCGCTCGGGGTCTCGCACCAAAGGGGGCGTGCTGTCGATGTTGATTGAAAGCACGCCCCCTTTGGTGGGCGTGCCGGGGGCGTGCCTGGCAGACGGAGACGTTCCCATGGGAACGCCTACCGTCTGAAGCCGGCCCCACTGACATCACTAGTGATGTCAGTGGGAGTGATTTTGGCTCTGATAGAGCCAAAATCACTCCTGGTCTTGTGGCTGGGAAACCCGACCGCAGGGTTTCCCTCGCAAGCCCGATGGTCGCGATGGTTAAGACCATAGCGACCATCTTTTTGTACGCTCGTATATGCTGTGGGTGGTGACCCACAGCTATACGAGCATCCAGGAGGACGCTCTATTTTAATGGAGGAGGGCCCTGATTCAGAGCGAGCGCTCTGGTCAGAGCGTCCGGCTCTGAATCAGGGCCAATGATCCCTATGGCTACATGCATTTACTGAAAAGTATCAGTGTGTTTTCATCAACAAATAGATCTTACTAATTGATTTGGGGCTCGTTTACATTTGGATGTGTCAATGTTATGACACGCCCCTCAGATTTAGCAGGACACGCCCACTTTACCGCCGCGCTCATAGATGTTGCTTTCACAGTGTCCCTGAAATGTTTTTTCAAAAGTAGGCAAGCATGCAATACAGGCAACAGCTCCACATCCATCTCTTCCCCTCAAGTATGCCCAACATGTTTTCAGGACTTCTATCTGTGGAAACAGGTATGATACTTACTGGCCGAGCAAACCACATTTACTTACAAGAGCACAATTAAAGAAATCTTGAAAACATGGCCTGTGTGTGGTACTTAAAGATGGATTTGAAAACCACTGTGCTACAGTGATGCTGGACTAAATATTAGTGGATTTATTAGAGATGTGTGCGGACCCCAGTGTTTTTTTTATTGATAAATACAGCTAAAATCATGTAACTTGGACCGGTTTTTGTTTCTCTAGTATTATTTACATCAATAACATTCATTTACAGTCAATTTTGACTAATTTTGGCACTTGAAATCACATGCAAGTAAAAAATATGCGAGATCTGGGTTCTAGATCCAGGATTCAACTTGCAGAGAGACCCGACAGGGACTTGGTTCTACTCGGAACCCCAAAGTTATCGAGCCGGGACCTGGTTCGACGTTGGAACCCCAAAGTTCGATGTTTTCTCTTATCTAGTTTGTTTATTACACATTTTACCAATCTGCAGAAAGTACATTATCTGTGTAATGGAGCTCATACATCTGGTTTGTATTGGGGCAATGCCCCATTCTGTCGTGGTTGGGGGACTGGGGAAATCCAACATGTTCAATAATTTAAATTCCCTGATTTCAACTAAACAGGCGAGTCAGGAATTTTTAACATGTTGAATTTGCCCGATTCCCCGGCGGGTGCCGATCATCGTTGTCCGCCGATCTGCGTTTTTGATCTTATCGGTGTTGGCAAAATGGGGCACCAGGCCGTAGATGTATGTCCCACATAACACACTGAGGGCCTGATTCAGACGCGCTCGCAAGCGGGTCGATGGTGCCCTAGTGCGCATGCGCACGACGGAGGGAGCTCCGTCGTGCGCATGCGCGAGACCCGCATAGCGACAGCCAAGCTGTCGCTATGGGTCTCGCACCAAAGGGGGTGTGCTGTCGATGGTGAGTGACAGCACGCCCCCTTTGGTGGGCGTGCCAGGGGCGTTGCTGCCCAGACGGAGGCGTTCCCATGGGAATGCCTACCGTCTGGGACCGGCCCCACTGACATAACTAGTGATGTCAGTGGGATTGCTTTTGGCTCTGATAGAGCCAAAGCACTCCAGGGCTTGCGGCAGCGAGACCCTACCGCAGGGTCTCGTCGCAAGCCCGATGGTCGCGATGGTCTTTACCATCGCGACCATCTTTTTGGCCGCTCGCATAAGCTGTGAGGCCGCTCCATTTTTAGGTAGGAGGGCCCTGATTCAGAGCGAGCGCTCTGGTCAGAGCGTCCGGCTCTGAATCAGGCCCTAAGGGCCTAATTTATCAATGAGTGTATCACTCAAAACTAGTGATAAATTACACTGTGTATGATAAATGGTGTGCCAGCCAATCACCTCCCAACTGTCATCTGTTAGAAAAATGACAGTTGGGAGCTGATTGGCTGTAGCACCATTTATCATAAAAAGTGAAATTTATCACTACTTTTGAGTGATACACTCATTGATAAATGAGGCTGTTAGGGTTCTATTTATTAAGCAGTGTTAGGATACAGAGTGAAAAGTGATAAGGTGCCAGCCAATCAGCTCCCAACTGTCATCTCACAGGCTGTGTTTGAAAAATGACAGTTGGGAGCTGATTGGCTGGCACCTTATCACTTTTCACTCAGTCTCCTAACACTGCTTAGTAAATAGACCCCTAATAATTAGAGATGAGCGGTTCCATCTTGACTTGGTTCTTTTCGCCAAAGTAGCACAAGTTCAGTTTAGTTTGTATTTATCTAATTGGCTATCCAAGACACGTGAGCGCTGGATAGCCCACATGATGCTGTTTTTGAGATCCGAACATAACCCAGTAAAACCAAACTGCTCATCTCTATACTAATAATAAATGGACCTGACAAATCGAAATAGCAACTGTGCCACCTATAGATACTAAATACTTTGCCCACCCTCTCTATATGTATTTCTATTCAACTGCTATACAGTATGTCCTTTTAACAGTGAGAATTTCCCATTGCCTGCAAAACATTTACAGACAGAGGAAAGTAACAGAGGGTTAAATAAGACAATTTTGATTTTCAAACTTTTTGTTACTAAACAGAAATAGTATGAAAAACCGGCTCATATTCTTTTCCTTTGATTTCAAGCTTGGCTGTATTGAGCAAATGAGTTTCCTGTTCCATTACCTGCCCGCCCGCCTCTGCCGGCTTATCTCTGGTGACAAATGAAAGTGGGCGGCTGCTGTATGCCAGGGATGAGGGAAGACCCAATTCCAGAGGTAGAGGAACGATTCACCCACATCACATCCCCATTGAGCGCAGATTAATTGAAACGCCTCTTCTGTGGAAGTATTAGCTGGTCAGGGTGAGATTCCCTCTGAGACGTCTTAGATTAACTAAAGAAAAGCTCAGCACCAGTGTATCCGTTATATCAAATATATATCAACTAATACCAGAGTCTGAAAGACCTTCCAGTGACATAAGGCACAAATCCCACTATCTTTCTGGTATAAAACTGAAGTTAAATAGCAGATTGTATATTAAGATAGAAATATAAATCTTCCCATCCCCTGATAAAGTCTCTTGGGCAGGTCATATTAGAGTCTATACAGACAGATAGAACAAGCTGAGTTCAAGAGATATTTCTTCATGTTTGTTAGTACATAACCTGATGTTTCTTTCACAGTTCCACAGCAGTTGAAATCCCGGTGTCGGAAGCCTGACTCGGGACTAAACATAGGCGTTTAAATCCCAACGCCAGTTTAGGTCCCGATGCCGGAATCCCAAGAGCCACTATCCTGATCAGAAGTATACTGGGGCATCTTAGCTGTTATCCGCTTTAGGTTTAGGTACCACAGGGGGGTTAGGGTTAGGCACCACTGGGGGGGAAAGGGTTAGTGGGGGGGGGTTGAGGCACTATGGGGGGATGGTTAGGTTTGGGCACCAAGGGAGAAGGGTTAGGTTTTGGCACTAATGGGGAGGGTTAGGGTGCAAGAAGGGAGGGTTAGGGGGAGAAGGGAGGAGGGCTAGTATATTTACCCAACCCCTGTTGGGGAATCGGTATGAAATACCGCCGGCCGCATGGATTCGATTCCCGGCATCGGCAGGCCGACAGAAGCAGAGTTCCCGGCAGCGGAAGACCGACAGCGCTGGAAATCCCGATCGTCCCTAAGGTAAGTATAAACTAACCTAATACCCTAACCCTCCTTAGGGGTGCCTAACTTCCCCCCTCAAGTGCCTAACCCTAATCCCCCCTCTAAGTGCCTAACCCCCACCTTCCCCGCTGCCTAAACCTAAGTCCTCCGGGGGGTGCCTAACTCTAACCCTCCCTCCCCCTAGCCTAACCCTCCCGGGGGGGTACTTAACCCTAGGTTCCCACCGGGTGCCCTAAACCTAACCTTCCCCCCCGCGGCTGTCCGCTCGCGGCGCCCGGCATCCCTTCGATCGGGATGCCGGGCACCTGTCTCCCAGCGTCGGGAAAACGTCAGACGTCTACATCTAGATGCCCGGCATTTCACCCTCGCCGGGATATGACAGTCGGGAAGCTGGCTGTCGGTATTAAGGCAGTTGGGATACCGAGCACAGGGATGCAGCTGTCGGCATTTTGACAGCAGTCATCCTGCCGGTATTTCATACCCAACCTCCAGAGAGACGTATTCGTTGCGCTGTGAGTACACTGACAAACACACCTTGCATGGAGCACAGGGGACGGCGTTACCACAAAGAAGTTGTGGGGGTTTGGAAACATATGATAAATTTATGATGTAATATATGATTTTCTCACTGTGAAAACAGTGATCACAATAACTGTGTGACCATGGTGAGTGCATGTGTCACAGGGTCATTAGGAGGATGGCAGTCAGGGCCATTCGTCACTATGGTGGCTGCGTGATTGGTTCTCTTTGTAGACATCAGGTTCTCACTGTAGCTTCCAGCATTTTAAAGTTCTACAAAACCGGTTCTTGGGCCTGTGTGATGTGCTTCATGGATCCTGGCACACATGAACTGGGTTCTTCCATCCAGAAAGCAACTTATGTTTGAATGAGATGTGCGCGGACCCCATGTTTTGATTTTGGCAAAACCACCCTCTGGTATTTTGATTCAGATTTACTTAAAAAGTTAAAATATGTAAAAACAGCTAAAATCACGTAATTTGGACCTATTTACATGCAACCCAAATCCAGACATTCAGTTTTTAAATTTTATTTCTGAAGCTGAGATCTACTTGAAACCCCAAAAGTGGTCCGTGCTGGGACTCAATTTGACTCAGAACCCCAAAGTTTGGATGTGTTCGGCACCCAGCCTCTCACAGCACTATGTGAACGCTGTCACCGCAAAGCAGCGGTGACAGAGCGCCGCCCCCAACCACACACACACCGTGCTGGGCATAGTGACTCACGGCTGGGACAGCTCCCAAAAAGTGGGACTGTCCCGCCAAAGATGGAACGATTGGGAAGTATGTCTTCTGGCCAGTATATATACAGTAGTTATCAGTGGTTTAAAGGATCTTATTGCTGTTTCTTCCAAATAGTCCTCAATCAGGTAAAATACTTGTGTCTATGTTACAAAACAGCATAAATTTGCGTCAACACTAGTAGTGTAAAATGTAAATAACATATTAGCTTTCTACTGATGATGGAATTATCTGCATAGTATATATCTTTATAGAATCAGTCATACAGTCCTTACAAGGTCTACGATATGTATATATAAAGTATCTGTATATAAGGCATTGCTGGGAACACAAGGATCGCTATTCTGCTAATACGCACGCACCGCAGTTGCTAATATTAGCAGTGAAATGCGAATGTTTGCAATTGCTTTGCGATCACATCTTCAGATAAGGACGCCCACTTCCCCTTGTTCACATCCGTATACTTGGGCAATATAGCAAAATAATCAGTAATATTGAGTAACATCGGACCCATACGCACAGTTAAGGCAGGTCAGACCTCACTCAGTAATTGCTAACTTCAGCACAGGCTCTGATGCCTTAGGATATGTATGGTATTGCAGTGTATAATTTATGCACGCCCCTGCATCAGCGTTGCAAAGCACTGGCATGCCTGCATTCGCCCAACCACCCCACGTTACCACCCACAAATGGCACTTCCTGTCAATCACTCTGCGATGGGACCTGCGTAGCCTCTGCATACACATTTCCCCCGCAATTGCTAGTTCGCAGACGCGCAATGCGATGAATACGCATGCGTAGTGCTGAAACATCGGCCGAGTGCGTGCGTTCTCTCCTTTGCGTTCCTTGCTGAATCAGGCCCACATACTTTACATTACTGAGGTTTCAGCAGTGAACTATGGACCTGATTCAGACCCGCTCGCTAGATGCGGTCGCTCGCGTATAGAAATTCAGCTAAGTGGCGTCAAGGCAGACGATCGCACGGCAAGGCATAAGCACGCCCACTATATCTTGGTGAGTGAACTCTTTGTGTTTACAGATGCCCACCAGCCTGTCTTTAGCCACCAACTAGGGTACGTCATCTCCAGGAAGTATATACAACCATTGGTACATCGGATTCCATCGGATCTGACCGCAGCACTTGCGGTTGACTGTACCCTACCGCAAGCACTGCGAGCACTTCAGTGTATTATTCAAGCAGGTGACGTGTAATATGACGTTGCCTGTTAATAATGCACGCCTCTGGCAGGACCCCGTTACTAGTGCCCTGCCCCTGTTACCACCCACAAACGGCCTCTCCTGTCATTCAAACCAGTGGGCTGTCTTTGCAGGGCGAGCAAGCACATTCCGACCGCTCGTACTAGTTTGCGCACGCGCACTGCGAACTACATGCATGCGCACATTAGCGAACATCGTCTGCAACGAGCGGCCGCTTGCTAGCGAGCGGGTCTAAATCAGGCCCTATGTGCTTTGGCAATGCACTCCTAAAGTTCTGTCGCAGAACATGTCCCCGGTGATCCTGCATAGCTCATCTAATAAAGCATAAATTTTCCATTTATCAGCGTGTGCATTAATAGAAGCCTCTTACAGGATTTGTTATTGAGATTTATAAATCTAGCTCTGAGTACACAGGACGTTCTTGTAGAGTTCATTCATCATGCTTAGAGAACCCACTGAATTATTCACTCAGAGAACAGGTGGATTCCAATAAAATGGGAGATTTGATTCTTTTTTTTCCACAGGCTTTTGGGAATTGTTGATGCAGGCAGCATTTGGAGATGTTTCAGCTGAGAAGACAGAACAAACTATTTATCCCCCTGAAATGAGCTGTCTACCTCTTGCTCTGTGTGCTGGTTACTTACTATGCATGAAAGCTGCCGGATGGAATTAGCGTTCGCCTGGAAACGCTGTCTTAAAAATGACGATGAAGATAAAGTCTAAGATAGTATTTCTGTAGGCGGCCTGTAGACAGGAGCTCCCAGAGTGCCCGTCATACTGGATCTCTGGGCGATCTGTCATGTAACAGGTTAAACTTTTATTCGGAATGTTCCAAAAATGATACTGAATACCAGATATGCACAGTTTTTATTATTTATTTAATAATTAATTCATGAAAACTGTGCATATCTGGTATTCAGTATCATTTTTGGAACATTCCGAATAAAAGTTTAATCTGCTCTATAGAATAGTGAAAACTGCATCAAATTCCGTCCAGTGGTTCTACAGATTAGCCCAAACACACAGACAGAGGGACTTTATTTTATATTATGTATAGAAGATATATGATATATATATATATATATATATATATATACACACACACAGTATATATATGTATATGTCTTCTATACATCGTATAAAATGAAGTCTCTGTGTCTGTGTGTTCGGGCTAATCTCAAGAACCACTGGATGGAATTTGATGCAGTTGTCACTATTCTATAGAGCATTTGTGGAGGAAGGTTTAGGTGTATGAGACATTACTGTATGACAAAAGGGAGCTGAGCAGTGATGAGTTTAGTGACGCAAGTCCATGAGAAAAACGAACGTCCGGGCACTTTCTTGGCTTATGCTGCCTAAACCGTTAAAGACATATCACAACGATGGACTTTATTTTATACCATGTAGAGACTGATACGTATTATCCGCTTTCTCAAGAAAAATTGATGTAAGCCCTGTTTACTGATACATAATGTCAGTTTTTCCCTTTTATTACCGTTCCTATTTCATTTATGTGAAAAAAAGATTCTTTCATTTCAAACAAGTCCAATTCCCGGTAAAGGTGCATACACACGGTCAGATTTTTCTTCAGATCTGAACGATAACGATTAAAAATATCGTTCAATCGTTCATATCTGAAGGAAAATATGATACATCTGACATGTCTGAACGTTGCGCATTCCCGATGGTCAGATAACGATATCTGACATCTGATGTGTTTGCAGTCAGATTTGGACGATTCCATTCATTTTAATGCAGTAAACAATCGTTCATAGTTCAAATAGTTGGTCAAATCGTCCATCAAATTGTTAAGATCGTTCAAATCGTTCATCTGACACATCTGACAAATCTGACCATGTGTATGCTCCATTAGAGTCTGCTTTGGCATGGCAATAATAAAGCTCAGAGACAGACACGTAACGTGGCTGGAGATGACCTAAGTGGAGACCGTTTTTCTCATGGACAAATTTACGTGGCCCTTTTGCGTATCACGTGAAAACTAAATCTTTTTGTGTTGACGCCAGGAGGAGAAATGAATAATGTCATCTACAAGGCCATCTAATAAGACCTTGGTTAAAAGAGACTATCGCCATAAATTCAAATTGCTCCCGTGCAAATCCGGGGCGGGTCGCTAGTATGTATTATATATAAATATGGGAGCTTGATGGGTGGGGGAAGAGCATGGTGCTTCTCCCGTTTTATGAGTGCAAGGACATGACAGATTCTTTCTCCAAATTACATAGTTTAAAAAAAAAAAATTGATAAATGATGGAACTTTTATTTGTTAACCTTTTGTATATATATAGTGGCAACATACTGTATTACACTGCTCATTGCAGGGCATGAAAGAACCTTGCATAGGGTTACTTTCTTCAGCAGCTAATTAATCTACAACTTATATCTTTTTGAGTTGTGGAAAGAAACCAGAGCACCAGGAGGAAACCCATACAAAGATGGTCATAGTCAACAAACAGGGTCTTGGCCTGAATATAAACTATGACCTAGGGCTCTATTTATTAACATTATTTTGACTAAAGTAAAGTGAAAAAGGGTGTTTTCACACCCTTTTCACATTATTATATTATCACCTATAGTTATTACAGGGCAATTGGAGTAGAATTAGTAAAATTCTACTCCAACCCCTAGGTATCACTTATTTTTAGTAAGCAGATCGCATTTCCCATAATTGTAATGGGAAATGTGATCTGTCTGGTAGTTACTAAAAATAATTAGTGAAAAAAATACCTAGGGAGGCCCTGTGATAATAACGCCACCTGGAGACGGCGTTATCCAGGGTCTCCCCCGATTACCGGGCTCCTACTCTGCTCTAACGGGGAGAACAGAGGTGGGAGCCGGCCCCAGTAATCAGCTGTGTGGTCTAAACAGACCGCAAGCTGATTACTGTAAAAAAAGAAGAAAAAAAAATTATCGAAAACATTTTTTACTTACCTGAGTCCAGGGACCGGTGATCGGGCCTCCAGTGTAGTCTCCCCTCTGGTCAGCTGGTCTCCCATGCTGCACTGCGGCCCGGTCATCAGGTGATCGGGTCCCAGTGCAGTATGGGATATCAGCTGACAGGAGGACATGGAATACATCACTGGAGGCCGGATCATGCAGGTAAGTGTAATTAAGGGAGAGGGGGGGTCGCGGAGTGTCCGCGATCATGGGGGCGGGGCTTAGCGACGGGGGTGGGACTTAGCACCAGGGGGGTTAGCAGCGACGGTCAGCCAGCGCATGCGCGGGGCACATGTCACGGTATTTTTTTGCAAAAATACCGTGACTAGTGTTCGGAGGGGATTCGCAGGGACAGAGCTTTCTTGCAAGCTCTGTCCCTGCAAGGGATTTGTAGTAAATCCCTGTGATTTTGCCTGAATTCGATAATATCACACTACAAACTGCATTGCAAATGCGGATTGTAGTAAATAGAGCCCATGTGAGGTATGCTTTGCTAACTACTGTGTCATCACACTGCTCACATTATTGCCACTGTAATTAATTGTGTTAAGATTAGAAAAAATGTTCTAGTGCACTTTCCCCTTTCCATATGAATAGAATACACAGTTTAGACACAGATGACTCTCAGGAAATATTGTTAGAACCTCCTACATGCACATGTAGAGGTTGGTATAGTAGGGCACCCATTGCAGATTTCAACCTTTGCAAACTCATGATGGCATTATGGGTGTGGTGACAGCATGTAGGAGGGGCAATGAAAGTGGGTGGGTGATGAAGGCATGATGAGGAGAGACGATTTGATGGGGGGACCCCAGATAGGTGGCATGCTAGGGGGTGTGATGGCTTAATGGAAGGCATGATGGGAGATGAGCAAGATGGGGGAAGGGTCTTGAAAAGATGATAGGGAGGTGATGGCATGATGGAGGGGGCATTATAGACAAAAGGTAGAGATGGTATGACAGTGTGGGTTGATGGCTTCATGTGGTCAAGAAGGGAGGTCATAATAGGGATGTGATGGGAGAATCATGGCATGATGGCAATGTGATAGCGTAATGGGGGAATGACGGCATAATGGGGGTGTGATAGGGAAATTATGGCATAATTTGGGTGTGATAGGGAAATTATGGCATGATTGGGGTGTGATAGGAGAATGATGGCATGATTGGGGTGTGATAGGAGAATGATGGCATAATGGGAGTGTGATAGGGAAATGATGGCATGATGGGGGTGTGATAGGAGAATGATGGCATGATGGGGGTGTGATAGGAGAATGATGGCATGATGGGGGTGTGATAGGAGAATGATGGCATGATGGGGGTGTGATAGGAGAATGATGGCATGATGGGGGTGTGATAGGAGAATGATGGCATGATGGGGGTGTGATAGGAGAATGATGGCATGATGGGGGTGTGATAGGAGAATGATGGCATGATGGGGGTGTGATAGGAGAATGACAGCATGATGGGGGTGTGATGACTTGATGATAGGGAGGGATAGAAGAATGAATCTTTACTGGAATCCTTGAATGAAAGAAGATATTATTTAGAAGAACAGGGACAAAGTACCATTCATTGTGTGAAATGACTGTTCCATCACCAGAAGATGTGCTGTTTCCAATGTGTAAAACCCACAAAGAGGTGTCAGAAATAAAAAATCTACAGCTTTAAATTGCTAAATACATTTGTCACACGTCCTGAGGGTGTGAGCTGGCGATGGCTGGCAAACAGGTCAGGACAAGATGGAAAAAGAGAAAATGTCATCACTGAAGATATTTATAGCCTTAATGTACTAATTGTTATATGAGGGTGATGAGCTTTATAATGATCTGTATATTGTTCAGTACAGCACAGTAGTGACCCTGGAATAATAAGCATAGTAATAAATACACTTTGATCAATACTGTGTCTGTTGCCTTAAGTATCATTGTTGTATCCAGTAACGTACAGAGGAAACTTTAGTGGTGTCGTCTTTGTCTGTTGTGTCTGAAGTTGGATTAATATCATAGTCTATGTGTGGCCTTGATGTGACCACAATCCCAGATCATCATCCTAATAACATCCATGGGAAGAGTACTGTGTATATCAAAGGATGACCACTGTCACTAGGAGACCACAGTGAAGCAAACCAACAGCCCAGCGCTGATTCTACTGGAGGTATATAGGTGACACTGAGCAATGTCCCCACATTTATGTCCCTATCATTCTTTTATATGGAGAACAACTCATCTAGCTCTGTAGGAATATGGTTTATGCTGTTTGTGTACTGTATATGGACAGCTGCAGAATATCTGTCTGTATCTGATCTGTTTGCAGCCTCTGTGCACGGACAATATCCTGTACTGTATCTCTTATTATTTATGTATAGACAACAGCACAGTATCACGTTGCTTTCTGTGGTTTGTTATGTTACGGCTAATATCTGGTCCAATCATTTCTGATGGGTACATGTAAAGACGCTTATTTATATGGTGCCACAGATTGTGCACAGCCAGGGCTGGATTAACGGGGGGGGCGACAGGGGCAATCGTCCCTGGACCCCCACACGAAAAGGACTCCCACACCCATCGGGGGTTAAAGTGGACCGAAGGAGACGGAACCAGTTCCACCTCCTCTGGCCAACCTAACTCCAGCGCCACAGGGAGGCACCATTTGCCATGCCCCCGCTGTGACTGTAACCAGAGGGCGCCCAGTTCCCTCCCCGCAGCAGCAGCCGGAGCTTGAAGCTCACTCGTGAGCTCCGGCTTCCGTCTCACGCAGATGCTGTGACATTGACATTGTGGTGGGAGGGGGATTCAGAGGTGGGCTTATTAGCTGTAGTGGCTGTCTTTTGGCGCAGCCACTGCTGCTCCATTATGTTAATGCCGCGGCCAATGGGCATCCTATTGAGAGACGCTCACCAGCTGTGGTGCAAATTCACCGATGTACGTACAAAGAAGCACTGTTGGCGAGCCATCTGCCGCACCATCGGACATTGCACCTGTCAATTTACAGAGCGTGATTTTGAGTTGCATGCAAAAGCGAACCCAGCACTGTGTATTGGCGGTCGCCCCCCTGCAAGTTTATACAAGTGGCATACAAACTCCTTCCCTTGTGTTCATCCGTGTGGCCGAAGGAGTGAGACGCCCACTTTTAGCGCCCATGCAAGCTATAATACCGATTAGTGCCTCCTTATATGCCACCATCAGCTGCACCATCGAAAATTGCTCAACTACGTGAACATCTGCATTGCGTGCAAATTAGGCCCACTGTGTCCTACACACAGCACGTATAGGTAGACCCATTATTGGAATTGACTTGAATGAGCCATGTCCGCTGTTGCTGAGTCCAGAAACCATTACTGGAATGATCCAAATACATGAAGAGGAAGCCTCCTGTCTGACTTGAGAAGATTCCTCGGGTAAATGACACATACAGTAGAGCTTTTAGAATGTAAGCTCTTACGAGCAGGGCTCTCTACCCTCTTGTGCTTCTCCCTACTTTAGTTTAATCTACGTCTTACTCACCAATAGGGCACCTAACACTTGGTTGCTTATGTTCTGTTGCTTATCTGGGTGTTATGGTCACTAATGTAACAATATATATTATCCATGTCCTGGTCCTGTGTTGTATTGTTCTGTAAGTCGCTTGTCTACAACTTGTTTATGTACTTTGTAAG
This sequence comes from Taudactylus pleione, assembly GCA_031769625.1. Classification (NCBI taxonomy): domain Eukaryota; kingdom Metazoa; phylum Chordata; class Amphibia; order Anura; family Myobatrachidae; genus Taudactylus; species Taudactylus pleione. The sequence goes on along the minus strand of JAUIMM010000114.1, from coordinate 1,451,554 downwards.
GCACTGCGGAACATTTGTGGCGCCATATAAATAAATGATAATAATAATAATATCATGGGAACCGGGGAAATCCTGTTAGCGTCAAGTGGTATCGCCTAATGGAATGTTGTCTGTCTCTGTATCCTGAGAAAGTTCTTGCTTAGCTCAATCACATCCCAAAGCTCTCAGCCACGTGGAGATTCCTAACTGCGAAAGGAGAACGGCCACTCTCCCAGACATTGGACCTGATTCATTAGGGATCGCTATTGCGATCGCAGCTGCAATTACGCATGCAGGTCTACTGCGAAAATATGCTAATGACAGCAATCACAAAGCCAGTATATAGACACCTAAAGCCAGGATAGAAACGCCCACTTCCGCTTTCACACATCTGTAAGGCTTCGCAGACCTGCGTATACATCGGTACCATCGAGTAACAACGGCCCCTCACACACAATTACAACAGGTCTGACCTTACTGAGAAATTGCTAACCTTGTCGCACGCAGTGAGCACTCAAGTCGCGTATGCCGTCGCAGTGGCTAATTTATGCACGCACATGCAGCTGCACTCAAACGGAGAGGCACGCCGTCGTTTCTCTGACCACTTCCCCGTCACCACCCCCAAACGTTGACACCATGGGGGTCATTCAGACCCGGTCGTTAGTGCCGATGCACTCAGACCGGGTCGATGGCCCCCCACAGAGCATGTGCACGACGGTGCCGTCGTACGCATGCGTGAGACCCGCTACGACCGACAGCGCCGGTCGTAGCGGGTCTCTTTCCAAAGGGGGCGAGCTGTTGATGTTGATTGACAGCTCGCCCCGTTTGGAAGGCTGGCCAGGGGGGTGGCAGCCCAAACGGAGGCGTTCCCATGGGAACGCCTACCGTTTGGGGGAGGCCCCACTGACATCACTAGTGATGTCAGTGGAGAGCTTCCGGCTCAGACAGAGCCAGAAGCTCTCCGGGGCTTACGACAAGGGAGACCCTACCCTAGGGTCTCGTCGTAAGCCCCGATGGTCGCGATGGTCTCTGACCATCGCGACTATCACCGGAGCGGTCGTTAGAGCTGTGGGTGTTAACCCACAGCCTAACGACCGCAACAGAGGCGGGCGGTCAGGATGCAAGTGGCCGCCCAGATTCTGAGCGACCGCTTGCATCCTCCGACCGCCTCTGAATGAGGCCCCATGTCCCTCCATCTGTGATGGCTTTGTATCTGCGTGAATGATCGCAGTGCGATCGCAATGCTAACTGGCGCACTGCGGTGCATATGTATGCACAGTATGCACCATCGACCGATCTGCGTACGCTGTTGCGATCCGTGATAAATCAGGCCCATTGTTCTATGTAGCATGTTCCTCCCTCTTCCAACATTTTATTTTTCTTCTATTCACTGGCAGCCGTCAGCGAAAGGTTAAAGTGATAACATCATTATTTGTCCTGGCCGGGATCCAGCAAAAACTCTCTGACTTCATTGGTCCTCATGGCCGGGTATAGCTAACGCCATCCTATAGGTTTTCACAACTTGATAGATTGACTAAGGCCGTGACCCATAAAGGCATACAGTAAGGCTGGGCAAATCTCTGATTCCCTGGCTTCTACCCTTTCATAAGATGATTGAAATACAGCAATAGATAATGTTTGGATAAAACTGCTGTTGGGTTATCGATGCATGATAAATAGACCACACAATCATGCCTTTGAATTTCCTGTAATAAGTTGATATTACTATGAAATAAAAAATATAACAAAAACATTTCTTTCTATGGAGGATTCATCCTCCAATACACCTGCAGAACAATCTGTAAAGCTGCATACACACACAACTATTTTTTGAACGATTATCGTTTAACGATAATCGTTTGAAGAAATCGTTCACTTTCTGAGTCAAACGATGAACGATAATCGTTCATACGCATTCACGTTCGTAGTTTGTAGTTCAGTCAGACTTGTCAACTGAACGATTTTCATTAAGGGAATATGCAAAAATCGTTTGTAGTTCAAAAAAATCGTTCATTACACTTTAAAAAATCTGACAGATAATCTGACAGAAAATCGTTCATGAAATCGTTGGTAACAAATATCAATTAACTCAATAGCATTATAAAACTTGTGACTGAGGGGGTCATTCAGACCCGCTCGCGACCGCAGGACGCTCGCAAGCGGGTCGATGTTGCCCCACTGCGCATGCGCACGATGGAGGGAGCTCCGTCGTGCACATGCGAGAGACCCGGATAGCGACGGGCTCTCCGTCGCTCTGGGTCTCGCACCAAAGGGGGCGTGCTGTCGATGTTGATTGACAGCACGCCCCCTTTGGAGGCGTGCCGGGGGCGTGGCTGCCAGATGGAGGCGTTCCCATGGGAACGCCTACCGTCTGAAGCCGGCCCCACTGACATCACTAGTGATGTCAGTGGGAGTGATTTTGGCTCTGATAGAGCCAAAATCACTCCAGGGCTTGCGGCAGCGAGACCCTACCGCAGGGTCTCCGTCGCAAGCCCGATGGTCGCGATGGTCATACGAGAGAGTCCCGGACCTTACTCCCACAGGTGTCCGGGACTCTCTCGTATGACTTTTAAACAATTCACTACACAAGTGTTTTTTCTCTACCCGGTATTGGCACATCAGCACTGAGTGCTTATTCTAAGTGAAATTGCATCAGTTTGTGACTCTGTACTAAACACGAGTGGTAACCACTCTTGGTTACGTGGAGCAAGGACTGCATCGAACCTGCATATATATATACGCGCATGAAGGAGCATTGATACAACTGGTGATTTGTATCCATTATGTATCTGGAGGCTGATGTTTATTGTGGAACCACATCAAAATAGTGCTATATTTTACATAGGACATCAGAGACACCTTCTGCAGGGGTGTATCTGTTGTGTCATTTGCACAATAATTGCAGAACCAGCTTATATGTATTTATTTACTTTGCATTGTGTGTGATTTTTATATGTTTTATCCATTTCTTGTCTTTTTATGCTAATGTAATAAATTGTTTATATAGCGCTCCTTGTCTGGATTCAGTCACAAGTTTTATAATACTATTGGGTTAATTGATATATGTATACACCCATCTAGTGACGCTCTATTCAGGTCTTTATTTATAGACATTCATTCTACACTAAGATTTATTCTTCACGTGCGCCTGAATTATATGTGCAAACATATATTTTTTTTTTATTCGTTGGTAACAAAATCGTTGTGTGTGTGTGCAGCTTTAACAGTGAATCCAGCAGACTCAACTGATTTTTGAACAGAATTTAAAAACAAATTATTTTGCGCTATTTGGCAGAATAGGTGAGACAGCGGAATAAAGGTATCTACATAACAGTCCGGTGAGCACGTCCCGTAGGATATCATACATAACAGCGCACTCCGTAAACGTTGCGGGGCAGGGTCTCCTATTTCACTTCACTCAATGATCCTATTAAAAGTGATGTCAAATAATGACTCCGGCAGAGCAGTGGGATGAACTGAGCTATTGTAACCCGCATCCTGTGACCGTTGCTCTGAACATGAGAAATATCTTAATGAAATGTAAATTCCATAGGAGAGGCTGTCATTTCAGAGAGCAGCTGCGCCCGTGGCTTAATTGCAGTGTGAGCTGGTGGAATAAGCATGACAGCACAGCACAACTAAATTCCAAGAGGGCAGGAGGCCGAGATCTCAGATTCAATTCAGCAGTAAATAGACAGAGTCTGACTCATGCTTATAGTGGAGGTTTGTGATCTCTGCAGATATATCCAGTGTGCTGAAATAGCTCATATACCAGTGTTGGGCAGCAGTAGGCCCTATGGCCAAAGCCTTCACCTGCAGCCCCCAACTCCTTCCTGAAGTATATATGAATGCCTGTCACTGTCTTATAAAATTTCAGGAGAGTTTGCTATTGTTACACTTAGTAGAGGACAAGGTCAAACAATTATGCAAATTATTTTAATTGACCAGCAGATCACATTTTTTGCACCAACGAAATAATTGATTCTAATAATAAAGCATGCGTCCTGAGATTTTTGTTACTGAAGATCTCACCAAAGCTTAGTAGTGACACCTAATACAACAAATGAGGCAATTACGCGGTCTTCACTCTGGCATTAGGTCGCAGTAATGTGTTTAATCAGATGGTGAGATTAAGCAACAGAAATGTTGGTCACAGAGCCGTTACTAGACTGTTTGGTGCCATGTGCCAGAGAGAGCATTGCCCCCCTACCTCCCCCCAGGATATACAAACATGATAACATATGAATAAAACATCCCAGCAACCAGCACACTGTGTATATAAAACAAGAAAACTGAGTAAGATATATAATTATTGTAGTAATAATAACTCACTGGCAGCATTGTGTCAACCTAATACAAAACTATACGATTCTAATGTTGTTATTAATAACTTTAGATGAAAATGCCACATCCATGTAAGCAAGATACCACAGGTGTAAAATAATCTAAATTTAAAGCTACGTCAAATACATAGTAAGTTTATAAAAAACAATGCAGCCCCATCGTTTCATTAAGTCCCTTTGGGTTTAAGGTATCCAAAAGAAAAATCCACTTGGCTTCTTTTTGCAGGAGGATCCTAGATCTATTACCACCCCTCACCAAGGGGGGAACATGATCAATGATCATATGTCTCATTGTCGTGAGAGAATGTCCTGCACTGGCAAAATGTTTCTCCACAGGTTGTTCTCCCGTTCCTGAGAGGATGAAGACCTGTGCATCGCCATCCTCTCTTTGAACGGACGATCGGTCTTCCCAATATAGTATTTACCGCAGGACATATAAGAGCATACACCACGAACTTACTAAAACAACACACATGGTGGGAGATTTTAAACAGTTTAGCAGAGTATGGATGTTTAATCGTGCTGCCAGTGAGCATATACCCACAGGTAACACACCCTGCACATTTGAAACATCCTTTTTTAAGTGGACCCAAGACATTTTTTGATACCGTTTTACCCAGATGTGTCACGTTTGTATGCACTAAGAAATCGCGTATATTTCTGCCCCGAGAATAGCACGTAAGAAATGAAGAATACGTTTATCATGAAGCACAGACAAATCCTTATCACTAGTAATTAGTGGCCAATAATTCTTAATGGCTATGCGGGCTTTAAAGCTAGATGTATTAAATCTACCTGGCCATGGTATCCTCTCGGTGATACAGTGTATAGTGATATAGTCTGTGTGTATGTATGTATATATATATATATATACAGGGCTGCCATCAAAAATTGTGGGGCCCGGGACTGATAAAATAGGCAGGGCCCCCCTAGCCCCCCCCCCCCCCTTGATGTCACATTGTGCCGGCTCACAAGTAAAACTTTATTGCGGCGTATGTAGGAGGTGGAGCTGGAGGGCGGCCTTAGGCGGCTGGGTGAGAAGTGACTTAACTCCTTCTATGGTGCTGCATAAGGTGTGGGGGGGGGGGGGGATAGTGAGGGACTAGCTGGCAACTTTCAGTTTGGGAGGCAAACACAAGCAAGTGGCCCTGGTTTTGCTATGTGCCTCTGCATGCCCCAGGGAAAAAGGGCCGACACCCTGGAGGTCTAGGGTGGTAATGAGGAAGGGTTGTCCCACTGGGACCTTACCTGCTCTGATGACCTTGGCGGGCACAGAGGGGTACCCTCAGCTTGCCAAGCGCTGCATCCTCACTTGCCTCTGGGCAGTAGCTTGACTTTGGCATCTACTTGACTCCCGGCAGTCTTAACTTGAACAGCAAAGAAGCCGTTATACAATATATTGTCTTGTCCTTTCTTATACAGTATCTGTATGTACAGTATGTGCTTCCCCCTATATGTTCTGCATTGTGCCCCCTATATGTTCTGCCTCCCCTTCTCTGTATCTCACTGTGCTCCACATCCCGCATTGCGCTTCCATTTCCCAATCCTGCACTGTGCTCCCCCTTCCTTTATCTCACCCACACTGTGCCCCCTAATGTCACCCCCACCATGCTCCCCGTCCCTTATCTCACCCACACTGTGCCCCCTAATGTCACCCACACTGTGCTCCCTTTCCCTCATCTCACCTACACTGTGCCCCCTAATGTCACCCACACTGTGCTCCCCCTTCTCTTATTTCACCCACTGTGCCCCCTAATGTCACCCACACTGTGCTCCCCCTTCCCTTATCTCACCCACACTGTGCTCCCCTTCCCTCATCTCACCCACACTGTGCTCCCCTTCCCTCATCTCACCCACACTGTGGCCCACTAATGTCACCCACAGTGTGCTCCCCGTCCCTTATCTCACCCACACCGTGCTCCCCTTCCCTCATCTCACCCACACTGTGCCCCCTAATGTCACTCACACTGTGCTCCCCCTTCCCTTATCTCACCCACACTGTGCTCCCCTTCCCTCATCTCACCCACACTGTGCCCGCTAAGGTCACCCACACTGTTCTCCCCGTCCCTTATCTCACCCACACCGTGCTCCCCCTTCCCTCATCTCACCCACACTGTGCCCCCTCATGTCAACCACACTGTGCTCCCCCTTCTCTCATATCACCCAGACTATGCCTCCTCATCTCGCCCACACTGTGCTCCCTGATGTCACCCACACTGTGCCCCCTCCTCTCACCCACACTGTGCCCCCTCATGTCAACCACACTGTGCTCCCCCTTCTCTCATATCACCCAGACTATGCCTCCTCATCTCGCCCACACTGTGCTCCCTGATGTCACCCACACTGTGCCCCCTCCTCTCACCCACACTGTGCCCCACCTCCAACACTTACCTATTACAACACTGGACAGTCCTGCTCCCTGGCAGCTCCTCTGCTGTGCTGCTGTCATCATGCCTGAGTCCTGACGCTGGTCGGGGTCCCTGGAGAAGCTGAACACACTGCACTGACTGGGGAGGGGGCGGAGCTTCCTGATGACTCATCGGACCTCAGCCAGTGATCAGGGGAGACTGAAGCAGACAACTCAGCTCACTTCAGACTCCTCAGATCACTGGCTTAATTATCTGAGGAGTCAACAGGCAGCCGGGCCCCGCCCCCACCCCAGTGCTGCTCACAGTGCTCAGCCTCTGCTCTGACAGCTTCTCTGCTAATGCCGGCCCAAGGCCAGGTCCTGCGCATGTGTGCAGCGTCTGGCTGCAGATTGGTGGCGGCACCTTGTCCTCCTGCCCAGCCAGGCAGCCTCAGTGGTGGGCGGACGCAGTGTGTTGTGAGGAGCCGGCCCCGGCCGGAATTGTGACACTTTTTTCAAAGGGATGTGTGTGCAGGCCGCAGCGTGAATAAGCGGAGGAGGAGGGCGGCCAGCACACACTTTTACAGTACAGTAGCAGGGGGGTAGGAGCGGGCCCCCTGAGTGTCCGGGCCCGGGACTCCAGTCCCAGCAGTCCCCCCCTGATGGCGGCCCTGTATATATATTATACACACGGATAGACATACAGACACATGCATACAAACAGACACACACAAACACATAGACACACTTAGGCCCTCATTCAGAGCCACTCGCTAGCGGCAGTACGCTCGTTCCGAGCGATGTTCGCACATCTGCGCATGCGTACGGTTTTTAGTACGCATGCGCGAACCAGTCAGTGCGGCTGAAAATCGTTTGTACGCAATATAGCGAGTGCCTGCTATTTTGAGTGACAGAATGAGGCGTATGTGGGTGGTAACGGGAAGGTGCTTGAAAACGGGGAGTGGAGATCAGAACGCAGGCGTGCTTAAAGGTCAAAACGGGCGTTTTATGGGTGTGCATAATTAATCCAGCAGCGTCATTGACCACGTCACTTGTTTTTTTTTAACTCAGAACTGCTCGCAAAATAGCGGTTGAAAAAACCAACCACAAGAATAGCGAGCAGTTCATATCCTGTTCGATGTACTCGATTAATCTAATAAATAGCGGACATGACGTATGGTGCGAGCGGCCAGGGGGCGTTTTTAACAAGTAAACGAGCGTATGTTTTGCTCGCTCGTTCAGACTTAGAGGTGTGAACAGACTGCAATGTGCGAACGGATCATTTGAATAGCCACCCCTTGTTTTTGAACGAACGAACGCAAATAGTGAACGGCTCTGAATGAGGGCCTTAGTCAGCACACACATATTTGAAATAACAAAACAACGCCCCCCTGCAAAGTTTATGCTATTGTGACATATATATATGCCCCACTCCACCCTCCACTTACAGTTGCTGCTATTTCCTATGTGGCTAAAGGACCTCTGTGTCGTATCCACCACGTGACCGCTGCAGGAGGCTGGACCGCTCCTGCGTTACCATCCACTAGGGCATAGAGGGGGAATAAATATCTGTGGCGAGCGCAGCGAGCCACCGTGCCCAAAGCATGGCGAGCCTGCGAGTGGACACTTTGGTCCCCCGTTAGCATCCCCGCCCCTCCCCCTTTCAGGCCAGGTCACGTGGTTGTGACGTCACAGGTCCATCAGCCTTGTATAGTCTAGACCTCACCCTCCACTTACCTGGTATGGGTGGAGAAGAAAGGAAGCAGGATATCTTCCTCTCTGAGGCACTCCTCGTCACACTCTGCCCTCTCTGACTCTCTCCTCCATGGGTGCAGTGCCATTTCAGCTCTTCTCGCTCCTCCGATAAGCCACGCCCCATTTTCCCATTCTCTCTAGCCTGTTGGATTTCTGGGTAGGGAAACCTTGCTCCCCATTGGTCGATAGCGGCCATCTTTTTGTAGCCTGATATGGGGGCAGCCATTTTCTATTAGCCCCTGCTCCATGAAACGGATCTCTCTCTCAAGCTCGGCAGCGGCCAGGGAGCAGGAGCATCCTCTGCCTGCGCAGCCTGGCGGCCCTGAAGTGCTAAAATTGTACCGGCCCTATGGGTGCAGGGTGTGCGGTGCGGCAGGGGCGGGCTTGGCCGGGGGGCAGGGTGCCAACTGCCCCCGGCCAAACCCGCCCCTGCCGCACCGCACACCCTGCACCCATAGTATACTTACCTCTCCGGAGTTCCACAGATCAGTGCGCTGCCGGCCGCCGGAGGGACAGGAGGGGGCCCGTGTTGGAGACTGCACATGGGCCCCCTCCTCTGTAGAAACGCCCCTGTTACGATGTATGCGAGGTAGTATGGATGTGAGAAAGCAGCAGTGGGCGTCTCTATGCTGGCTGAGCGGTGGCAAATATTAGCATATTTTTGCAGCTTTATTGCGTGCAATTAAGCAGCTGCGATTGCAATTGTGATCCAGACTGAATCAGGCCCTGAGACCCCAAAGCTTTCGGCTAAATTGCTGTCCCGGTATGCAGTAACAATGTCGGCGTTCAGCATGTCGACATTCAATCACAACATCGACAATGATGATGTCGAAATGATTAAAATGCCCACATCATTAACGTTGACACCTGCAAAATCTCAACAAAATGTTGATGTCGTAAATGTCAACATTGTCCTAATGTTGACATTTTCAGGAGTGTTAGGATTAGGGTTACCATTCTGACAATGTTGACATAACTTCTGTGTCAACATGCTGAATGTCAACACTGGCAATGTCACCACCATGGATATGTCGCTATGATCAATTGTAACATTACGTCCATATCGACGCTCTCATCATGTCGATATGAAGAATGTCGAACAAATATACAGAACCCACTGTCCCATCAACAAGGTGACACAGGCAGTACAGACGGTGTAATGGTTAGCATTACTGCCATACAACACTGAGGTTGTGGGTTTGATTCCCACTATGGCCCTAACTGTGTGGAGTTTGTATATTCTCCCTTTGCTTGCGTGGGTTTCCTCAGGGTGCTCCGGTTTCCTCTCACACTCCAAAAATATACTAGTAGGTTAATTGGCTGTTTTGGCCTTAGTAAATCTGCAGATAGCCAAACCGCAGTCAAAACACATTTTAGAATAGAATAGAACAGGGCTGTCATTTAGAAACGGCTGCAAAACCGCCACCAAACCCCCGGGGTTTCGAAAAAAATAGAACACGCCGTCAAACCGCCGGGGTTTAGGACCCGCCACTTAGTACATTTTTCCCTTAGTCTGTCTCCCACATTAGCTCCGTCCACTTTATCTCTCTCCAAGGCTTAGGGGCTGATTCAGACCCGCTCGCAAGCGGGTCGATGTTTGCCCCCTGCGCATGCACCGCCTCCGGCGTTCGCATGCTTAAACCCGGCCAGCAACGGGCGCTCCGTCGCTACGGGTCTCACACCAAAATGGGCTCTGAAAGAGCATCCGGCTCTGAATCAGGGCCTTAGAACATAGACCTGTCAGTGTCTCAATCTGGTATAACTGGAAGGGGAGCACTGCAAAGGCAAAACCTCATTGTAATTTGTAACATGAAGGTTTTATAAATAAAATATGCACATTCAAGCAGTATAGAGCAACAGACACATAACAAAGGGTTACAGTAACTCGCTGCCCACATTCACTCTGCAGCGCAACTGCCAATTATGTAGTAATGCCATATCTCTGACATGCCCCAGGATCGCAGTGACCAGGCTGACTGACACTCTGATCCATATCTATGTTTGACTGATGCTCAGCAGAGCTCTGGCCATTTCCTGGAAGTGATGGCATTTTACATTAAAGTCCTATCAATTCCAATCATATACAGTTGAGTTTCTTTGGCAGCTGTAGACTGTTTTACGTGTATCAGTATATGGATAGATAGCTGTGTACTGTACACCCTGAAATGCACAAAATACCACAGTCTTGTCTGTATAATGTCACTGCATACACTAATAGCAACAGTGATACAAAGTAACTCAGGAAAAATCAGATACTCCGGTATACATTATTATAATGTGGTGCTCCCCGGAATGTGTGTCCTTGATTCCCCATAAGATGCCAGTGCAGTGCCAACGTCAGTCTCCCACTTGCAGCTGTAGAAAGAACAAGTGGAAGTGGCATATTGTGAGCAGAGATTATATTTTGTATAATATAATATTACACCCCTTCCACCATAAACTCACTAACATATTTCTCGTGTACCCTTTATAATACCTTATACATACTGCAACTTAAGTCCTAAAATAAAGACACAGACAAAAGTGTTGGCGTTTGAAACTTTTATTTTTAACAAATACTAGATTATTGACTATTGGTGCATACACACGGTCAGATCAGATAACGATAAAGATATCGTTGTCTGATCGTCCTGCATGTGCTGGATAATCGTTAAATGACTTAACGACCCGCGATCAATGATCGTGGGTGCCTATAGTAACCTGGTTGATATCAACCAGGTTGGACTGCATGCATCATCCGTCGTTTGGGGGTTGGAAGGGGCTAAAAAGTAGACGATAAAAACGATCTAACGATAAACGTTAGAAGAAGAATGAAGAAGCGGAGGATGATGAGTGGCAAGCATTATTGAAGGCAAATTCTGCAACAGGAAGAAGGGAAACCCAATCATTCTGGTACTTGGAGACAAAGCACTGGAGGTATTGCTCCAAGGACTGGTTAACCCGCTCCGTCTGTCCATTCAACTGGGGATGGTATCCGGAGGACAAACTGATGTTGACGCCCAAGGCAGAACAAAAAGCTTTCCAGAAGCGTGCTACAAATTGGGTCCCTCGGTCCAAGACAATATCAACAAGCAAACCATGGAGTCTGAAAATATGTTGCATAAAAAGAGAAGATAATTCTTTAGCAGAAGGCAGTTTGGTGAGTGGTACGAAATGAGCCATCTTGCTAAAATGCTCAACAACTGTCCAAATAACTGAATAATGAGAGGAGCATGGAAGATCCACAACAAAATCCATGGCGATGTGGGTCCAGGGCTTTGAAGGAGTAGGAAGAGGAAGAAGAAGCCCAGGAGGAGCAGTACGAGGAGCTTTATTCTGTGCACAAATGTCACAGGCCTACACAAATTCACAGACATCTTGGGCCATGGACTGCCACCAAACTGAGTGAGACAGTAACTCAGTAGTCTTGGTGAACCTGGATGACCAACTGCTTTGGATGAATGGAAATCCAACAAGACAGCTCTACCAAACTTATCAGGAACAAACAACACTCTCTGAGGTTTCCCAGATGGAGCTACAGACTGACAGCCATTGAGAGAATCCGCTAAAGTCCTGGTCAGGGCAAAATGGAAACGGGAACAATGGTTTCCTCCAAGACAGTGAGAGGCTGAATGGGTTAAAAACTACAAGACAGAGCATCCGCTTTGAGGTTCTTGGAGGCGGGTCGTAAAGAAATGACATAATTAAAGCGAGTGAAAAACAAAGCCCACCGTGCCTGTCTGGCGTTTAACTTCTCAGCGGTCTCAATGTAAGACAAGTTCTTATGATCTGTTAGCACGGTGATAACATGATTCTCTCCTTCCAGCCAGTGCTTCCAATCCTCAAACGCCCACTTGATATCCAAAAGTTCTCGATTCCCGACATCGTAGTTTCTCTCAGCTGAGGCAAATTTCCGGGAAAAGAAGGCGCAGGGATGCAACTTATTATCTCCAAGATCTTTCTGGAACAAAACAGCACCCACACCAACCTCGGAAGCATCCACCTCAACAATGAACGGAAGATCCGGATTGGGATACCGGAGGACTGGAGCAGAAATTAAAGCAGACTTCAATGAGTTGAGTGCTTGAAAAGCCTTGACTGGCCAGTTGACAACATCAGCCCCTTTTTTAGTAAGGTCTACGATTGGAGCGACAATGGATGAGAAAGATTTGATAAATCTCCTGTAATAATTGGCAAGGAAACGTTGCACAGCTTTCAAGGTGGTAGGCCTCCTGAGCCATGGTAGCCCTAAAACCAACAGTGCCAGAGGACACTGAAGCAGCAGGAAAGTAATATCCTCAGAATGTAGAGCTCCCACTGACAACTGGAGGGAAAGCGTCTGGGAGTTAATTGCAACTTTGGACAGTTCCTCTCCATTAAGGCCAATAACAGACAGGATGTGGTAAGGGTTCGGACACCAGTCCAAGGGATTTGAAGAAGGAAATGTCCATAAAGTTGCCAGCTGCACCACTGTCCAGGAAGGCTGAAATGGAAACTTGCTGACCATTGACCTGGAGTACTGTGGGGATAAGGACTGAGGCCCTGATTCAGAGCCGGTCGCTCTGACAGAGCGCTCGCTCTGAATCAGGGCCGGTCTTTTTTTTTTTTAAGAACGGCCTCCTGGCCGCTCGCATAGCTGTGGGTGACCACCCACAGCTATAGCAAGCGGTCATGATGATGGTCGCAATGGTCAAGACCATCGTGACCAACGGGCTTGCGACGAGACCCTTGTGGTAGGGTCTCGTGGCTGCAAGCCCCAGAGAGATTTCGGCTCAAAAGCTCTCCCACTGACATCACTTGTGATGTCAGTGGGGCAGCCCCCAGACCGTAGGCGTTCTCACGGGAACGCCTCCTTCTGGGCAGCCACCCCCGGCCCGCCCACCAAGGGGGGCGTGCTGTCACTCAACATCGACAGCACGCCCCCTTTGGTGTGAGACCCGGAGCGACGGATTGCCTGTCGCTATCCAGGTCTTGCGCATGCGCACGATGGAGCCGGCTCCGCCGTGCGCATGCGCTCTGGGCCACCATCGACCCAGTTACGAGCGCTCAGCGCTTGCGACCGGGTCTGAATCAGGCCCTGAGTTATTGGGAGAGACAGATGCAAGGCCCATATGTAACTCTCCCTGTACACCTAGACCTTGCCTTTTCCCGACTTGACAGGATAAACAAGACCGGTATGTCCATTTCCACCACAGTACAAGCAGAGACCTTGGGACTGTCTCCTGCATTCTGTGCAGCCCATGCATGGAAGGCTCCTAATTGTATGGGCTCTCCTTGGTCAGGGGGTGTAACCCACACCGGCAACTGTGGAGAAGGTGATGGGTGTTCTTTCTCCATCCTTCATTCCCGAAGTCATCGGTCAATGTGGATAGCAGGTCCATGAGATCATCCAAAGACTCTGGAGCAGAATGCTGCACTAAAATATCCTTGATCTGGTCAGAAAGACCTAGGCAAAACTGACTCTGGAGCGCAGGGTCCTTCCACTCAAAGTCGACTGACCACTTGTGGAATGCTTTAATGATCGAACACTAGCTTCAGCCAAAGCTGCCTTTTCTAGATCGTTGTATAGGAGACATAGCGTAGAAAAGAATGCGTAGACAGTGTAAAGTGCACTGTGCGTAGAAGTAAGACCATAAGCCCAGGTTTGAGGGTCGCCCTGCAATAATGAAATAATGATCCCCACTTGCTGAGTCTGAGAACCCGAAGATACTGGCCGTAATCTGAAGTAGAGTTTGCAGCTCTCTTTGAAATTCAGAAAGTCCTTATGTTTCCCAGAAAATCGGTCAGGCAAATTTAACTTGGGCTCATGGACGGCTGCTTGAGTGGAGGTGGCACATGATTCCTCATCCTGTAAGGAAAGCTCCTGAACCATTTGGGTTAAAGCCTGAATCTGAGCGGCGAGGATTTGGGCTGGATTTTGGATGGGTTACCTGATAACGGACCTCAGACACTATCGGATAATACTTCTTTTTGGTCAGTGATAATGTAATGAATCCCAGGGAGATTCTCTTCAGAAGTATAGTGCAGTTATTACCCAGGGCTGTAGATGTTAGACAAAGGTGGAGATCTGGTGGTCACCTAGTAGCCTTGAGGGCCGGAGGTGCTTGGCAAGATGGTGACCTGATGGTCACGGAGCAGCCTTGAGGGCTGGAGGTGCTTGGCAAGATGGTGACCTGATGGTCACGGAGCAGCCTTGAGGGCTGGAGGTGCTTGGCAAGATGGTGACCTGATGGTCACGGAGCAGCCTTGAGGGCTGGAGGTGCTTGGAAAGATGGTGACCTGATGGTCACGGAGCAGCCTTGAGGGCTGGAGGTGCTTGACAAGATGGTGACCTGATGGTCACAGAGCTAATTGAGGGCTGGAGGTGCTTGGCAAGATGGTGGACTGATGGTCACAGAGCAGCCTGGAGGGCTGGAGGTGCTCGAGAGGCAGGGTAGCGAAGATATCATTGGTAAGCAATATAGTTCACTTCAGATGCTGCACTGCGGTTATTACCACCTGGATAGTGCAACAATGTGATGGCTGAAGAAGCAGCACTGTGGTAAATACCACCGGATGATACTGCAATTGTGACAACTGAAGACACTGTACTGCAGTTAATGCAGTTAAATAGTGGAAGGAGCAAGATCACCCACTAAGGGCTCTGGGCCTGATTCCGAGCCGGACACTCTGACCAGAGCGCTCGCTCTGAATAAGGGCCCTCCTACCTAAACTTGGAGCGGCCTCTTGGATGCTTGCATAGCTGTGGGTTACCACCCACAGCTTATGCGAGCGTCCATGATGATGGTCGCGATGGTCAAGACCATTGCGACCATCGGGCTTGCGACGAGACCCTGCGGTAGGGTCTCGGTGACCGCAAGCCCTGGAGTGATTTTGGCTCTGTCAGAGCCAAAATCACTCCCACTGACATCACTAGTGATGTCAGTGGGGCCGGACCCAGACTGTAGGCGTTCCCATTCGAACGCCTCCGTCTGGTAGCCACACCCCCGGCACGCCCACCAAAGGGGGCGTGCTGTCAATCAACATCGACAGCACGCCCCCTTTGGTGCGAGACCTGGAGCGACGGCTTCCCCGTCACTCCCCGGGTCTCGCGCATGCACGCGATGGAGCTACCTCCGTCGTGTGTATGCGCACTAGGGCACCATCGACCCGCTTGCGAGCGCTCAGCGCTCGCGAGCGGGTCTGAATCAGACCCTCTATTTATTAACATTATTTTTACTAAAATAAAGTGAAAAAGGGTGTTTTGTGTTTTCACACCCTTTTCACATTATGTTAGTATCACCTATAGTTATTACAGGGCAATTGGAGTAGAATTCGTAAAATTCTACTCCAACCCCTAAGTATCACTTATTTTTAGTAATCAGATCGCATTTCCCATAATTGTAATGGGAAATGTGATCTGGCCAAAGTTACTAAATATAAATTGTAAAAAATATCGGGGAAAGCCCTGTGATAATAACGCCACCTGGAGGCAGTGGCGGTTCTAGGGGTGGGCTAACAGGGCTGTCGCCCGGGGCACCGGCCCCTAGAGGGCGCCACTGAGTCCCCAGAAGGTAAAAAAAAAAAAAATCCCATAATAAAATAAACAACCCAGCGCCGGTCCCCCCCCCGTTGCCGGGCGCCCGCTGATACTTGTTATCAGCGGGCACCCGGCTCCCTCCCTGCAGCGGCAGCTGAAGCTCACTCCAGAGCTCCGGCTCCCGCATAGAGCACTATGGAAGGAACGTCATGACGTCTCTCCCATAGATCCGTGGAGCCGGAGCTCACTCCAGAGCTCCGGCTCCAGCAGAGAGCACTATGGGAGGGATGTCATGACGTCTTTCCAATAGATCCGTGGTGGAGCCGTGGTCGGACCGGACAGCAGCGGATGCAGGAGCAGGGCCTAAGGTAAGTATTGTGTTTGTATTTTTTATTTTTCAGAAGGGAGGCATGGGGGCATTACTACTTGGGGCATGTCTATAAGGGACATTACTACTGGGGACATGTCTATAGGGGGACTTTACTACTGGGAGCATGTCTATAAGGGGCATTACTACAGGGGGCATTACTACTGGGGGCATGTCTATAAGGAGGCATTACTACTGGGGGCATGTCTATAAGGGGCATTACTACTGGGGGCATGTCTATAGGGGGACTTTACTACTGGGAGCATGTCTATAAGGGGGCATTACTACTGGGGGCATGTCTATAAGGGGGCATTACTACTGGGGGCATGTCTATAAGGAGTATTACTACTGGGGGCATGTCTATAGGGGGGCATTACTACTGGGAGCATGTCTATAAGGGGGCATTACTACTGGGGGCATGTCTATAAGGGTCATTACTACTGGGGGCATGTCTATAGGAGGGCATTACTACTGGGAGCATGTATATAAGGGGTCATTTCTACTGGGGGCATGTCTATAAGGGGGCATTACTACTGGGGGCATGTCTATAAGGGGGCATTACTACTGGGGACATGTCTATAAGGTGGCATTACTACTGGGGGCACTACTATAGGGGGCACTAATGGGGGCATTACAACTTTGGGCACTACTAAAGGGGGCATTATTACTGGGGCACTACTAATGTGGGCACTACTATAGGGGGCACTACTACTGTGGGCATTGTATTAGGGGCACTACTACTCAGTACTGTGGGCCTTGTATATAAGGGGCACTAATTTGGGCATTGTGTAAAAGGGGCACCACTGTGTGTCATAACATGAATAAGGGACTAATGTGTGGCGTAATTTGAATTGGGGATACTGTATTATAAAGGGAATTACTGTGTGTGGCACAATGTATTATATAGGGCATTACTGCATATGGCATAATGTGTTATACAAGGCATTACTGCATGTAGCATAATGTGTTATACAGGGCATTACTGCATGTGGCATAATGTGTTATAAAAGCCATTACTGCATGTGGCATAATGTGTTATAAAAGCCATTACTGCATGTGGCATAATGTGTTATACAGGGCATTACTGCATGTGGCATAATGTGTTATACAGGGCATCACTGCATGTGGCATAATGTGTTATACAGGGCATCACTGCATGTGGCATAATGTGTTATAAAAGCCATTACTGCATGTGGCATAATGTGTTATACAGGGCATTACTGCATGTGGCATAATGTGTTATACAGGGCATCACTGCATGTGGCATAATGTGTTATACAGGGCATCACTGCATGTGGCATAATGTGTTATAAAAGCAATTACTGCAAGTGGCATAATGTGTTATAAAGGCCATTACTGCATGTGGCATAATGTGTTATACAGGGCATCACTGCATGTGGCATAATGTGTTATAAAAGCAATTACTGCAAGTGGCATAATGTGTTATAAAGGGCATTACTGCATGTGGCATAATGTGTTATACAGGGCATTACTGCGTGTGGCATAATATGTTATACAGGGCATTACTGCATGTGGCATAATGTATTTATAAAGGGCATTACTGTGTAAGGCGCATTACTGCACATGGCAATTATTTGCCACGAGGGGAGAGCTTGGGGGGGGCGCAACTGTGAACTTTCGCCCTGAGCTCCACAATGTCTAGAACCGGCCCTGCCTGGAGGTGGCATTATCCAGGGTCTCCTCCTGTTACCAGCCTCCTACTCTGCTCTAACGGGGAGAGCAGACCCGGGAGTCGGTCCCAGTGATCAGCTGTGTGGTCTAAACCTGACCGCAAGCTGATTACTGTCAAAAAAAGAAAAAAACATTGTCAAAATTTTTTTCTATTTACCTGACTCCAGGGCTGGTGATCGGGCCTCCGGTGATGTCTCCCCACCGGTCAGCTGGTCTCCCATAGTGCACTGCGGCCCTGTCATCAGGTGATCGGGTCCCAGTGCAGTAAGGGATATCACCTGATTGGAGGTATGTGGGACATCACCGGATGCACGGATCATGCAGGTAAGTTTAAAGGAGACGGGGGGTCCGCGATCACGGGCTTAGCGCCAGGGGCGGAGCTTAGCGCCGGGGGGTAGCAGCGGCAGCCGGTCGGCACATGCGCGGGCACTTTGTCACTGTATTTTTTGCGAAAATACCGTGACTAGTGTGCGGAGGGAATTCACAGGGACAGAGCTTTTGTCGCAAGTAAATCCCTGTGATATTGCCTGAATTCGCAATGCGAATTCAGTCGATAATATCACACTAGAATCGGCATTCAATATGCGGATTGTAGTAAATAGAGCCCTTAGTAGTGATCCAGGAAGATTCTGATGGCAGACTCACCTAAACAAAGCTCATATATCATCACTTTGTTACTCTTATCTCCAGATTTTCCATCTCCAGCTCTTTTGAAGATGGATACATTATATTAACAATACTTTTATATGCACCTACACAGAATTTCACGACATAATCACATGTCCGCTTAATGTCCGCTTAATGTCCCGATGTTGATCCGATGCTGCGCCTTCGGATGCATGCAGCGGATCTGAGTAGCCGGCAGTGGGCGTCTCATTTCAAAAGATGACTCCTGCATCGTTTACACAACTTCACAACTCCGCTGCTACCGAAGACGCAGCACCGATTCCTCTTGCAGTACCGATTCCTCTTGCAGCACCGATTCCTCTTGCAGTACCGATTCCTCTTGCAGCACCGATTCCTCTTGCAGTACCGATTCCTCTTGCAGCACCGATTCCTCTTGCAGCACCGATTCCTCTTGTAGTACCGATTCCTCTTGCAGCACCGATTCCTCTTGCAGTACCGATTCCTCTTGCAGCACCGATTCCTCTTGCTGTACCGATTCTTCTTGCATCCACCTGTAAATTTCCCCTGCTAGTGAAGCTATCTGCATCTACTGTATGGCAAGCGACTGCCTTCACTGGGGCAATTTGCATTGATTTATCATGGAAATCTGCAGTGTCCTCTGATTGCAGTACGGCGTTAGTCAGGGGTGCCCACAGGATAAATTGTTTAATTATTAAAATAAAGATTTTTTTATATATATATTGTTTTTTTTTTATACTATCATCCTTTATATTTTCATTGTTTTTGTTGCTAAATTTTTAATTTGTTAATGTATTTTTTTTAGATTAACAATAGAAAAAAACCTAAGAAACTAAATGATAAAAGTGGAAAAAATGCTTGATTGATATTGGATAATGAGAACACTATTTCCCTTGGCCCTAATGTATCAGCTACTCCCTGTTTGCTGGTGGTCTGCTGGGTGACGTGGGTGGGATATGATTTGTTGACAGTGACCATGTCAGCATTCATCATGTCTACATGAATGATATGTTGACACACTGATCTGTCGACTACCCGTCCCTGGTGGCCCAGTGGTTACATACCTTCTCCCGGCGGCATCGGCAGCTCCAGCTTCTTCTTCCGGGTCCCGGCAGGCCATGTGACAGTGACTTCCGGCAGGGACCATTTTGAGGATGTCAACATGTTGCCCGTCGACAGTTTGAAACATGTCAGCATTGTGGTGTCGACACAAATGTCATTGTGGTGCTTACAGTTTGAATGTCGATTTGGCTACGGTCGACCTTCTGACCGGATAGAGGGCGACGTTTGGAGTATAAAGTTCTGTGATTAATAAACACTGCAGAGATTGCATCATTAATATTCCAGTCACAAATGAAATGTAGTCGGTAATAATGATATATACATACCAGTACATGGTGGCTAAGTGTAACAGATATTTCTGTATGCCCCTATTTGTATAGAGCTTGCAGGAGGTGAGATACTCCACCTGTTCTCCTGAGCACCTATTGTACCTGTCTGCCAATGCACAGCCCCTGTACTGCTTTCCAGAATTATACATGTCCCCAGCCTTCCCAGAGAGGGGATTGTAAAGAGAGAGACCCTCCATTTATCCGTCTTCATTATCGCATCCTCTGAGTCATTTATAAGATCTGCATTATTCTCCCAGGCTCTGTACCTTATAGCAGATTTATACAGGAAGTCTGGGGCAGATATCTATATCGTCTGTCAGTGATTCCTTTGTAAGCAGAGAGAACACATCTATGATTACAGTTTCATGCATTGTAATATACGAGGGCGCTTCAATAAGTAAAGTAACAAAATCTCTCACCAGGGGCGTTTCTAGAGAGGAGGGGGCCCGTGTGCAGTCTCCATCACGGGCCCCCTCATCTACGTTCGGCAGCAGGCAGCGCTCTGAGCAGTGCGCGCCCAGTGACGGAGTTATATAGAGTGTGCCCAGATTCTATAACGCATGCACAGGTCACCGGGAAAATGGCAGCGGTGGCCATTTTCCTTGTACTGCACATGCGCACACGACAGGAAAATGGCTGTGCAGCAATTTTCCAGACATTTTTTCAGTGCCGGACCCCCGCGCCGACGTGGGACTCCGGAGAGGTAAGTATATTATGGGTGCAGGTGCAGGGTGTGTGGTGCGGGCCCCACGGGACCCAGGGGCCCATGTGCCCCGCACACACACTGCACCCATTATAGATACGCCCCTGCCTCTCACGTATGTAATGTTCTCTATTTCGTTCTAATTTCCTGCCAGGCCAGAGCAGGTAAACCACTACTTCCCTCACGGCCATTACACTACACATTATATCAGTCATACTGTCCCAACATCGGTTGTAAGATGGCGGGGCTGGCGGAAACATGGTCACACATTGAGGTGTGTAGTGTGATCAGATCTCTGCGTCCAAAGGGCACATCAGCAACTGAAATTCATCGCTAACTTGTCACGGTGATTACGTCATGTCATGGAAATAGGTTTGGGTTCGGTGCACTGCCTTTGATAACGGCAGGATAGATGTTCAGGATGAGCAGTGATCCAGTCGGCCATGTGCGTACCGTATGTCACATGGATTTTTGGGAGCACTCCAGTACTGAGAGTAAGGGGCCTATTTACTAAGCTGTGTTAGGAGATAAAGTGAACAGTGATAAGGTACCAGCCAATCAGCTCCAAACTGACATTTTTCAAACACAGCCTGTGACATGGCAGTTAGGAGCTGATTGGCTGGTACCTTATCATCGTTCACTTTATCTCCTAACAAAACTTAGTAAATAGACCCCTTAGTCACATGTATAGTAGGGAGCACTACAGTGATGAAGGTATGTCACATATATTGTAGGGAGCACTACAGTACTGAGGGTATGCTAAATGTATAGTAGGGGGCAGCACAATACTGATGGTATGTCACATATATAGTTTAGAGAGTATAGTACTGAGGGGATATGGTCAATATCCCAACTGCGGGGATACCGGCCCTCAGAATGCCGACGCCGGAATCCCGACACTTGTCAGAATCCCGTCACCGGCATCCCGACTGCTGGAATCCTGAAGATAAGTAGCGGGGTTTGGGGGAAGGTTAGCGATAGAGGTTAGGCACTAGGGGCAGGGTTAAGGTTAGGCACTGGGGGAGGAGGGTTAGGTTTAGGGTGCGGGGAGGGGGAGTTTAGGTTTAGACACTAGGGGGGAGGTTAGGGTCTGGCACCGCACCGGGGAGGGACGGTTAGGGTAGGGAGAGGGAGAGGGTTAGAATATTGACCAATAAGTGTCGGTATTCTAACCCCTGTTGGGATTCTGGCCGCCTGGGATCCTGAGCGCCGGCATCCCCTACGCATCCTATACTGAGAGTATGTCACATGTATTGTAGAGAGCACTATAGTGCTGAGAGTATGTCACATGTATTGTAGAGAGCACTATAGTACTGAGGGCCTGATTCAGACCCGCTCGTGAGCGCTGAGCGCTCGCAAGCGGGTCGATGTTGCCCAAGTGCGCATGCGCACGACGGACCCGGGTCCGTTGTGCGCATGCACGAGACCCCAATAACGACGGCCAAACCGTCGTTATGGGTCTCGCACCAAAGGGGGCGTGCTGTCGATGGTGATTGACAGCATGTCCCCTTTGGTGGGCGTGCCAGGGGCGTGGCTGACGGTAGGCGTTCCCATGGGAACGCCTACCGTCTGGGGCCGGCCCCACTGACATCACTAGTGATGTCAGTGGGAGTGCTTTTGGCTCTGATAGAGCCAAAAGCACTCCAGGGCTTGCGGCAGCGAGACCCTAAAGCAAGGGTCTTGTCGCAAGCCCGATGGTCGCGATGGTCTTGACCATCGCGACCATCATTTTGGCCGCTCGCTATAGCTGTGGGTGGTCACCCACAGCTATGTGAGCAGCCAGGAGGCCGCTCCAAAAAGGAGCAGGGACGGCCCTGATTCAGAGCGAGCGCTCTGTCAGAGCGTCCGGCTCTGAATCAGGGCCTGAGAGTATGTCACATGTATTGTAGAGAGCACTATAGTACTGAGAGTATGTCACATGTATTGTAGAGAGTACTATAGTACTAAAGGAATGTTATATGTATTGTAGGGAGATCTAGTGATTATCTGTCACATTTGTTGTAGGTAACACTATAATACTGAGGATAAGTCATTTTTATTGTAGGGAGCACTCAGTGCTGGCTTGCTGGCGCGGTGACATCACTGCTCTCTCCCAGTTTCCTCACTCATAACACTTAACACAGTGCTACCGCGCAGTTCCAGGGACACATGCAGCCAATAGTGTGCCCCTGTACAGACAATTTATCCAACCAACGCCAGGAGAGGAGGAGGACAGTTACCCGTGTGCTGCCGGGAGTTGTAGTGTGGCATAGGCAAAGGAGCTTATCGCTAAAGTGCACTGAACCTTGCTTTAGGACTACAGAGACCATCATGCAATGCGAGTTCGCCGTGAGAATGTCTTGCAGGATCTTACTCGCACCTAATAGGATGGAGCCCAATGTATGCACCCTGCTATGGTCAAAAATAAACAAATATGCAAACTCATTTTCCGAAACTTTATCCTCTAATAAGTGTTACATACAGGTCTATATGTGTATCCAACATAGTAAATACCTCACTGCTCCACCAATCAGAGCTTAGCACATGCCTCTCTGACCTTTTGTGCTAAGTTTCATGGGAATTACTCAGATCCTCATATGTCGTGGGCACCCCTTCTCCCTCTCCCCCCATTTCGGCGCCAGTGCACCTTTTGCAATGTTTAAGGAAACCAAGAGCTGGTCTTTGTGTCTGCATTCAGTAGCATCTGGAGGACAGAGAAGTGCAAAGTGAGCGCACAGGGAACTGAGTAGCCATTGGAGGAATAATGTGAACCTGGGGCACTACAGGGAGGCATTATGCAAACTGGAGTCTCTGCAAGGTGGCACAATGTGAACTTGAGTCTTTACATAGTGGCAAAATGTGAAATGGGGGCACTGCAGGGAGACATAATGCAAACTGGGGTCACTGCAGGTTGGCATAAAGTGAACTGGGGGCACTACTGGATGTCATATTGCAAAGTGGGGGAACGAAAAGTGGCATGTGAACTGTGGTCACTGCAGGGAGGTATAATGCAAACTGGAGTATCTGCAAGGTAGCATAATGTGAAACTGTTGTACTGCAGGAGGCATAATGCAAACTGGAGTCTTTGCAGAGTTGCATAACGTGACCTGGGGGCACTGCAGGGAGGCATTAAGTGAATTAGGGGGCACTACTGGATCTCATAATGCAAAGTAGGGGCACTACAGGGTGGCATAGTGTGAACTAGGGACAATTCAGGGTGGCATTATGCAAATTGGGGTCAGCTATTAAATTGAACTCTGTATAGAAAGAACCACTTATTCACAGGCCAGCTGAGAGCCACGGTGGGCCCGGGTAATAGGGGGTGTGGCCTAAACGTGGGAGGCGTGGCCATGCCCCCTTCCCGACATACAAAAAAAGTTTTGCAGCGCCGTGAAGGGGGGGGGCGCTCTGAGCCCCCTCAGCCCTGCTCAAAGCAAGGGGGGAGCACGATCAGTGTGATCGCTCCCCCTCCACAGGCATAGGAGACTGCTGTGGCTGCTGCTCAGCAGCCACAGCAGTCTCCAATGCAGCTCAGCATACGCTCGGCGCCCCTGCTTATTCATTCAATGACAGGATAATAATAACCATGATATTACCTTGGTTTACATATAGGGTAAACTGCCATTAGCAGGATGCTCATATTGCTGGGCATATTGCTTACATTTACAGTGTTCTCCCACCTTATGGTTGTGTTTTGTGGAAGACTGTGCGGTATTATAGCTTCCATGTAGTCAGTTTTACTTTCTCATCCTGGGACCAGCTGGGCAATAAATAACACATTGGTTTGTCAATAAACTATTTTGGTCTTGCAGCAGAGTAATACATAGACTCTTATTAACATTGATTTTATATTACATCTGTAATCCCAGCTTTCCACCTCTCGTTTCTCATTTTATGTTCACATATAATATAAAAGTTTACATTACACTTGGTCACTGTATCCTCATGACACCTTAAAGTACAGTTACTTTAGAAAGATAGTTATTTTATAAATACAGTGGGCTTAGCATTGCATATACTGTATAGTGCTTGCCTCCAAAGACACCAATAATATGGTGAGAGGGTCACAACACTGGTGAAGGCTTCCTGCAGTCATGTAGGACAAAAGATTTAACCCAAGCGCCAATGGTGGTGTTTTGTTCTCCTACTCTTACTGGTATAGAATGCTGCACAATCACAGAAAGCTTTGCCAAACTTCCAACATAAACCCACTTCTCTGTGTGTACCTTCCTGAAGTCATCACTGATTCAGCGAGTGGAGGCGACCAGAGGAGCAAAAATGACTTTGGGGCTCTTAAGTGTAGAAAAACCACAAGACAGGAGATGGAAAGTTGTCCCTTAACTCCTTGAAGTTGATGTGAGCTGCACGGATGGTTTATACTCCAGTGCCAAAGTATTCCTAGGAGATAGGGTTAATTCTTGTAGATTGGTCTACTAAGGAATATTACGGGATTTCAAGATTCGGTGCAAGTGTTCCTCTGTGGAGGACGGTGAGCCGGGGTGTTCGGGTGACTGGGGAAGTGACTGTAACTACGTCTCCTAGTTGCGGCCGAACTTAGGTTTGACTAGACCTGCCCAGAGGCGCGGAGTCTAAAGCTGGCCACACATCTAAAGATTATCTGTAAAACCAGGCAACTAGTTGATTGGTTGGAATGAAAAGCTGGTAAGGTAGGAAAGCAAATGACAATCAGCAATTTGCTCCTAAATGCCAGAAAATAGACAAAAACTGTTGTTTGAACAAATTGTTTAGATCAAACATGTAACAAACTTGTCTGACAACCATTTTTATCTGTTTTCTGGCATTTAGGAGCAAATTGCTGATCATCAGTTACTCCCATACGTTACCAGATTTTCATTCCAACCATTCAACTAGTTGGCTGGTTGGACAGATAATCTTTAGATGTATGGCCAGCTTTACTCACTTGGTGGTATTCTCCAGTGACCCCTACAATTGGGATTTGGTTTTCGCCGCAGCAAGTGAGCAGGTTGCGGCCCTCTGGACAGGTACCTGGGAATGGCAGAAGACCGGAAACTATATTAAATGAAGTAAATGCTAGAACACTGTTAGAGATCCTAATCACAGGCTTGCTAGAGAATACTGGAAAATGTACTGGGAATTGCTAGAAATTCAGGTGCTGATTTGCACAGGGAAATGTGAACACAGGCATATACTGGGAATTGTTA
This sequence comes from Taudactylus pleione, assembly GCA_031769625.1. Taxonomy (NCBI): domain Eukaryota; kingdom Metazoa; phylum Chordata; class Amphibia; order Anura; family Myobatrachidae; genus Taudactylus; species Taudactylus pleione. The sequence continues at coordinate 1,425,672 of JAUIMM010000114.1, read as the reverse complement.
CATATGCAGGTACTGATTTGCACAGAAAAACACAGAGAGATGTGGACACAGGCATATACTGGGAATGCTTAGATATCTAGCAGGGAAGTAATTAGTAAGAGCAGGTAATCTGACACCTCAGTTAAGTTGGGCATACACGGCCAGATAAAATGCCTGTCAGACCGACAGACATTTCATTTGGCAGCCTGCCAGCCACAGATGTCCGCGTCATACACTGTGAGATTACTCACAGTGTTTTAGCCTGACATCTGTGCTCCGCCCTCAGGAAAGGAGACATTTCGCTGTTCCTTCCATGGGAAGGAACACAGGAAATGTCTGTCAGTCGGCTGCAGCAGGGCATACACTGCCCGATGCGGCCGACAGTTTTCCCCATAAATATCGCATCGGACGGGCATGCTGGACAATCCGGCATGCCTGACCGAGCAATATTTAACCCTCGGTCACCCTCACACACTCTACAATTATCAGGGCGATCCGCTGATATCGGGCTTATCGCCCCTATAATTGTAGCGTGTATGGCCAGCTTAACACAGAGAAGCTGCAGTAGAACTAGCAGCACATTACAAGACACACAGACATAGAAACATTAAAGACAGGAGTACTGGGAGAAAACTAAGTCTCAGACTGAGAATAGCATGGAAGCTAATGCAGGAAACGAGAACTGTAAGTAGGTTGAAGCAACACTTTGAATGAAAGAAACACAGAGCAACACTGGTGAGTATCACAAGTCACTGGAACAGCGAAGTTGAACGGCAGTTTCCTGTTCCTGGAGTCAGACTTAAATACTCCTGGGTAGCTGATCACTGGATCAGAGGATCAGCTGAGTGACCACAGGACTACCATTGGGAGAGACTAGTCAAGTGATATGAACCAACATGGCTGCGCCCATGCCCGGCACCCCGGAAACCAGGACGCACGCGCGGAAGCCATAGCGGACCACAGGGTGAATACTCAGTCACCACTCACCTCCACTGCCAGTGTCTGGACACCTAAGCCCAAGGACGCCAGCGCAGAGGTGAGTAGCGGCCGATCCCAGGCCGCACCCTGACAAGCGATTACTAAGGATTTCTACTGGATTACTAAGGACTTCTACCGGACTACTAAGTATTACTACAGGACTACTAAGTACTACTAGCGGACTCTTTGTGAGCCCATGAATCCTGTGGTGGAGTGTAATGCTGGCCATACATTAACGTGATTTCGGGCCGATTGCATGATTTTAGACGCATCGTGTAGTATTTAGGTAGGAATATGATCCGATGCGCGCTCCCGCCGCTGTTCTATCGGATCTTATGATCATAGGTGCAGCCCATATTATCCGTCATAATCATATGCAGATCGTGCCGTGTATTTGCGCATGCGATGCATCATGTGTCCGACCGGCCGAGGGGCATCATTTAAATCTATTATAATTGTATGTTTTTGGCGAGGCACACGATCGATCGTATCACAACCAGTCATATAGGGGCGTGATCGTATGTCAGATCGTATGTACATCGTGTATCAAAAAAGCACCAAATCGTACGCCCGGGACTGCCGGGGAGTTCAAGGGAAAACTTATGATGAATCGCATCTTATGGTGGTCGTACTACTGTAGGGCCAGCATTAGATTCATTTAGGTGGATATTTTACAGTAGTGCAACTATAGGGTCTGTGCAGGGAGTGTGGCCGTTTAGGGCCCAGAGGGGCGACTGGCGCGTGGAAGGCCAGAGTTTAACACTGGGCCATCTCCCAAAATGTATTGTATTGCACATCCCTGATTGATGAATGAAGTACAATAAAACTATGACTACAACAAAACAATACGTTAACCAAGTAAATTCACCATACTGACCCACAGACACATAGAGAAATCTTATCACTGACAGTTATTGAGTCTATATCCATGCAGGGCTAGATTGGAGCATTATGTTTTCTCTCAAGCACATCAACTGTACAGGGGCCCGTGTGCACCGCCCTGCGCCCATTATAGATACACTCATGGGGGTAAATTTACTAAAGTTTGATTTGGTATTCGATTTCATGACTCTATAAAATCGACTGTAATCGAATTTAAATCGAACTGCAAAATACCTTAACAAATCCCTCATTTACTAATATTCGATTTTGCATTAGATTTTCAAATCTAATTCGATTTTGGTCGATTTTAAGAAGGGATTTTGTGTTCAGTTTATGAAATCCCTTCCAAAATTGAACTGCAAATTCTCATTAAAATCGAATGCAAAATAGAACTCAACTTACTCATTACTTCATAGTAGGGATGTGCAGGCTCGGATAGGTTCGAGTTTGCACGTGGAGTTCGGATTTTTCCCTCCAAAAAAACGGAACTCAGAACGAGGCAAAACGTCATCTTACATGGACGAACATCATCATTCCTGGACAAAAGACCAGGAATGATGATGTTCGTCCATGTAAGATGACGTTTTGCCTCGTTCTGAGTTCCGTTTTTTTGGAGGGAAAAATCCGAACTCCACGTGCAAACTCGAGCCTATCCGAGCCTGCACATCCCTACTTCATAGTGGGCCAAATGTATCAAATGCACACTAAATAACAGGAGAAAAAATTGGAAACACTTGTATACACTCCAGGGCCGTAACTAGGGTACTGCGATCTGTGCCATGGCACTCGGCACCGCAGGGCAGGGGGCGCTGTTTGGGCCTGCCAATTTTCCTGTTTATTGTCATTCTCACTTGTAGCTTCCTCTTCTTTTATCCCCAGCATCTCCTGGTCTCCCCTATCTCTTCCCTAGACCTTCTCCATGAGGCCATGGGCCTTTTTCACGTGCACTATCTTATGTCCCTATTTTAAAAAATGGGGGGGGGGACACCAATGCTTTCTCTGGCACAGGGCACCAAAAAGTCTAGTTACGGCTCTGATACACTCTAGAACAGACCTTTAGTAAATATACCCCATAGATAGATAACTGCCATGAATGGGGTAGCTCAGTAACATCTTAGTTTTCCACCCACATACCTCTATTATATGAACACAGGGAGATACTCACCTGAAGTTACAAGTGGGTACAAGATTTATAGCAGCTTCCACACTCTGGATACATATGCAGTAAGATATACAGTATCCAGTGGCGCCGAGAGGGGGGGGCGGATACAGATTCCTGAGGGGCCCGGCGGAGGCCCAGGGCCGACGACACCCCTCCCTCCCTCACAGCAGCCCAGCACACAGCCACGTATCCCGTGATTAGGCCACGCCCCCTGTAATCCGGGCCCGCCGCGGCACTTGGCAGGCCTGACAGTATCATTCTGATTTGCTGTTCACGACGATTGTTCATTGCCATATCTGCTATTCTGCAGGCCAGATGGGAAGATGCAATGAGCTATACGATGCGACTACAATCAGCATGTAACTATACATCGCAACGTCGTACACCAAATCATACAGTAAGTACGGATCGCGCAATGTATCGTTACATAGCTGGGTCGCATCATCGTTCGGTGTGTACCCAGCTTTACTTTATTCATGTCTAAAATTATTTCACTGATTTCTATTTATTTCTAGATCTAGTTAAAAGAATAAAAATGTAAATACCGTTACTGCATACCCCTAAGTACCACTGCAAAAGGATGCATAGTTCAAAAGTAGTACAACGTGTTAACTTAAAATTTTAAATTATATTGAACAGAATGCCTGCCAAATCTTTCCGTATGCTAAACGAGGCTTACAGGGCAGATTGTACGTATGTCATGTGCACATGTGTTTGAGTGGCACAAAAGAGTTTGTGAAGGTCGTGAGGATGTGGAAGATGATCAGCGTCCCGGAAGACCTTGCACATCAAAAACAAATGATAATGTGGAAAAAAGTTAGAAAATTGCTTGAATTGACCATCGACTCAGCATCCAAATGATAGCAGAAATAGTAAACAATGACAAAGAAACATAAGTTATAGCATCAGCCTCGTTATATAACAGCCACACCTCGTATGCAGGCCAGGTGGGAATTACAATGCAACATACATGTTCCCCTTTATACATATGAAAAGGGGTCCCAGGCGGACTGATCCTTTATTAGATACCAAGGGGTAAATTTACTAAAGTGAGAGTTTTTAGAACTGAGGGCCTGATTCAGAGACGCTCGTAAGCGGCCGTTCGCTCGTTCCGAGCGATGTTCGCACATCTGCGTACGGTTTGTAATACGCATGCGCGAACCAGTCAGTGCGGCCGAAAATCGTTTGTTCGCTAAATAGCGAATGCCTGCTAATTTGAGTGACAGGAGGAGGCGTATGTGGGTGGTAACAGGGAAAGGTGCTTGAAAACGGGGAGTGGAATTCAGAACGCAGGCGTGCTTAAAGGTCAAAACGGGCGTTTTATGGGTGTGCATAATTAATACAGCAGCATCATTTCCCACGTCACTTGTTTTTTTTTAAGTCAGAACTGCTCGCAACATTGCGGTAGGAAAAACCAACCACAAGAATAGCGAGCAGTTCATACGCCGTTCGATGTACTCGATTAATCTAATAAATAGCGGAGATGACGTAGGATGCGAACGGCCAGGGGGCGTTTATTTCAAAATTACGACAGTAAGTTTTGTTCGCTCGTTCAGACATAGAGGCGTCAGACACAGACCGCAAAGAGCGAACGGTTCATTTGAATAGCCACCCCTTTTTTCTGAACGAACGACCGCAAATAGCGTCTGGCTCTGAATCAGGCCCCGAGTTTTAAAAGTGATGTTGCCCATAGCAACCAATCAGATTCTAGCTATTATCTTCTAGAAGGTGCTAGTTAAATGTTAAGTAGAATCTGATTGGTTGCTATGGGCAACATTACTTTTAAAACTCACTTCTAAAAAGTCTCACTTTAGTAAATTTACCCCCAATATTTAGTTAGAATTGTTTCTCTTCTGGTTATTTGCACAAAGATGCTTCTGACCTTTGTCCATGAGACCATTATTTTAACAGCTGCCATCCTCCTGGACTTCATGCAACCGGGATCTTCAACTGTGTATCTGTGCTCACCAAGAAGCCGATAATTAGTGACAGATCCGGAGCAATAACCTACCCTGGATTTCTGTATCCTTACAGAAAATGTGTTGCTGAGAATGATGTACGAGGGGAATCCAGAAAGTAAAGACTGTTAGCCTTTAAAAAAAAAACAGAGCACCTTTGTCTATTCTCCACATAATCACCTCCTTCATTTAAGCATTTATCATGTTTGTCCACGAGCTCCCCTTGTACTCGACTGCCTCCAGTCCATTGCACCAGTTGTTGATATGTGAAAGTGAATGGCCTGCATGGCAGGAATACATAAATGGTCTTTACTTTCTGGATTATTAGTATTTTTTAACCTAACTGCTCAGACTCAAATAGGTAGATGATTGGATGTGTCAACTTCCCCAGGCAGTTTCCCTGCAAGTAATGATGCAGCTAAAGGCATCTGGGTGCCAGGTTGACATTTGAGTTGGAGCTGACACCAAATAATATAGTTGCGTTCTGTTCTGTAGCTGTATAGGTAAGATAGAACCAGATCTTCAGCATCATTAGACCCTGCTTGTTTTCTGGTTGACCAATGATATACAGTATGGGTTAGTCATTAGTAAGCAACAGGGATGCCATCTGGGGGTTATGGGGGAAGGAGGGAACCTGTGAGGGGTTGGGGCTGTCAAGGGGGTCCAGCGCTAATGATCCCATCCGACAGTTTAATGAGAGGGTTCCGTGCTTCACTGAACACTTGGGGGTCTAATTACTAAGCAGTGTTAGGAGAGAAAGTGAAATGAGATATGGTGCCTTGGTGTCATCCTTGACTCTGAACTGTCCTTTGTTCCCCACATTCAATCTGTCTCAGATGCGGATTGTAGTGTGATATTACCGAGTGAATTCGCATTGCGAATTCAGGCAATATCACAGGGATTTACTAAAAATCCCTTGCAGGGACAGAGCTTGCGATAAAGCTCTGTCCCTGCGGATCCCATCCGCACAATAGTCGCGGTATTTTCGGAAAAAATACCGCGACTAAGAGCCGGCGCATGCGCCGACCCACCGTCGCTGCTACCCCACACCGATGCTAAGCCCCGCCCCCCGCGATCGCGGACCCCCGCGACCCCCCCTCCCCCACCGTGACCCCCCCCCCTTCATTACACTTACCTGCATCCTCCTTGCCTCCGGTGATCTTCTCCGGGCTTCCCGATCAGGTGATCTCCCATACTGCACTGGGAGGCGATCACCTGATGACCGGGCAGCAGGGCACTATGGGAGACCAGCTGACCGGAGAGGAGCCATCACCGGAGGCCCGATCACCGGTCCCTGGATTCAGGTAAGTAGAAAAAAAAAATGTTTCATTTTTTTTTTCTTTTTTTTACAGCAATCAGCTTGCGGTCTGTTTAGACCACATAGCTGATTACTGGTACCGGCTCCCGCCTCTGCTCTCCCTGTTAGAGCAGAGTGGGAGCCCGGTAACTGGGGGAGACCCTGGATAACGCCACCTCCAGGTGGCGTTATTATCACAGGGCTTCCCTCAGTATTTTTTTACAATTTATTTTTAGTAACTATGGTCAGATCACATTTCCCATTACAATTATGGGAAATGCGATCTGCTTTACTAAAAATAAGTGATACTAGGGGTTGGAGTAGAATTTTATTAATTCTACTCAAATTGCCCTTTAATAACTATAGGTGAAACTAAAATAATGTGAAAAGGGTGTGAAAACACCCTTTTTCACTTTATTTTAGTAAAAATAATGTTAATAAATAGAGCCCAAAATCATGTTACATACATCTAAAAAACATATCAAAAATTCGACCATATCTTAATCTCACACAAGACACTGCAAAAACTCTAATCCATGCACTTATTATTTCCCGTATTGACTATTGCAATAGCCTCCTTACTGGTCTTCCCAAAAACAAGCTATCTCCATTACAATCAATTATGAATGCAGCTGCAAGGCTTATCTTCCTTGCCAAACGTTCATTGTCTGCTGCCCCGCTCTGTCAGTCCCTCCATTGGTTGCCGGTTTTCTACCGTATTCAATACAAAATACTCTTACTTACACATAAGGCTATTAACCAAACCACACCAACATACATCTCTTCACTCATTTCTAAATATCTCCCTACCCGACCTCTCCGCTCAGCACAAGATCTGCGTCTCTTATCCCCACGCATTACTTGCTCCCATTCACGGTTACAGGACTTTCTTCGGGCTGCACCCACTCTATGGAATGCCTTACCACGCACAATACAACTTTCCTCTAGTCTCCAATCCTTCAAGTGATCCCTGAAAACTCACCTCTTCAGGCAAGCTTATCAGATCCCAGAACCACCCACATAACCTTCATAGCCTCCATATGTAATTACATCCCCTTTCACAGTCCACACACAACCTCACACATCGTCTTTCTCTCACATCCTCATGACATTTGGCCGACATTCCGGTGTAAATGGGTCATGCAACTGTGCCTTCTGGCTGGACCAAATTGCAATATATAGCCATACTTGCCTACTTTTGAAAAAGCATTTCAGGGAGATTGTGAAAGCAGCACCTATGAGCGCGGCGGTAACGTGGGCGTGTACTGCTACATCTGAGAGGCGTGTCATAAAATTGATTTACATCCACATGTAAATGAGCCCCAAAGCAGTTAGTAAGATCTACTTGTTGATGAAAACACACTGATACTTCTCAGAAAATACATGTAACCATAGGGATCATTGTGCCTTATAACCAATGCAGGGAAATTATACTAATGAACCCATTTGAATGTATATATATCTGTTTTTTCTTTTATATAACAGTGTCATAATGGGGGTAAGGTGAAATGAGGGAGATTGGTAGACTCTTCAGGGAGACAGGGAGATTGCTGCTATTTCAGGGAGTCTCCCTGACAATGAGGGAGAGTTGGCAAGTATGTATATAGCACCTATCCTTGTGTATCAATGCCTATTTCCCTATAGATTGTAAGCTTGCAAGCAGGGCCTTCCTACCTATATATCTGTCTGTTATTACCCAGTTTTGTTCTATTAATGTTTACAATTGTAAAGCGCAACGGAATATGCTGCGCTATATAAGAAACTGTAAATAAATAAAATAAATAATAGGTACCAGCCAATCATATCCTAACTGCCATGTCACAGGCTGTGTTTGAAAAATGACAGTTGGGAGCTGATTGGCTGGTACCTTATCTCCTTCCACTGTGTCTAGTAACACTGGGCCTGATTCAGACCCAGTCGCAAGCGATGTTTGCCCACTGGGCATGCGCACAACGGAGCCGGCTCCGTCATGCGCATGCGCGAGACCCGGCTAAAGAAGGGTTCTCCGTCGCTCTGGGTCTCGCATCAAAGGGGGCGAGCTGTTGATGGTGATTGACAGCTCGCCCCATTTGGTAGGTGGGCAGGGGGGGCGGCTGGCCAAACGGAGGCGTTCCCAATGGAACGCCTGCCGTTTGGGGGCGGCCCCACTGACATCACCAGTGATGTCAGTGGGAGAGCTTCCGGCTCTATTAGAGCCAGAAGCTCTCTGGGGCTTGCGGCCACGAGATCCTACCACAAGGGTCTTGTCGCAAGCCCGATGGTCACGATAGTCTTTACCATCGCGACCACCAACCTGGGCACTCGCAATAGCTGTGGGTGGTCACCACAGCTATGCGAGCGGCCAGGAGGCCCAACAAAGAAAAAATAAAAAAGGCCCTGATTCAGAGCGAGCACACATTCAGAGCGTCCGTCTCTGAATCAGGCCCACCACTCAGTAAATAGACCCCTTGGTGATTAATCATACCATCAGTTTGTCTGCAATCCTGAAGCCATAGTGGCTCAGTACATGTTTGTGGCCTCCAGGAAAATGTCTGCCACTTATGCATATCAGTAAAAAACAACACAATGTAAAGTGGAAATTTCTTACATGCCACAGGCAGGTGCAATACTGAAAGAGCCATATACCTGCATACTGGATGTTATTCTCAGTCTCCATTTTATGAGGCCGTGTCTGTGTCAATGTCTATGTCTGTATCCCACGTTTGTTTGTGGCATGAGAGCGGATGGGGACAGTGAGGGTTAGGGGGGCCCTGCATATTTCATTTGTTTGGGCCCCACAAGTTTGAAATCAGCCCAGGCGAGTGACATAGAGGTAACTGTGGGCCTGATTCAGAGCCGGACGCTCTGACCAGAGCGCTCGCTCTGAATCAGGGCCCTCCTACCTGAAAATGGAGCGGCCTCTTGGACGCTCGCATAGCTGTGGGTTACCACCCACAGCTTATGCGAGCGTCCATGATGATGGTCGCGATGGTCAAGACATCGCGACCACCGGGCTTGCGACGAGACCCTGCGGTAGGGTCTCGCTGCCGCAAGCCCTGGAGTGATTTTGGCTCTATCAGAGCCAAAATCACTCCCACTGACATCACTAGTGATGTCAGTGGGGCCGGACCCAGACGGTAGGCGTTCCCATGGGAACGCCTCCGTCTGGCAACCACGCCCCTGGCACGCCCACCAAAGGGGGCATGCTGTCAGTCACCATTGACAGCACGCCTCCTTTAGTGCGAGACCCATAACAACGGCTTGGCCGTCGTTGTTCGGGTCTCGCGCATGCGCACGACGGAGCTCCCTCCATCGTGCGCATGCGCAGTTGGGTACCATCGACCTGCTTGCGAGCGTCCTGCGCTCGCGAGCAGGTCTGAATGGACCCTGTATCCCTTGCTTTCTAACTTCATACTGTCTTTGTGAACAAGCTTATTAAGAATATAGGACATTATTAAGACATAAAATAAGATATATATGACTTACACATTAGTTTTTATTTCAGTGTATATAGTGGATCACATGATATAAAAGGTAATAATTACACCATTGTGACACTACAAGCTGTACATGGTCCAACCCCCACCCCATATGTATTATCCTCATCCTCACAATGTATGCTCCTACCACAGCTGTGTGGCACCTGAAGTGTTAACCTTTTCCATCAGTGATAAGTGGAGGCATATTGTTGGGAGGGGGTGTAATTGTTTTATTTGTTGACCAGATGTCTCTGTTGTGTTTTCTCTGTGATGCACCGTCCCCTCTACCACACCAAAATATCTAAAACAGGTATATTATGGCAGGAAACTGAGATAAATGACAGACTTTATGCTGGGAATGTGAATGAGCAGATGACTCATTATTTGTTACCTGAGCAGCAGCCCCTGATTATTAAAGTGTATTATCAGGTGATCAGTGTAAAACAATGCATTCCGTGGCTTCATTGAGTCATTGCTCAACTGATTCATCATTATCAGCAAACTAGGCTGCATGTTCCATGATAAGACTGACATTTCTCTGTAAGGTGGTGTATACTGTGTGTACTGTAGACGTGTTAGGTGTGGAATAATCCCAATTTATGCCTATCATATACAGTACCTGACTCAGGGGCCTATGCATCAACACTAAATTAACGGTTTTAAGGACATTCTCCACGTTAATTTCCACACTCCCCATACATTAGGACGGGTTGTTGAAATTAAGCTTTTCATCAAATTCCAAAAATTATGTATGTTACTATACACCACTCTCAGGTGGCGTATAGCGGGTTATACTTACCTGCTTTCATCTGGGCAGGTCTTCCTTGGCTCCCTCCGTCGCTCCCTGATCCCTCCTCCTGCTCCGGCTGCTGCTCCGACTGTATTCTCTTGGCAGAACACAGAAAAGTTTTTTTTTTTTTTTTTTTTTTTTTAAACTTTACTGTTTTCTCCTCTTCAGATGGGAGGTTGGGGTCCGCAGCGGCCAGGTAGGTGGGGGACAGGGAGGTGAGCGGAGGGGAGGGTGGTTGGGGGGGGACACAGAATTACCGCAGCTGTAAGCACTGCTGCGCATGTGGTGATTTTGTGACCGTAACGACGCATGCGCAGCACTGATTACAGCTGCGATAAGGTAGAGTAGATAGGGAAAAGTATTTATTTCCCGAAAAGCTGTCATCGCAAAAATTACAGCTTTTCGGAATAGATACTGATGGAGAGGAGGAATGATGAATTCCTCCGGTAATTAGGTAGAACCCCATGCGAGAGTTCTAAACCTAATTATCTCCATCTATTTTTTAGTTATGATGAATAGGCCCCTATGACTGGTGGTCATATCTGTATACAGCAGGGAACATATATTTATGGGCGATTACCACACAAAGCGCCAGATTCAGAGGTAACTGCATGTAATTCCGATGTTCACGTAGTTGATCGATTATTTGCTACTGCGCATGTGCAAAATGTTCTGAAACCCGCTAAGGCGCATGTGTTACCCTGAGTGTACGCACATATGCGCTGTTGCGTATGAGACCGGCGGTATCAGAAATGGCGAGGAAAAACTATGGCCGTTCCTGGGGGGTAACTGGGTGGCCTGAAGTGAACCCAACAAAATCTGCAGCGTGGGCTTGTTATGGGAGTGTCTCAGGCGTGTCAGTGAAAGCGGCTGCGTTCTCAGACGCACAGCCACAGCGGCTGTTCAGATGGAGGCACTGCACCTGCCATAGGCCTGATGCAAGTGTCCATCGTGCATGCAACAGTGCGCCGATGGTGGAGTGTCAAGAATTGAGAATCATCGGCGGTGTTACAGTGACCAGAGTCGCTGTAAGTGAGCGTTTCAGTGCTTGCCCATTCAGGTACACGCTAGTATACGAGGGGAAGGCTGATACTCCGCAAACAAACGCACCAGCAGCTGCAACTATGTGCAGCCTATCAGCCCAAAGGCTGATGGGGATTATTTACATTTATATTTTGTCCATTTGAGATCTAGTGGAATCTGATTGGGTTTTATTGGCACAGAACAATGTTTAGTTTGTGTTGTTAGCAGGAGTTAAACAAGGTAAGTGAACACGGTGTTATTTAGTGCACATATGGGACCGTACAGGTAAAACATGACCTATTGTAGTGAGAGTATTTGTGGATATTATGGTTACTTACTCACAGGAGTGCCTAAGAAAGGGAAAACCAGGGGCTAACTTGGTCCTGGATCCCAGTCCGCGATGAAGATAAATTCCTGAAAGATTCGTCCTCTTGGTATGAATCTTTTGTAAGTCCTTAACACAGACTGCTTAACACCAGTGGCTTTTGATAAAGGTACACATTACCGAAACGCGTTAAGCAGTGTGGGTTAAGGTCTTACAAAGGACCCATACCAAGAGGATGAATCTTTCAGGAATTTATCTTCACCAGTAAAAAGGGTGGCAAAAAGGTAATATTGGGCATATAATTCTAATACCCATCATATCCAGCTCAATGCCCATAATTTACAACACAATACCACCATGCAAACATCTCAATACTAATATACTGAGCAGTATATAACTGTTATATACCAAGTGATAGCAACATGATGTAACATGCTCAGTTATGTTTCAAAACTATACTATGTAAAATGCCCAGCATGCTCAGTTATGTTTCAAACCTATACTATGTAAAAGGCCCAGATGTACCAAGCAAGATGGCCACTACTTGCCCAGTATTCGTGCCCAACTAAATGCTTTTTGTTGTGCCTAATAATATATAAGGATGTATGCCCAGATACATGAAAAGGGGTCATCAATTATCTTCCAGATCAAACTTCTGCAATGTCCTCCCTCCATTGGTTTTGAGATTGTGTGGGCTTCTCTAAATTTCCCAAGTCACATGATGAGGTATGAGGATAGAACAAGTTTCTTATTGGTCACCAGTAGGGATCATATACGGAATCAGTATGTAATACCGCCCGGCAGTTCTAATCCCGACAGCGGAAGCCCGACAGGGGTGAAGATCCCGATCGCTTTGAGGTAAGTACCGCTAACCTTACCAGCTACCGTAAGCCTAACCTTCCTTTAGGGGTGCCTAACCCCAACCTCCCCCCTAGTGCCTAAACCTAACCCCCCCTTCCCCTCAGCCTAAACCTAAGTCTCCCAGGGAGGTGCCTACCCCTAACCTCCCCCCCCCGGGTCTGCCTAACCCTAACCCCCCTTCCCCTAGCCCAACCCTAACCCTAAGTCCCCCCGGGAGCCCTAAAACCTAACCCCCCCGCGCGGTTGTCCGCGCCCAGCTTACCTTCGTTCGGTATGCCGGGCGTCGAGCTCCCGGCGTAGGTCTAATGACAGGCGTCGGGATTTCGACGCCTGCCATTTGTACCTTGCCGGGATTTCACAGTCGGGAAGCCGGCGGTCGGCATTTCGACCATCGTCTTCCTGACTGCATCCCCCATATATAAGCAGTGATGCTAAATAAAGTAGTACTCAGTGGGTGATTGTAACTGAGTCCAAAACAACTTTAAACATTATGCCCATATACACTCACCTGTGTCACCCATGAGATCACTGATATTGGTGTCAAGTTTTCCCATTTCTTTATCACATAGTGAAACGGTGCTACTGTTTCTGTTACTCCTGGATGTATTCCCTTTAAAAAGGTAGAAACAAAAGACAAAGGATCTCAAAGCTGTATTAATAAAATAATTCTTCTAGTTCTGATTTTATGTCTTCTTTCGCTTTCCTGTAAATCTGCTACTTTCAGCTCCAATTTGATGGATTTTCATTCAGTTGCTCACAGTAGGATAAATGTGTGGCTTGATCTCTAATAAGTGTTGTCAGTGGTGTCGTCGGGTACAGTCATTTTCGCTGCTACCTTTAGATCAGTTTGGAGCCCTGGCAGAGATACTTGGAATCAGAGCAAATGGAGACTCGTTGCACACTAAGCCGGTCCCTCAAAATCAAGTCCGTTGATGAGTGGGTAATTTTCAGTCATCTAGACACTACACCTCGTTTTTCAGCTATAACCAGTCTACAATTGCCTAGGCGGCATGGCAAACCACAAGCGTGCAATTATGCATACACACCGCACAATATGCACCGTTTATTGTTCCAATTTACCCGGAAGCGACAAATCGTGCAGGCTTCGTGGTATTGTGTACCCAGCCTTAGGGGGTCAATCTTATTAGGTGCGAATTGCAAATAGCGAGTTTGTTTCTTGAAACTCGCAGACTTCGCAGCGAAGCGCGCTCCCGAGAATTCTCTAATCCAATTAAAAATGCCTATTCGCACTACTCGCAGCGGAGGGGTGCGAATTGACTGCCATATGAAATTTGAGAGAAATGCATGAAAATGTGGGGAGACCATACTGGACCCCCCAAAATGGATAATTTCGTTAGCAGGACCGTATAGAAGGCTGTTTGTGGGCATTAGGAAGGTACTGTAGTTTTTTAAATGGTGTCAAATGGCTGATTTGTGTTGTTTTTTTTTGAAAATGCAAGAAAATTATAAAAGAACAAACTTTTTTCGTTTAATTTCAAACGAATTAAATGAAAAATGCAAAAAAAAGTAGGAAAAAGGGTGATTTTGGTGTACTTTGAGGGCACCTTGAAAAAATGTAAAAAACAATTAGAAAAACAATTATTTTTCAATTAAAAAATTATTGTAATTAAATTTGGGGTGACTTAACTAACAAAATTTTGAGGTAATTTGAGGAATTTTTTTTTTTTACCCCAAAAAATGACATGTAATTATTGGACTAATTAAGCTAACTGGAAACTTCCAAATGCCTAATTAGTCATTAGGGGGGGTGTCCAAGGGGTTCAGCACAACCTTAAAATAAAGATTTTCCTTTCCATCTCTCACCCTCAGGGAGGTGTGAGTGGAAAGTTGCGAATTCAGTCTGACTGATTCAGTGCGAGTTGCTAGTTGGATTGCAAAATGAATTCAGTATGTGAATTCGAAGTGAAAATAGCAACTCGCACCTCGCAATTCGCACCTAATAGGATTGACCCCTTAGAACAAATACAGTTTGCAGGTCATAGACTCCTGCAAACTGTTTTCCCCATCTATTTGAGATGCCAATAGGGCAGACACATAGTTTTCACCCTCCAGGATTAATTGAAGCCCTGATGAACTGGGTTGTACTCTCATTGGTCACAAAGCTCTCATCCTAAGCATCCATCTTGGCTCATGGACAGCCGCAGCCTTGTGATTGAATCTGGCTATCCTATTGGTTCAAAGTAGCACAGCACAGAGTCTTGTCTTGGAACTCATTTGGATGTGAATGTGAAGGTAAATATCCAAGCCCATATTTAGTAGTGCCAAGGTGGAGAGGGGGGCAAACAGCCTGGACTGGCTAAATAGACAGGGGGCTTAATTATTCTCTGCAACCCCAAGTACAAAAACTGAAAGCAAAGATCAGCAAAGCCCCATGTAGGTATTTCTCTGTGTATTCCATCTGTCTATATCATCGCTATGCTACCTCTTAGTGGTGTGTAATACCTTTTTTAAGAGCTATTATTGAGCAATAACTACTCTTTCTAAAGATCCTTCTCCACCCTTGCAGAACACCTATTATCTGCTCAAATCCTGTGATCTGCAGATAAGAGCTAACACTCTAATTTGTCTCCTGGGTGTCTTGTGTTGAACCCAGAGTCCACACTCTGTCTGCTACCCTGCTGTCCTGTCCTGTCCTGAAGGCGGGAAGCCACTTCCCTGAGATAGGCAGAACTAAGGAAACTACGTGTCACAGGAGTCCTACAGCAAGAGGCACAGGTTACGTAAAAACGATGACCATACGCCTTTCAGCAACGGCTCTAACAGAGAATCTATTTTTACTTTCTAAAACTCTGGTCCCCAGGTTGCCTTGGCTACCAAATTATCATCCAGCAGTGGAATGGTATCCAGGTCAAATTCTTGTTAGATGAATTTCTGCTTGTAAACTCTGTTTTTCTATTCTACCTCCTGTGCAGCTCGCTGGTACGAATACACCAAATATCTTTTGCAAATTTGTGGAAAGTCTTATCCACATCATTGTACTTACCAAGCATATGTGTGGGACTATCTATAGGCTCATCCTTTTCTCTTTCCCAAGGCTCAGTCATAGCTTATGTGTAGTAAGACAAATCTACAGAATAATACATGTTTATTATCTGGCATATCAGTAGTCCTCTTTGTCCAGGTAAAAGACCAATCTGTGATATTATGTATTAATTAGTGAGTCAATAAAAATCGTCATCAACTGCTTTCCTTATAATTGCCAAATTGTCCCCAGGTGTATATTAACAACCAATTAGATTCTATTTATCATTTATCTAGCACCTTCTAGAAGATAATAGCTAGAATCTGATTGGTTGCCATGGGCAACATCTCCACTTCTAAAAACTCCTGCTTTAGTAAATCTATCCCCCAGGGATTTTGCTGGTCTTCAGGGTCCTTATAAATTTGTCACATATGAGGATGGGATGGCGTTTACTACTCAGTACTGTTCCACTATATCTTGTAGTATACTTTATACATATGCAATGCAGTTGTTTTCCTGAACTTAAATTACTAAAGTCTGTCACAATGTCTTCTTTCAGATGAGGTCTATCTCATGACCTTCATGTACTTTGCCAACATGAAAAGATCGTACATCTATGCGGCAAACTGCAAAAAGGTATTTTTGATCAACCTTGAGTCTCTATTCTTAAGATTTCTCAGCTTTGCTAATTACTATCCTCTTTTTATCATCTTAGGGACAGGAGCCAGGAGCAAACATCAAAGAAAGCCACTATAGATGAAGGTTTAAAACTCATTCAAACTGTATATGAAGACGATTGTTGTATAAAAACTGCGGAATTGGTCAAAAGTGGACCTCATCCCATGAATATAAACCAACCAGCCTGCAGTAGAGATTATCATGATGTAGAGCAAGGAGTTATCCAGAGACCTATGAAATAGTGTAATCATAATAACTGGATAATATCAATGACAGAAAGAAGTAGCAAGTCTTTTTAAATTGTAGCTTTATTCGTGCGGGGTTTGACGAAGATTAAAATCTTCCTTATCCTACTGGTTACAAAAGGATTTTCATGATCTGCAGATGTGAGCACAAAGCTGGGGTGTTGGTTAAAAAAGGGTAATAAAATCCAGGTCTCTCTGTACATAGGAGTAAATTCTGCTGATTATCACCTAATGTCAAAATGAATGAATCTTTATTGAGCGGAACTGAAAGAAAATGAGAGTGTGGTTTGCACTGGGCTGATAAGAAATCTTCCTGTCAGTTTGGAGGGATGAACACAAACGTCTGCACTCAGTTTAATCCTCTCTAAAATGTATTTCACAAGAAGCTGTTGCACTAGGGGAGCAGTAGATGTTTTGTAGGACATGATATATTAGTAATAATGATTATAGCTATATAGCGTTTTGCAACCTTGGGATTTAAAGCACTGGATAGAGCGTAATAAAAACCAATTAGATAGCTATACAAGATTTGTAAGCACTGATACAAAAGTGCTAACTGAGCAAGCAGGGATACATTGCTAGATTACATCATACTTAGGTTCCCTTGGGTAAGTGAAGAGTTTTATGAAGGTAAATTATAGGTAACTACCAAAAGGAGAAACTGAGCCTACTTATTAAAATGACATTTTTTATTAGGGCTAGAAAAAAAAGTCGTTTTTGCAGCTATACGTATGTGTGTGTCTATATATATATATATATATATATATATATACACACCAGTCAAGCATAACATAAAACCACTGATAGGTGAAGTAAGATCAGAGCAACTTTGACAAAGGCCAAATTGTGATGCTAGACGACTGGGTCAGAGCATCTCCAAAATGGCAGGCCTTGTGGGGTGTTCCCGGTATGCTGTGGTTAGTACCTATTAAAAGTAGGGGTAAGCGGGTTCGGATTTCTGAAATCCGAACCCCCCCGAACCCCCCGATCCGAGGCCAATCCGAGTCAGGCTCGACTTTTCCCGCCTGACTTGGATCTGAAATCGAGGCAAAACGTCATCATCCCGCCTTCCGGGTCTCGCGGGTTTTGGATCCTATATAAGGTACCCGCGTCGGCGCCATTTTCTCACTCGGCTGTGGACAGTGAAGAGGGAGGGTGGGAGTTAGGGCTGGCTGGGCTGTGTAGTGTAGTGTAGTGCAGTGTAGTGTTGTGCTGTGCTGTGCTGTGCTGCGCTGTGCTGCTGTTGTCCATAGGGGCTGTGTCCACTACTTCAAAGTCCATAGAGGCTGGCTGGACTGTGTTGTGCAGTCAGTTGTCCATAGGGGCTGTGTCCACTCCAAAGTCCTGTGCAGTGTCCCAGTCCTAAAGGGGTGATGTAGTGTTGTCCAGGGGGTGCTCCCCCCAAGTGCAAAAAAAAAAATATTTTTTCTGTGTTTGTGAATTGTGTGCACTGTGGCTGCACGTGCATCAACAAAGGAGCAGCGCCAAGCGTGCGCCTGTGTCCCATAAGTAAAAGGCCGGCTGGCTTGTCCGTTAAAGGGTGCTGTAACCCCCAAAGGGCACTCCAAACAAAATAAAAAAATATATTTTTTGTGTTTGTGAATTGTGTGCGCAGTAGCCGCACGTGCATCAACAAAGTAGTGCCAAACGTGCGCCTGTGTCCCATAAGTAAAGGGCCGGCTGGCTCATTTCTTAAAGGGTGGTGTAACCCACAAAGTGCACTACTCTCCAGCAAAAATAAAAAAATATTTTCTGTGTTTGTGTGCGCCTTAGCCGCACGTATATATCAATATAACATAAATGGAGGACCAAAGTTTCTCCGATAAAAATAAAATAGGGAAAGATCAAGAACCACTTCCTCCTAGTGCTGTTGCTGCTGCTGGGAGTTGTTCATCATCCCAGAGAGGAAGTAGGAACACCACTACTTTTACTAAACAATTGACCCTCCAACAGTCCCTAGCGAGGAGGATGAAGTACGACAGCAGTCATCCTGAAGCAAAACGTATAACTGAGGCCTTGACTGCTATGTTGGTGTTAGACGTGTGTCCGGTATCCGCCATTGGTGCAGTGGGATTTAGACAATTGATGGAGGTAGTGTGTCCCCGGTTCCAAATCCCATCTAGATTCCACCTGCATCCTCAAAGCAGCAGCGACAAGCGTGCGTCTGTCTGTTAAAGGGTGGTGTAACCCTCAAAGTGTGCTCCACAAACAATAAAAAAATTCTTCTTTTTTTTCTGTCTTTGTGAAATGTGTGGGCTGTAGCCGCACCTGCATCCTTAAAGCAGCAGCGACAAGCGTGCGTCTGTCTGTTAAAGGGTGGTGTAACCCTCAAAGTGCGCTCCACAAACAATAAAAAAATTATTCTTTTTTTTCTGTCTTTGTGAAATGTGTGGGCTGTAGCCGCACCTGCATCCTTAAAGCAGCAGCGACAAGCGTGCGTCTGTCTGTTAAAGGGTGGTGTAACCCTCAAAGTGCGCTCCGCAAACAATAAAAAAATTCTTCTTTTTTTTTTCTGTCTTTGTGAAATGTGTGGGCTGTAGCCGCACCTGCATCCTTAAAGCAGCAGCGACAAGCATGCGTCTGTCTGTTAAAGGGTGGTGTAACCCTCAAACTGCGCTCCACAAACAATAAAAAAATTCTTCTTTTTTTTCTGTCTTTGTGAATTGTGTGGGCTGTAGCCGCACCTGCATCCTCAAAGCAGCAGTGACAAGCATGCGTCTGTCTGTTAAAGGATTACATCGGTGACAGCATCCAAGTAGGCATGTCAGACAGTCCGTACCTGTACTGGCAGGAAAAAGAGGCAATTTGGAGGCCCCTGTACAAACTGGCTCTATTTTACCTGAGTTGCCCCCCCTCCAGTGTGTACTCCGAAAGAGTGGTTAGTGCAGCCGGGAACCTTGTCAGCGAAAGGCATAGGAGGTTGCTTCCACAAAATGTGGAGAAGATGAAGTTCATAAAAATGAATTATCAGCTCTTCCAGGGAGACCAGCCTCCAGAACGTACAGAGGGACCTGTGGTTGTGGATTCCAGCGGGGACGAATTAATACTCTGTGAGGATGAGGATGTACACAACACTGAAGAGGGTGAGGAATCGGTGGATGAGGAGGATGAGGTTGACATCTTGCCTCCGTAGAGCCAGTTTGTGCAGGGACAGATTAATTGCCAGCTTGTTTTGTGGGGGTCCAAATGAACCAATCATTTCAGCCACAGTCGTGTGGCAGACCCTGGCGCTGAAATGATTGGTTTGTTAAAGTGTGCATGTCCTGTTTATACAACATAAGGGTGGGTGGGAGGGCCCAAGGACAATTCCATCTTGCACCTCTTTTTTATCTTTGCATTATGTATAGTTTGGGGCCTAGTTTTTCAAACTACCATCCTGTCTGCCACTGCAGTGTCACTCCTAGATGGACCACGTGTTTGTGCCGCCCACTCGTGTCGCTTAGCATAGTCATCCAGCTACCTCGGTGCAACCTTTTGGACATAAAAACACTATTGTGAGGTGTGAGGTGTTCAGAATAGACTGGAAATTAGTGGAAATTAAGGTTATTGAGGTTAATAATAGCATAGGAGCAGAAAAACCCACAAATTCTGTAATTTTAGCTGTTTTTATGATTTAAAAAAAAAATAAAATACAGATCCAAAACATAAAACCCAGAACCCAAAACACGGAAGGGTGGTTTTGGCAAAACCAATCCAGATCCAAAACACGAAGAAAGATCCAGATCCAAAACCAAAACACGAAAAGTGGCCGGTGCACACCCCTAATTAAAAGTGGTACAAGGAAGGATAACCGATAACAGGGTGAGGGACCCAAGGCTCATTGATGCGTGCGGTGTGTGAAGGCTAGCATGTCTGGTCCTACCCCACAGAAGAGCTCTGTGGCACAAAGTGCTGAAAACGTTATTGCTCGACCACTGACATCCGGGTCCCCCTCCCCATGTCTCCTCGCGGCGCCGAGTCGAGCCACCGTGGACATCTGCTGAGCCCGGAGAACTGCGCAATCTCACGAGAGCGCAGTAACCCGGAAGTCTTGCAGGACATCTGTGAGGATACTGCATCCCAGCCAGCACGTGCTCTGCGCACTTGTGCTGACATCCATAGCGGAGCAGAGGACCAGAGACCGCGACGAGGACGGAGCAGAGGACACCACTCACCTGAAGGTGAACAAGAAAGGATCCCGAGGGTACGTATGTGCACCTGGGGGATACGGGACGCCGCCCCACCAGACATATACTGCGTAGATAGACTTAATATTATATACCAGTCGGATCCACGCTCATACTACTGGTACTACATACTGGACCCGCATTAATACTGGAGTACGTGAAACTAATCTATTAATTCCTACTATACCAGGTCCAGTGCAAACATCTCCTGATTCGCGCACTAGAGACTCATAACAGTGTATAGAAGACTGTACTAATATCGCATCTGGTATTGCATATTCATTTGACTATCTTTACCATCGCATTTGTTTTTTTGCATATCATCTCTACTATCACAAGGGCAATTGTGTCTCCTACCTTAACAATTAAAAAATATTTATTTAAACATAAGTATTCAGCATATTCATTAAGTGTAGTGCTGACCTCCACAAATATAATTTATGCATGGGGCTGCATAGCTGCAGACGGGTCAGAGTGCCCATGCTGAGCCCTGTCCATCACTGAAAGCACCTACAATGGGTACAAGAGCGTCAGAACTGGACCATGGAGCAATGGAAGAAGGTGGCCTGGTCTGATGAATCATGTTTTCTTTTACATCATGAGGATGGCCGGGTGCACATGCATTGTTTGGAATCGGTATGTAATGCCGCCGGATGTGTTTCCGGCGGATGTAATACCGACGCTGGAAGCCCGAACAGTGGAGATCCCGACTGGGGCTGGTAAGTACCCTAACCCTCACCTCTCTCACCCTTAACCCTCCCTTAGTGGTGCCTAACCGTAACCCCCACTTCCCGCACCCTAAACCTAACCCTCCTGGGGGGTGCCAAACCCTAACCTCCCCCGAGTGGTGCCTAACCCACCCTTCCCCTAGCCTAACCCTCCCCCAAGGGGTGCCTAACCCTGAGTCCCCCCATGAGTGCCTAAAACTAACCCCCCCCCCTGTGGCTAACAGCTAACCTCACCTTCGTTCGGGATGCTGGCTATCAGGATTTTCAGCATCGGGATTTAGACGCCTATCTTTAGTGCCGACGGCCGGCATTTCAAGTGGTGGTAAGTTAACCGCATCCCCATTGTTTACCATGGGAAAGAATGGCACCAGGATGCACTATGGGAAGAAGGCAAGCCGGAGGAGGCAGTGTTCTGCTGGGAAGCCTTGTGTCCTGGCATTCATGTGGATGTTACTTTGACACATAACACCTACCTAAACATTGTTGCAGACCAAGTACACCGTTTCATGACAGTGGCCTCTTTCAGCAGCATAATGCACTCGGCCACACTGCAAAAATTGTTCAGGAATAGTTTTAGAAACATGTCAAAGAGTTCAAGGTTTTGACTTGGCCTCCAAATTCCCCAGATCTCAATCCAATTGAGCATCTGCAGGATGTGCTGGAAATACAAGTCCGAGCCATGGAGGCCCCACCTCGAAGCTTACAGGACTAAAAGGATCCGCTGCTAACGTCTTGGTGCTAGAAACCACAGGACACCTTCAAAGGTCTTGAGGAGTCATTGATGGTCAGCTGTTTTGGCAGCACAAAGGGACCTACAGTACAAAATATTAGGCATGTGGTAGCCTGTTTAGACATTTTAAGAAACTTTCTAAATCAGGATCTATGGGGCTGATTCAGAGATTTACGTTGAATCGATATTCAAGGAAATATCTGATATTCAAAAAAATCAGCATCGGATCAACATACGTTTAATCCAATGCTGTGTCTTCCGACGCAGGAGCGGATCAGAGAAGCAAATTTTAAGATGTTTAATCACTGCAACATTTGTTGCAAAATATGCGTATGTGTTCAGGATTCAAATATGCAGCTGTAGATTGTGCACAAGCGTCAAACAGGCAATTGATAGATGTTTTATTCAGCATATTTGTACATTTTGTAAATAACATGGAGCATTACCAACAAGATTCTGGAAGAACGTAAACTGTGACAACAAAGACAGATTACAACACAGACAATTTAAGAGACAGCGCCACCTTCTGTCCCTTCAGTACAGCTTCTCAAACATACTTAACCTGTAGCTGTTGCTACACTCCAAATAACACTATCATATATGATTGGCAATTGGGAGAGCAAGGTTGCTCCTACTCACCGAAGAGTAAATAAGTGTAGCTGTGGATAGTCTAGTAGTGGCTGGTAGTACAGACATCATCTAGGACATGTGCTTACAATTGACTGACCTTGTGCAAGGCAGCAGTCAGCTGGAATACTGTTGGTTAATGTAAAGTGATATTGTACATTCTCAGTTCCAGGAGGTAATCCATCTTCCTGAAATATAGCATCAAGTAGTACTTTCAAGCTTGAAAAGGAAGATTCCTCGCTCACATTTGTTCTGTAGATTAGAAGCTGTGCATGGAGCTTTATACCACCCCCTGCTTTCCCCATTTCTGCATGAATGGATAAAACTACACCGAGATCTTCTAATTACCAAGGTGATTTCCATGTAATTTACTGTGCAGAATTCTGTAACTGCAAGAATATGATTTGTCTTCTATACTTATAAAGGGCAATTTTATCATATTCATCACGCTAGGCCAAATGCCATATATTTGTATGTACACGGTGCCTGCTGACATAATACTATCATTGTACAACCAGCCTACATTTCTGTGTATCTGTCTATAATTCTCACACTAGGATTTACATACAGTGAATATGATTTGGGTACACTGGATTCATTACACCGGTGAACTACTTTCAATGTCCTTTTGAGGGTTATGTCTCCAGACTGTGATATCATTCCTAGCCAGACATGATTCTCTGGATTTACAATTTATCGTGAGCGCTGCTGCTCGACTATTTTTTCCATACAAAACATACTGTAACGCGGCTCTTTCAGTCCCTACATTGGCTGCCGGTACTTTACCGGATCCAATACAAAGTAGATTTACTGTCATGCAAAGCCATGAACAACACTACACCAACATAAGTCTCTTCCTTTGTCTCAGAATATCGCCTGTCTCTAAAAACCTCCGCTCTGCACATGATTCGCGTCTTTTCCGCAGCCACATCGGTGTCTTATGCTAATGCCGTGAACGACTTCTTCAGAACTGAGACGCCTCTTGCAGCGTCTTGCATCTGTGGAAACGCGTTTCAGTGAGTCTTTAGGTGCACCATCCAAACTTCCATCGGCCCAATGGCAGGTGCAGTTTCTCTCTGAATGGGTGTGATACAAATGGTCGACCATGAAATGGTCGACAATGATTTGGACAACACCAAATGGTCGACATGAAAAAGCTAGACAGTACAGAATGTCGACAAGTACAAAAGGTTGACAGGTTCAAAAGGTCAACATGTATATGGTCGACACGGGAAAGGTCGACACCTTTTTTTTGCTAACCCTAATTTTACCCAGACCCTCCTCTTGGTGCCTAATCCCAACTCTCCCTCCTAGTGCCTAACTCTAACCCTTCGGTAAGTGTCTAACCCTAACTGTCCCTCCTAGTACCCAACTCTCCGGTAAGAGCCTAACTCTAAACTTAACCCTCCCCTTGGTGCCTAATCTTAACCGTCCCTCCTAGTGCCTAACCCTTACTCTCCAGTAAGTGTCTAACCCTAACCCTCTGGTAAGTGCATAACCCTAAAAATGTTTTAAAAAACTGTGGTCGACCATTTCTATGTCGACCATTCCCACACGGACCTTTTCTCCGTGTCGACATTCTTCAGTGTTGACCTTCTGGTGTTGACCAAATCATTGTCGACATTTTAATTGTCGACCTTTTGTATGGAACTCGTCTGAACATCGCATCCTGTGTGAATGCCGTATGTAGATGCAGCCGCTGTCAGCATCATGCCCGCCACCCCGTCACCTCCCAGGAACGCTCACTAATAACCACGCTCGTTCTGCGTCTCAGTGCAGTAAAAATCGTGATGCACGCACAGTACTTCAAACATGGTCCGACTGTGCTCATAGCGCGCGTCTCAGAATCAGGCCCTCAATGTCTGCTCTCATATCGGGTAACTGAAGATCTTTTCAGGCTGCTCTCACTCGCACAAGAACCTTTCCTCTCACCTCCAATCCTTCAAGCGTTCCCTGAAAAGTCATCTCTTCACATACCTTATCAAATTCCTGAACCACTCACTTCACCTCATACATTTATTCTTTTTCTAGTTTCAAACAACCCTCAGCATTGCTTTGTGACCTCATAGCACTACAAACACGGTCATATTAACGCCTGAGGGGCCCCTGCTCAGAGCAGCGGTTCCCGCATATACTTTCCCTGCGCCAGTAGCAGGTCCATCCTCCTCCGTGGCGCCATCTTTCACTACACAGCTTCATCTTCCCAAAGATGTCACTCGGAAGATGGCGCCGTAGAGTAAAAAGGGAGCCACTTGCCGGCACAAGGGAATTATAACTCTGGATGCAGGGTGTGTGGTGCGGTGCCTTCTGGTCTCAGGGGCCCATAAACACTACATGCCCTGCACCCATTGTAAATACGCCTATGCCTAGAAAAACAATTTTTCCTATTACAATCTGGCTGGATGAAAAAGCAATAAGTGGCACATACCCTCATGTATCAAAAGTCTATTATCTGATATATTGTAAGCTTACAGGAATCGCCCTCTTACCATCTTGACTGCCTGTAGTACTCATGGGATGCTTCCGAGTCACGCGCAGGTCGGCCATAAATGTGGCCGCATTGCATGCTCAGAAATAAATGCAGATCTTCGCCTGCATTCAGAGTAGCATGTATCTATGCGGCCATAACACCCCCCATCCAACCACCTGTGACAGCAGCCATCATCACTGATGCAAGAGCCCACAATTCGGTTGATACGGCCACGGGACACTTATACTGCATGCGAGCACCCTGTTGCTGTCCTGTTACACCCACTCAGCCACAAGTGGGATTTAACTGAGATCCGTACGTCTCCTGCTTGTTGCACACGCTTGGCTCGGATGCAGTCGCGTAGTTGCTAAAGATCGCAAGATTCACCCGCAAAACGGACTTTTACCCAACTCAGAATTAGCAATCCAGTCTCATTGTATTGCCACTATATTAATTGTTAACAAATGTACCCCGGCTTAACAATTGCAGTTTGTGATGCGGATTACAGGAGTAAATGACACAAACATATGATGTAAATGACCTCAGTTTTCCTGATGGATTTATTGCTACTCATTAGTATAAGTTCCCGTAATTAAGCAGAGAATTATTGAGAAATGCATTGAAGAATGAGTTTTTGCACATAAATAGAACTAACGTACACATGGGATTTCGTGAGAGACCCCGGCTGGAATAGATGAATTGCTCATGGGAAATAATTTCTTCAGTTCTCTCTTGTTCCAGAAAATGTTTTAATGTCTCATTATGGCTGTCCCCCTCCCTTGTCTCTGTAGCCGCGACCTTTCCAGAGGCTACGGGCAGCCGCCTGCACCGCGGCGCCAATTACAGCATCTCTCGCAGAAAGGAGAAAGCGTCTCTCATGCTTTTTTGGAGCAAAGCCGGTTTCCCGATACAAGCCCTACTAGTTGAACTGTTTTCTTTTGCAGAGGTTGGAGGCTGCTTGCTGAAAAAGAAAAGATTAAAGATTGTCGCCTCCTTTCTCCCACCGCTAGCGAGGTTTAACCCTGTCAGTGGCACCAGAGCTTTGTTACCTGTGCGTATGCCAGATCTTGTCGGAATTACTTACAGCTGTCTATCTCACATTGGGGTCTATTCAGCAAGAGTGACCATGTTGCCCACAATATTATCAGGCAACATCGTCACGATTTTTTATCAATTATAAATATTTATGGCCCCTATTTAGCAATATTTTTTGCAGAGACAGAGGTTATGGTAACAAGCTGTCCCTGCGATGTTACAGAAGGCATCGTTTTCAGTTTCCAAAAACAATCCTTCTGTTTCTGCTCCTGCACATGTTCAGTCATGCGCTCGGGAACTGTCTCCATCCCTGCTTTGCGGTGACCGCTCACGGGTAAGTACAACTCCAGCTTGTCCAAATAAATTGACATGTGTATACAGGCTTTATATTCGTCTGTATACATGTATATTTATGTATATATACATTTTAAATATAAAAGCAAATAAATATAAATGTATACAGGCTAATATAAAGCCTGTATACACATGTCAATCACTTTCAGTAGGTTTAACAGGCTCTAATTGCAGTGGCGTAACTAGGGAATTTGGAGCCCAGGGCAAATCTATAAATGGAGCCCCCCAACCCTATGTGCGCGCGCCTAGGGTGCGCACACCGAAAAATGGGCGTGGTCACTTAAAAATGGGATGTGTCAACATGACACACACCCCTTTCTCGTCACTCTGAACATTCTGTTCCATTCCATATGCACCTTAATGCAGTGCCCCTTATACAGTCCCCCCTATGCAGTAGTGCCACCAGTAGTGGTCCCCCTTATGCAGGCCCCCAGTAGTGCCCCTTATACAGTATCCCTAGTATGTAATGTCCCCAGTAGTGGTCCCTCTTATGCAGGCCCCCAGTGGTGCCCCTTATACAGTACCCCCAGTAATGGTCCCCCTTATGCAGTGCCCCATATAGTGGACCCCTCTATGCAGTGCTCCAAGTAGTGGTCCCCCTTATGAAGGCCCCCAGTAGCTGTCCCACATATGCAGGCCCCAAGTAGTGATCCCCCTATGTAGTGCCCCCAGTAGGGTCCATTATACATTGCCCCCAGTAGTGGTCCCCCTTATGCAGGCCCCCAGTAGTGGTCCCCCCTATCCAGTGCCCCTTATATAGTGCCCCCAATAGTGGTCCCCCCAGTGCAGTGTCCTTTGTGTCCCCAGTAGTAAGCCCCTTATATAGTGCCCCCAGTAGTAGTCCCTCCCTATGCAGTGCCCTTTATATAGTGCCCCTAGTAGTAGCCCCCCCCATGGAGTGCCCCCAGTAATTTGTCCCCCGATGCAATGCCCCCCATAGTGCCCCCAGTAGAGGTCCCCCCCTGTAGTGCCCCCAGTAGTAGTCCACTGCTCCCGCCACCGTCCGCATGTCAGTCCTCCTGGGCTGGCGCGCTCTGCATTATGACGTCATGGTGTCTCTCCAATTACCCACTGCAGGAGCCGAAAGGCTGAGCTCATTAGTGAGCTCCAGCCCGGCTCTTGCAGTGGGCGCAGCAGCAGCAGCCAATGAGTCTGTCTGACTCTCATTGGCTACTGATTAACACAAACATCGCACTAGACTGAGCATGCCTCCCACCCACCGCCTGGCGGTTTTGGGTAAGTGCTCAGGGGGAGGGTAGGGGTTTGGCTGTGCAGCACAGGACGGCACTGGGCGCAGGGACTCACTGCGGTCGGCACTACACTGGCTAACTAGGACGGGCCGGTACCATGGCCGGCGGCGCCCCCCGCGCCGCTAGTCCCACAGCGCCAAGGGCACAAGCCCCCGTGGCCCTACCCTAGTTACACCACTGTCTAATTGGTCTTACCTGCTGGCGGTCACCGGGAAGCAGGGACGGAGACCGGGGCGGTGTTACAGGATGCAGCAGGGACTTATGGAAAAAATTTCCCTTTGTCCCTGCAGTTTTCGGGTAATTTAATGCATTTTCTTCATATAACGCCATTCTGACATGGCGTTATATAAAGTAATGATTTGTATTGTAATTTAACACTTTTTGCTATGATGAAATGCAAACAGCGTTAATGCACTGTAGAGATCAATGGCTGATCGGTACTCTGCGAGATGGGAATTAATGGAGAGATAATTGCGTTATCTTCTCCATTATCCCATTGCTGAATAGAGGATTTACATAAAAAATGTGGAAATCATAGTTTCCGCATTTTTTATGTAAAAAAGATCATTGCTAAATAGACCCCATTGGGCCATATTTATTAATTATCGGCTTTTAGACCCAATAATTATAATTTCTTATTGACACTCATTGCGGTAATAACTAACTAATAACTGAAAATATACCGTCCCTGCAATGTGTAAAAGTAAAGTGATTGCTGATGCCATCACTTTACTTTCAGTTTTGGGACTGTTACGCGCTACTGCGCATGTGTGGTCTGCTGACCGCACATGTACGAGGTGCAAGGTACTTTTTGTGCAATGTAGCCCATAGGCTACAATGGCTAAAGCCATCTAAAGATAGCGCTAGCTGTGGAGGCCAATCTCGCCACGTGAAGCGTGGTAAGCTTGGTTAATGTGACACCATAGCAGCTATGGGGGATGCTTTGTGGTCAGAAATGGAGGGACAGCACCAGATATCGGCAAATATGCCAGGATTCCTCCTTGTTAAATCCTGAGGATCCTTAATATTTGTGGGTACCTCCCCAATGAATATAGTATATATACAATTGGTCTGCACGTATCCAGGTTTCATGATCAAACTACTCATCCAATCTGTCATAGACAAGTGACAATCTCACAACTTACATCTAAAGATGTACCAAGCAGGATTGTTGTCACTAAAGACCCTCCAAGCAGGATTGCTGTCACTAAAGATGTACCAAGCAGGATTGCTGTCACTAAAGATGTACCAAGCAGGATTGCTGTCACTAAAGATGTACCAAGCAGGATTGTTGTCACTAAAGACCCTCCAAGCAGGATTGCTGTCACTAAAGATGTACCAAGCAGGATTGCTGTCACTAAAGATGTACCAAGCAGGATTGCTGTCACTAAAGACCCTCCAAGCAGGATTGCTGTCACTAAAGATGTACCAAGCAGGATTGCTGTCACTAAAGATGTACCAAGCAGGATTGTTGTCACTAAAGACCCTCCAAGCAGGATTGCTGTCACTAAAGACCCTCCAAGCAGGATTGCTGTCACTAAAGTCGTACCAAGCAGGATTGCTGTCACTAAAGACGTACCAAGCAGGATTGTTGTCACTAAAGACACACCAGGCAGGATTGTTGTCACTAAAGATGCCCCAAGCAGGATTGTTGTCACTAAAGATGTACCAAGCAGGATTGCTGTCACTAAAGACGCCCCAAGCAGGATTGTTGTCACTAAAGACACACCAAGCAGCAGGGGTGTATCTAGGGATCCAAGCACCCCTGGCAATGTAATGGACTGGCGCCCCCCCTATGCAGTGCCCCCAGTAGTAACCCTCCAGTAGGAATCCCCCTATGCTGCATTGCCCGCATTAGTTGCCCTCCCTATACAGTGCCCCCAGTAGTAGTCCCCCCTATACAGTGCCACCAGTAGTGGCCACCCCCCTAAATTACCCCCAGTAGTGGCCACCCCTCTAAATTACCCCCAATAGTGGCCACCTCTCTAAATTGTCCCCAGTAGTGGCCACCCATATACAGAGCCCCCAGTAGCAGGCAGGCACCCTCCCCATAAAGTGCCCCCAGTAGCGGCCACCCCTTATTTCAGTGCCCCCAGTAGTGGCCACCCCTATAGAGTGCCCCCAGTAGTGGCCTCCCCTATAGAGTGCCCCCAGTAGTGGCCACCCCTATACAGAGCCCCCTGTAGTGGGCACCCCCCCATAAATTGCCCCCAGTAGCGGCCACCCCCTATTTCAGTGCCCCCCCCTACACACACACACACACACACAAAGAAAATAAAAAAAACTTACCTGATCCTCGCTCCTGACGCGACCGCCGCTGTCCGCTCAGTCCCGCCCACTCTTCTCCTGCATGGGAGAGACATCATACGTCATGACGTCTCTCCCATCACATGCCTGCAGAGGGAGCCGGAAGATGGAGCTCATTAGTGAGCTCCAGCCGGCTCCCTCCATGGACGACGCAGCAGCTATTGAGAGTCAGGCAGACTCTCATTAGCTGGCTGCTATTACAAACACACAGCCGCTGCTGGCGGCTGCGTGTTTTTAAACTGTGTAGGGCAGACCGCTCTCACTGCGGTCTGCCCTACACTTGTGGGGCCGAGGGACTTGTCCACCCCTTGGCTACTGGTGGCACTGCCGGGTGGCACCCCCCCTTTGGTCGGCATCCCTGGCGAGTGCCATCCTGGCCAATGGGTTGATACGCCCCTGCCAAGCAGGATTGTTGTCACTAAAGACATACCAAGCAGGATTGTTGTTACTAAAGACGTACCAAGCAGGATTGTTGCCACTAAAGATGCTCCAAGCAGGATTGTTATCGCTAAAAATGCACCAAGCAGGATTGTTGCCACTAAAGATGCACCAAGCAGGATTGTTGCCACTAAAGACGCTCCAAGCAGTATTGTTGTCACTAAAGACGCACCAAGCAGGATTGTTGTTACTAAAGACGTACCAAGCAGGATTGTTGCCACTAAAGATGCTCCAAGCAGGATTGTTATCGCTAAAAATGCACCAAGCAGGATTGTTGCCACTAAAGATGCACCAAGCAGGATTGTTGCCACTAAAGACGCTCCAAGCAGGATTGTTGTCACTAAAGACGCACCAAGCAGGATTGTTGCCACTAAAGACGCTCCAAGCAGGATTGTTGTCACTAAAGATGCACCAAGCAGGATTGTTGTCAATAAAGACACACCAAGCAGGATTGTTTTCACTAAAGACATACCAAGCAGGATTGTTGTCACTAAAGACGCACCAAGCAGTATTGTTGTCACTAAAGACGCACCAAGCAGGATTGTTGTCACTAAAGACGCACCAAGCAGGATTGTTGTCACTAAAGACACACCAAGCAGGATTGTTTTCACTAAAGACACACCAAGCAGGATTGTTGTCACTAAAGACACACCAAGCAGGATTGTTTTCACTAAAGACGTACCAAGAAGGATTGTTGTCACTAAAGACACACCAAGCAGGATTGTTTTTACTAAAGACACACCAAGCAGGATTGTTGTCACTAAAGACACACCAAGCAGGATTGTTGTCACTAAAGACGCACCAAGCAGGATTGTTGTCACTAAAGACGCACCAAGCAGGATTGTTGACAACTAAACATGCACAAAGTGAACGTGTCAGTCCTCGCACAGTCAGACGCACGCTTGTACACCAGGTGAAGGGCTGTTACTAGCCTTAATATAACGTCACAGACGTGACTACGGCAAAAGGCGCTAAAGCGATCGCAGCAGAGCACAAATCAGAATCAGCCCCATTATGCAAAAAATAAGGAAATAATAGGTCAAGGTATACTTGGTACTCCAGACAACTATAAGAAATCTTAAAACACAGTAGAAAATGCACCAGCGCTTCACATACACTATTAAGGCTGCAAAAAAACTACATAGGAGAAGTCTCTATTCCTCCAAATAAAAGTCACACGAATATATAGAGATATAGTTCTTGCGCCACTAGAAAAAGTCACCAAATATTCCTCTGTAAAATATAAGGAATAGGTCCGATGATATCAGTCACCAACGTTTCTTGCACAATATTACTGTCTCAAATCTTCTTATGGCCCAGGATAACACTTTAATGAATATTCCAAAGATCATGTAAACGAGAAGAAAATAAAAATTTCTGTATGGTGAAGTACGTTTAGACAAACTTTATTTCCACATCAACATATAAAAACACAATCCAAGGATAGGGTAAAGATTAGCCGTGTACCGTATTATAGGGGTGTAGTCTCCTAGCACCCAAGCAAGCATAAGATGGTAAAACTCCACTACGTCTCCCGGGAATGACTCGTGGCCTTGCTTCAGTCTTGCAGATATCCCCCCACGGTACCAGTCACACACCAACGCGTTTCGACTCACCAATAATCAGAGTCTTCCTCAGGGTATGTGTGTCCTGTATGCCACTCACTTATATCCCCCTTACTGGTTTCTCATTGGGTAGGACAATAACCTTTCAATTTTGTCAGTCTTAATCTGTCAGATCAATCACTATCCTTAATCCACTAGGTACTTTTTCAGTTAACCTGTATATATTCATTTCTATAAATAAAATCAAATATTAAATATATAATCCACAAATATACTTAATTGCGTTCCACAGCTGGAACGCATAGTGCTTCCTGTTTCCTGATTCCCCATTATCCATTTACTTCCGGTCTGGAGTGCATATCGTTCCATATCCTGCTGTCAATCTAAAGTCACCATGGTGACAGCCTCAACATCCTGACGCTGCCATACCTCCATGGTCCTTACCTACTACTGTAGCTATCGGGAATGTACAACCGATAACGCTAGTCGCGCCTACCACATGATGCTAGTCACGCCCTCCACGTGACGGAAATACGTCACGTCCAGCATCCTGGATGAGCTTGTTGTTCCCAACCTCCTTGGAACGCAAACACAGAAAATTGCGTTCCACATACGGAGTGGGTAACCGGATCAGTATACTAATAGTCACCATAAATGTGCAAAAAGCAAAATAAATAGTGATACAGGCTGGTTACAAATACATATAAAGCTGCTACAGCTAAACTTAATACCGATTTTAAGGGACACTAAAACCATACCCAAATGGGTAGCCTCAACGTGCAGCACAGAATAAATATAATATATAGTAAAATACATGAATAATATATACTAATAAAAACAGATAAAAAAGTCCATAAACGATACATAACCATTAAAGAAACCACTTGAGCTCAAAGTCCATATTCAATCCATTAGGGGACAAGGTGCATAGGTCATAAATCCATTTCATTTCAACCTTGGCCAGATCATCACCTATATTTTTCTTTCGCCAATGATTGGTGACCTGACTAATGCCCATAACAAATTTAAGACTTTTAACGGAACATTCATGCAATTCTTTAAAGTGGTTGGAGACCGAGTGTTTCTCAAACCCTTTTTTTATATTTCTTAAATGTTCTGCCCAGCATTCCCTTAAAGGTCTTGAAGTGCGACCAACATATTGGAGTCCGCACTGGCATTCCAAAAGGTATATACAGTTTTTGCTGTTACAGGTAATAAAATCTTTAATCTTATACCTAACCTTGGTCACATTGGAAATAAAGGTTTCAACTTTACTTGATTGTCCCCTGTGGTTTCTGCACATCAGACAAAGTCCACATCTGTGGAACCCTGTCGTTTTAATTCTGCCCTCTCTCTTGTGTGGCACCGCACTCTTAACCAACTTATTTCTTATATTGGGTGCCCTCCTATACACGAACTTTGGCTTCTCTGATATGATGTATTTTAACAAAACATCCTTCCCCAAAAGATGCCAATGTCTCTTAATTATTTTTTCCACTTCCTTATATTGACTACTGAATGTGGTAATAAATGACAAATCACTGTTATTTCCCAACTTTTTCTCTCCTCCCCTGATCGGTAATAAATCATCTCTATTAACCTCTATCATCTCCTTGATAGGGCCTTCTATATCGGCACTTTTGTAGCCTTTAGAGAGAAATTAATTTTTTAAGGTTTCCGATTGTTCTTTAAACACTTGTATATCTGTGCAATTCCGACGGACCCTTCTTATTTGTCCTTTCGGAATGTTCTTCAACCATAACGGGTGATGATTACTACTCCAGTCAATATAGGAATTACTATCCGTTGGTTTATTAAAAGTTTTTGTTTTAAGGACTTTATCTTCTACATATAATACTAAATCTAAAAAATTGACACTCGAAAACACTACTGTTAAAAGTAAGAACAATATTAAAAATATTATCATTAAGATAGTTAAAAAAGACCTCCAATTCTGACTCACTACCTCTCCATATAAATAAAATATCGTCTATATAACGATACCATCTCACAATGTTGGGGGCAAGACTATTATTATTCCAAATTTTCTGGTTCTCCCAGTACCCCATGAAAAAATTTGCGTAAGACGGGGCAAACCGAGTGCCCATGGCAGTACCTTTACATTGTCCCTTAAAATCGGTATTAAGTTTAGCTGTAGCAGCTTTATATGTATTTGTAACCAGCCTGTATCACTATTTATTTTGCTTTTTGCACATTTATGGTGACTATTAGTATACTGATCCGGTTACCCACTCCGTATGTGGAACGCAATTTTCTGTGTTTGCGTTCCAAGGAGGTTGGGAACAACAAGCACATCTGGGATGCT
Organism: Taudactylus pleione; assembly: GCA_031769625.1. NCBI lineage: Eukaryota > Metazoa > Chordata > Amphibia > Anura > Myobatrachidae > Taudactylus > Taudactylus pleione. The sequence goes on along the minus strand of JAUIMM010000114.1, from coordinate 1,391,057 downwards.
GAACGTGACGTATTTCCGTCACATGGAGGGCGTGACTAGCGTCATGTGGTAGGCGCGACTAGCGTTATCGGTTGTACATTCCCGATAGCTACAGTAGTAGGTAAGGACCATGGAGGTATGGCAGCATCAGGATGTTGAGGCTGTCACCATGGTGACTTTAGATTGACAGCAGGATATGGAACGATATGCACTCCGGACCGGAAGTAAATGGATAATGGGGAATCAGGAAACAGGAAGCACTATGCGTTCCGGCTGTGGAACGCAATTAAGTATATTTGTGGATTATATATTTAATATTTGATTTTATTTATAGAAATGAATATATACAGGTTAACTGAAAAAGTACCTAGTGGATTAAGGATAGTGATTGATCTGACAGATTAGGACTAAGACAAAATTGAAAGGTTATTGTCCTACCCAATGAGAAACCAGTAAGGGGGATATAAGTGAGTGGCATACAGGACACACATACCCTGAGGAAGACTCTGATTATTGGTGAGTCGAAACGCGTTGGTGTGTGACTGGAACCGTGGGGGGATATCTCCAAGACTGAAGCAAGGCCACGAGTCATTCCCAGGAGACGTAGTGGAGTTTTACCATCTTATGCTTGCTTGGGTGCTAGGAGACTACACCCCTATAATACGGTACACGGCTAATCTTTACCCTATCCTTGGATTGTGTTTTTATATGTTGATGTGGAAATAAAGTTTGTCTAAACGTACTTCACCATACAGAAATTTTTATTTTCTTCTCGTTTACATGATCTTTGGAATATTCATTAAAGTGTTATCCTGGGCCACAAGAAGATTTGAGACAGTAATATTGTGCAAGAAACGTTGGTGACTGATATCATCGGACCTATTCCTTATATTTTACAGAGGAATATTTGGTGACTTTTTCTAGTGGCGCAAGAACTATATCTCTATATATTCGTGTAACTATAAGAAATCTAACAAGATGCAGGAGAATAAGAAGAAAGGAAAGAGCACTGGTCCCTGTCTCCCAATTCTTAGAACTAGGTTGCAATCACTTTAATGATATGATTGCTGAATCGGAAATGAAATGAAATTACTTGTCTCACTGTTGGTTCTCTTCTAGCTTCTCATGCTTCTTACTGTTCTGAGGACATGGGGGTTGCTCAGGTCCAGTTCTTCAGAATGAACATTTTAGCTACAGTTACGCTAACTGATGGCCTTTCCTTGTAAGCCTGGTGCCCATGCACCAATACTGGAGCATTACATATATAACCATTGGCCTTTTTTTGCAATATCGTTTCAAATGTAGATCTGCTGAACATCATGATTTTGTCCCCAAATTTTCAAATTTTCTTGCATTCCCACATATTCTGGACAAGGTATTCATCGCCACTGCCAACTGACGGGCATATCCCCTGGTACTTCCTCCCCAGGGGAGAAGCACAAATATTGTGGCCAATTCACTGTGAAATATCTCACAGTGTATGACTACAATATCTGCTGGGTGTCAGGATGCCAGAAAAAATGTATGTCGGTCTGACAGGCAATTTATCTGCCAGTGTATGCCCAGCATAACATATTATTTCTCTGACTCTGGGAGGTAAAGTGCCTTAATCTGCGTCGGATGCAGCAGAGCAATGTTTTTCATCTGCACATGCGTCTCAGTTGCAGTGCACATACAGTACATCCCCATTTTGCACTTAGGAGGCCATACTTAGACGGAGAATCTGCACTTGCCATAGGGCTAGAGCAAGTTTCGATGGAACGTCTAAAGATATCCTGTATCATACCAGAACTTGTAGAACTCCGGTAGCAAAGCACAGAACCCATGGAACTCCTGTAGCATAACACAACCTATGGACCTCCTGTAGCATAGCAGAACCCATAGGCCTCCAGTAGCATAACACAACCTTTGGATCTCCTGTAGCATAGCAGAACCCATGGACCTCCTGTAGCATAGCAGAACCTGGGGACCTTCTGTAGCATAGCAGAACCTATGGACCTCCTTTAGCATAGCAGAACCCATGGACGTACCTTCTATAGCACAGCAGATCCTATGGACCTCCTGTAGCTTAGCAGAACCCACGGACCTCTTGTAGCGTAGCAGATACCATGGACCCCCTGTAGCATAGCAGATCCTAGGACCTCCTGTAGCTTATGAGGTGTGGCTATTAAATAACAAGACTGATGATATCATTCATGTTTAATTATATTAAGTACATTTTAACTCTGTTCCCCTTCCATGCACTCCCCATCTGCATCCATACACTGCTGCATTCTTATTTTCCATTGGTAAAATCCATGCTGTAGATCATTATCTGTCAGCTGACTCAACAGCTCTGTCGTTTTCTTTTTTACCTCAGTAACTGATGCAAGAGAGGGTTCCTTTGACTACAGATTTGTCTTTAGGGAAAATAAATAAGTCACACGGTGCTAGGTCTGGCGAGTATGGAGGGTGTTCTAGCACTGCAATCTGTTTTTCGGCCAAAAACTGCTTCACAAAGAGCTGTGTGGGCTGGTGCGCTGTCCTGATGGTGGATGAAACCATTTTTCTGCAACTCTGGCCTCTTCTGATTCATTCCCACAAATTGCTAGAACATTTTTGTAGTAATGTTGATTCACTGTTGCGCCTTCTGCTACCCAGACTTCCAAAATAACACCATTGATATCAAAGAAAACAATTAACATGGTTTTGAATTTGGATTTGCTTTGATGTGCTTTCTTTATTCTTGGTGATGATGGTGTTTTCCAGTGCACGGACTGGCGTTTTGTCTCAGGATTGTACTGGAAGAACAATGCTTCATAACAGGTAATAACTTTATCTAAAAAATGCGATCTGCTTGAATTTGTTCTTTCTGCTCGACAGTGAGAAGCCTTGGAGCCATCTTAGCACAACTTTTGTCAAGATTGTGATGCAAAATGTGCCTAACAGTTTCTTTGTCAATGTTTATCATTTCTGCTAGCATTCGAATGCTGAGTCGACGATCACTTCGAACATTTTTCTAAATTTTTTCCACATTATCATTTGTTTTTGGTGTGCAAGGCCTTCTGGGACGTTCATCTTCTTCGTCATCCTTACGACCATCACTAAATAGTTAGTGCCACTCAAACACGCGTGCACAAAACATACATCTGCCCCGTAAGCCTCGGTTAACATATGGAAAGATTTGTGGGCGTTTTGTTAAATTTAACTACAAATTTTAAGTTAACACGTTGTCATGGCCAGGGTATTTCAGCATGGCGCTAGGCGGGTGTTACCTGTGAGGTCGTTGTGGCGGGGGTTGTCTGGTGGTGGAGCTGGTGTCTGGTGGGGGGCTTTGGCTGCACGCGTTGTTGTGCGGGCCTGTTGTCACTCTGCGCTGGTAAGGCCTGGCGGCGTCTCCGTTCCATTTGGCATGGGCGCCGCCATTTTGCCTTCTGGCCATGTGATGCGGCTGGCCAATCCTGGTGAGTCACATGTTCCCTCCGGCCAGTAACAGCACGGCATGGGGTATTTAGGAAGGTTCAGTGCCTTCCTTCTTTGCCAGTGCAACGTGTATCTCAGCCTAGCTGAGAGGGAGTTCTCTGTGCTTATCCTGTTCCTGTGAAATTCGCTGTCTGCCAGTCTGCCTGTCAGCTCCTAGCTTCCGCTGGACTACCCCGCTTCCTCCACCACCCTTGCCCATACCTGAGTGCCTGAGCCTGCTGACATCCTGCTCATTTGCCTTAGGGCCTGATTCAGAGCCGGACGCTATTAGCGCTCGCTCGTTCAGAAAAAGGGAGTGGCTATTCAAATGAACCATTCGCTCCTTGCGGTCTGTTGCCGCCTCCATGTCTGAACAAGCGAACAAAACATGCGGACGTTTATTTGAAAAACACGCCCCCTGGCCGCTCGCATCATACGTCATCTCCGCTATTTATTAGATTAATCGAGTACATCGAACAGCGTATGAACTGCTCGCTATTCTTGTGGTTGGTTTTTCCTACCACTATATTGCGAGCAGTTCTGACTATAAAACAACCAAGTGACGTGGTCAATGACGCTGCTGTATTAATTATGCACACCCATAAAACGCCAGTTTTTACCTTACGCCTCCTCCTGTCACTCAAAATAGCAGCCATTCGCTATATAGCGAACAAACGATTTTCGGCCGCACTGACTGGTTCGCGCATGCGTATTAAAAACTGTACGCATGCGCAGATGTGCGAACATCACTCGGAACGAGCGTACTGCCGCTTACGAGCGGCTCTGAATCAGGCCCTTAGTTCACTACCTGCATACCTGGCTTATTATTTTCCTGCATCACTACCTGCATACCTGGTTGATTATTCCAGTCTCACTACCTGCACACCTGGACAGTTCTAATTGTTTCTACTTGGACATTAACCCATTACTCCCACCACAGAACTCTAGTGCATGTTTATATATACCTGGACTTTTATTTACTGCCATATTTTATGTCTGCTCAAGCACGTATTAAAAAACCTAATTTTATATTCAAACCCGCTTCTGTGATCGCTCCAGCTACCACCCCGGGTCCACAAACAACCCAGAACATAACAGTTTGCACTGGCCACATGGAGCCGGCCACGGATCAGGAGTCAGGAGTGGATTTGTTCCTGTGCATTTCTGGTCGTTTAGAAAATCTGGAAAACATGCAGCATCAGATGGCTCAATTCCTGCAAGAGATGTCTAAGCGACAGGATAGTTTATAAACTTCCTTTTCTACCCCTGGAGTACCAGCAACTACATCCGCATCAGCATCTGGGAATACAGGAGGCAGATCATCTCCCCGCTTACATCTTCCTTTACCAAGTAAATTTGACGGCAACCCTAAACTCTGCCGAGGATTCCTAAATCAATGTGACATACATTGTACTTTGCAGCCTGACAACTTTCCAACTGTCATCCTTCAGGAGGATTTTCGATGAACCTGGGCGTACTGTATCAGCATCATCAAACATCATGACACTGAGACAAGGGGTCCGTCCTGTCAGTCAATATGCCGTGCAATTTAAAATTTTAGCATCAGAGCTCAAATGGAATGAGGAAGCCCTCACCTGGCATGGGTTGTCAGACCGACTAAAGGATGATCTAGTCACTCAAGAGCTTCCTACTAATCTGAACGACATGATTTTGTTGTGTATCAAAGTTGACCTACGCTTCAGGGAACGTCAGGCTGAAAAACACAGAACTGACCGGCAAAGGTCATTTGCCCCCTCCATTTCTACCCATCCCATTCCTTCTCCTACTGAAGAGGAGCCTATGTAGGTGAATCATACACACCTCTCCAAAGAAGAACGTCAGAGAAGAATGCAAAAGAAACTCTGTCTGTACTGCGGAGAGTTCGGTCACCTGCTGATCTCCTGCCCCCGTAAACCGGGAAATGCCAAATAATAACTGACCCTGGAGACATCAAGTTAGGAGTTATGAGCCCATCTCCAAAAATTAAAGATTTCACGATTACCCTAGCCTTGGATCTTAAACCCAAACCTGTCTTTGCTACTGCTCTACTTGACTCGGGAGCAGCCGGAAATTTCATAGCTTCTAGTTTCATAGATAAATTTCAGATTCCTTGTTTGTCTCTCAACCATGCCATCTCTCTGACCTCTGTAGACGGACGCCCTCTAACTAACGGGATAGTCACCATGGAGACTCAACCAGTATTGGTCCGAATTGGGGCACTTCATTCTGAGTCCTTAAAATTCCTGGTGATATCAGAGGCCTCTCAAGAAACTGTTTGGTCTACCCTGGTTACATCAACATAATCCCAGGATAGATTGGAGTTCTATGCAGATTCTGTCATGGGGTATGGACTGTCAGAAATCCTGTCTTCCAAATATTCGACCTGTAAGAAAGACAGTTCCGTTAGTTTCTTCTGCCATTCCCAAGGAATATCAGATGTTCGCCGACGTGTTCTCTGAGCAGCAAGCAAATATCTTACCTCCTCATAGGGAATGGGACTGTCTAATTGATTTGATACCTGATAAGATACCACCTCGTGGTCGTACCTATCCGCTGTCCTTACCTGAGACTCAAGCCATGACCGAGTACATCCGGGACAACCTGGCAAAGGGGTTCATTCGCCCCTCTACTTCACCTGCCGGAGCTGAGTTTTTCTTCGTTGGCAAGAAGGACGGTGGTTTAAGACCATGTATCGATTATCGAGGCCTTAATGACATTACTGTAAAGAATCGATACCCTCTTCCCCTGATTACTGAGTTGTTTGATAGGGTCAAGGGCTCTGTCATTTTTTCTAAATTAGATCTGAGAGGGGCTTACAATCTCATTTGTATTCGAGCTGGCGATGAATGGAAGACTGCTTTTAATACCAGAGATGGACATTTCGAATATTTAGTAATGCCTTTTGGATTGTGCAACGCCCCCGCTGTCTTTCAGAGTTTCGTTAATGAGATTTCCGGGACCTGTTATATGTTTCAGTTGTTGTCTATCTGGACGATATACTGATTTTTTCATCCTCTGTAGCTAAACATCATTAACATGTTAAAGAAGTTTTGACCCGTTTGAGAGAGAACCACCTTTACTGCAAATAATTCTGGCTCCAGTTTGGAAATGGACCCCAAGAAGGTACAAGCAATTCTGGATTGGACCCGACCTCAGACACTGAAAGCCATTCAGAGATTGTTGGGCTTCACCAATTATTATAGATGCTTCATTAAGGGATTTTCTACATTGCTGGCTCCCATTACAGCCTTGACCCGCAAAGGTGCTAATCCTGCCAAATGGTCACCTGAGGCAGAGTCTGCTTTTCATCTTCTAAAACAGGCCTTTATCTCAGCACCTGTTCTTCGACAACCAGATCTGGACAGGCCTTTTTTGTTGGAAGTGGACGCATCATCTGAAGCTGTGGGAGCAGTCCTGTCTCAACGTATGAGGACAATCGAGTCCATCCTTGTGGGTTCTTTTCTAAACAATTCTCACCTGCCGAAAGGAACTACGCCATAGGTGAGCAAGAACTACTAGCTGTAAAGTTGGCTTTGAAGGAATGGAGATATTTGCTAGAAGGTGCTAAGTTTCCATTTACTATATTTATGGACCATAGAAATCTCCTATTTCTCAAAAACCTTCAATGTGTGAGTCCTCGTTTGGCCCGCTGGGCAATATTCTTTGCCAGGTTTCAGTTCACCCTGACCTTCCGGTCTGGAGCACTTAATCAGAAGGCTGCCCTATCGAGATCTCTCCTCTGTGATGATCAATCTGAAAATCAAAGCAATACCCCTGTCTTGGAATCAAGAGTTTTTGCCGCATTACAGGTTCAGCCTCCTACAGGAAAATCGTTTGTGGCCCCGGAATTAAGGAAGTGGCTTCTCACTTGGGCACATTCCTCTCTGTTCGCAGGGCACTCAGGCACTCGGAAGACCTTGGAGTTCCTGAAAATACACTATTGGTGGCCTTCTATGAAGGCAGATATAATGGAGTTCATCTCTTCCTGCTCCTCCTGTACCCTGCATAAATCATCACGACAAGCTCCAGCTGGGAAATTGCTTCCACTACCTACTCCATCACGTCCATGGACGTATCTCTCCATGGATTTCGTCACAGACCTGCCAGTCTCTCAAGGTTTCAATACTATCTGGGTTGTAATAGATCGATTCTCTAAGATGGTCCACTATATACCTTTGAAGAAGTTACCTTCTGCTCCTGACCTGGCACAGTTGTTCGTTCAACACATATTTGGTCTTCATGGCCTTCCTGCTGAAATTGTCTCTGACCGTGGTGTGCAGTTTACTGCAAAATTCTGGAGGGCTTTGTGTTCTGTTCTTCAAGTGAAGTTAAACTTTTCCACGGCCTACCATCCGCAAAGCAATGGCTCCACCGAGAGAGTTAATCAAGATCTAGAGACTTTCTTAAGAATCTTTATGACATCTTTCCAGGACAATTGGGCTGCCTTGCTGCCGTGGGCCGAGTTTGCACATATTTCTTCCTACCACTCGTCAACTAACCAAACGCCATTTCAGGTTGTTTATGGCCTTCATCCTCGTGTTCCTGAATTCCGAAGCCTGCCTGTTTTTGATGTTCCGGCCATGGAGAACACGGTGCGGAATTTTGCTGCCATTTGGACTCAAGTACGGTCTGATTTGCTGAATGCATCCTATAAGACCCAGGCTGATAAGAAGCGTAGAATAGTTCCACGCATGCAAGTTGGAAACCAAGTTTGGTTGTCCACCCGGAATCTTCGTCTAAGAGTTCCTTCATCATAACAGAAGTCATTAATCCAGTGGCCTATCGCTTACAGTTACCCCCATACCTAAAAATTCCTAATTTCTTCCATGTTTCCTTATTAAAGCCCCTGGTTTTCTGAATAGGTTCCATAATGCTCTATTTGCTTCTCCTCGAGTCCAGACGGAGAGAGGAGTTGAGTTTGAGGTCGCCCAGGTCTTGGACTCTCGTCTACGCAGAGGTCATTTACAGTATTTGCTGGAAAGGAAAGGTTACGGTCCAGAGGAACGTTGCTGGACCGATGCTCGTGATGTCCACGCTCCCACGCTCATCAGGAGATTTCATTCTGCCCATCCAGAGAAGCCTGGTGAGTGTCCTGAGGCCACCCCAAAAGGGGGGTACTGTCACGGCCAGGGTATTTCAGCATGGTGCTAGGCGGGTGTTACCTGTGAGGTCGTTGTGGCATGGGCTGTCTGGTGGCAGAGCTGGTGTCTGGCGGGGGACTTTGGCTGCGCGCGTTGTTGTGCGGGCCTGTTGTCACTCTGCACTGGTAAGGCCTGGCGGCGTCTCCATTCCGTTTGGCATGGGCGCCGCCATTTTATCTTCTGGCCAATCCTGGTGAGTCACATGTTCCCTCTGGCCAGTGACAGCACGGCATGGGGTATTTAGGAAGGGTCAGTTGCCAGTGCACGTGTATCTCAGCATAGCTGAGAGGGAGTTCTCTGTGCTTATCCTGTTCCTGTGAAATTTGCTGTCTGACAGTCTGCCTGTCAGCTCCTAGCTTCCGCTGGACTACCCCACTTCCTCCACCACCCTTACCCATACCTGAGTGCCTGAGCCTGCTGACATCCTGCTCATTTGCCTTAGTTCACTACCTGCATACCTGGCTTATTATTTTCCTGCATCACTACCTGCATACCTGGTTGATTATTCCAGTCTCACTACCTGCACACCTGGACAGTTCTAATTGTTTCTACTTGGACATTAACCCATTACTCCCACCACAGAACTCTAGTGCACGTTTATATATACCTGAACTTTTAATTACTGCCATATTTTATGTCTACTCAAGCACGTATTAAAAAACCTAATTTTATATTCAAACCAGCTTCTGTGATCGCACCTGCTACCACCCCGGGTCCACAAACAACCCAGAACATAACACACGTTACTCTACTTTTCAACTAAGCAGTTTTACAAAGCACGGTTCAAAACACAACATCTTTGAACACTGTGTGACAGCAAACTATCTGTGCGAGAGGGATGAAACTTGCAAAACCGTTTTGGGATAGTCGAAGGTCAATGATCCCACACTCCCTTTTAACTCATGCAGTATGGTTTATTTTTTACGGGATCGGCATGGCCGGCGGTTCAAATCCTAACAGCGGCAGCCCGGCAGAGGTGAAGATCCCGACTGCGCTAAAGGTAAGCATAAACTAACCTAACCCCCCCTTCCCTAACCCTCCCTTTGGGGTGCCTAACCCTAATCTCCCCCTCCAAGTGCCTAACCCTAACCCCCTTGTAAGTGCCTAAACCTAAACCCCCCTTCCCCATTGCCCAAACCTAAGTCTCTTAGACCCTTGCCGGGATTAGACAGTCGGGATGCCGACGGTCGGTATTTAGACTGTCGGCATCCCAACTGCATACCATTTTTTACAAGTACAGTCTTGTTATTAAATAGCCACACCTCGTATCAGAACCTATGGACCTCCTGTAGCATTGCACAACCTACAAACCCTCTGTAGCATAGCAGAACCGATGGACCTTCTGTAGCATAGCAGAGCCTATGACCTCCTCTAGCATAGCAGAACCTATGGACCTTCTGTAGCATAACAGAACCTATGACCTCCTCTAGCATAGCAGAACCCATGGACCTCTTGTAGCATAGCAGAACCTTGGGAGCTTCTGTAGCATAGCAGAACCTAGGATGCTCCTGTCCCATAGCTGAACCTATGGACCTCCAGTAGTATAGCAGGACCTATGGACTTACTGTAGCATAGCAGAACCCATGGACCTCCTGTGGCATAGCAGAACATATAGACTTACTGTGGCATAGCAGAACATATGAACTTACTGTAACATAGCAGAATCTATGGACTTACTGTAGCATAGCAGGACCTATGGGCCTCTTGTAGCATAGCAGATCCTATAGACCTCCTGTAACATAGTAAACCCCATGGACCTTCTGTAGTATAGCAGAACCTATGGACCTACTGTTGCATATCAGATCCTAGGAATTCCTTTATTCCTACATTGTGCACTATTATCTCTTCTGGCTTTTCAAGCTCTAGGGCAGGGGTGGGGAACCTTTTTTCTGCTGAGGGCCATTTTGATATATATAACATTATTTGCAGGTCAAGTGCAAGACACGACCCCTCTGTGTGACATCACATGGGGCGGGGCCACGATCGACAGCGATTACAGCAATGCCCGAGGAGCTGTAAGGGCAGCAGTGTGACCATCTGAAAAGTCCTAAGTACGCTCCAGGCTGCACTGCTGCATAGATTCTGGCTGCAGGGTGCCATTCTAGGCACCATGCTAGCCAGATGAGGCTAGCAGAAAAAAGCTCTGAGGGCCAGACCAAATGATTGGGCCTGAGGTCCACCATCTCTGCTCTAGGGTGTCTCCCTGCCATCCTACAGTATTTTTTGTCCAAAATGTGGGTGCATCAGTTTGCAAAAAATCGTTATACACATAGTTAATCTTATACTTATTGCTCTTGTAGGTTGTTCTGCTCGGATTCGGGACATTTGGCAAGGAGTTTATCAGTGGCGTAACTATAAATTTTGGACCCCCCCCGGCATTTTGGTAAAATAATTACAGGGCCATTTATACGCAATTTGGCCCCCAGTGCAAAAGTAAAAAATGTGCTCCCACCCCCCCTAGACAGTTTATAGTAGTGCCCCTTATACAGTGCCCCCAGAAGTGGTCCCCCTATGCAGTGCCCCAGGTAGTCATCCCCCTATGCAGTGCCCCTTATATAATGCCCTCAGTAGTAGACCCCCTTAGTGACCCCAGTAGTAGTAGTCCTCCCCCAGCAATGCCCCCAGTAGTAGTGGTCCCACCAGTGCAGTGCTCCCAGTAGTGGTCCCACCAGTGCCTCCAGTAGTGGTTCCACCAGTGCCTCCAGTAGTAGTCCCCCCCAGCAATGCCCCCAGTAGTAGTGCCCCCACCAGCAATGTCCCCAGTAGTAGTCCCCCCACCAGCAATGTCCCCAGTAGTAGTTCCATCCCAGCAATGCCCCCAGTAGTAGTCCCCCCCAGCAATGCCCCCAGTAGTAGTCCCCCCAGCAATGCCCCCAGTAGTAGTCCCCCCCAGCAATGCCCCCAGTAGTAGTCCTCCCTCCCAGCAATGCCCCCAGTAGTAGTATACAACCCCCCCAGCAATGCCCCCAGTAGTAGTCCCCCCTCCCAGCAATGCCACCAGTAGTAATAGTAAACAACCTCCCCAGCAATGCCCCCAGTAGTAGTAGTAAACAACCCCCCCAGCATTGCCCTCAGTAGTAGTAGTAAACATCCCCCCCCACCCCCGCCAGCCAGACAGACACAAAATCCACTTACCTTGATCAACGCTCCGGCTGCGGCTCCTTCATCCGGCGTCCTTCCGGGCAGGCCTGCTCTGCATGATGGGAGAGACGTTATGACATCTCTCCCCATCATCACCCACTGCAGGAGCCGGAAGAGCCCGGCTCCGGCAGTGGGCTCAAGACAAGCAGCCGATGAGAGTCTGTCTGACTCTCATCGGCTGCTAAAACAAACACACAGCTGCCGGTGCTGGCGGCTGTGTGTTTGTTATACTAGTGTAGTGCGGACGGCACTTATGTGTGGTCCGCACTACCGCCCTGCCTGCGTGACTAACAGATGCTAGAGGTCCAGTAGGACCTCTAGCATCCGTCTCCTCCTAGGTGGCGGCCATTTTTGTAGGGCCGTTATCTGCAGATTCCATGCGGACGGCTAGTCCGCATGGAATCTGCAGCCACCTCGCCCCACAAGCCCCCGCGCCCCCAAGCCACCCGCGGGGTCTGCGGGGGCTGTAGTTACGCCACTGGGATACAAAAGTTTATATATAAAACTGTTAGTTTGGTCATTAACATTTGTTTCTTAATTGTTGTAAGTTATATAGGCCCTCATTCAGAGGCGGTCGGAGGATGCAAGCGGTCGCTCAGAAACTGGGCGGCCCTTGCATCCTGACCGGCCACCTCTGTTTCGGTCGTTAGGCTGTGGGTTTACACCCACAGCTCTAACGACCGCTAGGGTGATGGTCGCGATGGTCAGAGACCATCGCGACCATCGGGGCTTACGACGAGACCCTAGGGTAGGGTCTCACTTGTCGTAAGCCCCGGAGAGCTTCTGGCTCTGTCAGAGCCGGAAGCTCTCCACTGACATCACTAGTGATGTCAGTGGGGCCTCCCCCAAACGGTAGGCGTTTCCATGGGAACGCCTCTGTTTGGGCTGCCACCCCCCCGGCCCACCTTCCAAACGGGGCGAGCTGTCAATCAACATCGACAGCTCGCCCCCTTTGGAAAGAGACCCGCAACGACCGGCGCTGTCGGTCGTAGCGGGTCTCACGCATGCGCACGAAGGAGCCGGCTACCTCGTGCGCATGCACACTGGACAAACACTGAATGAAGGCCATAGTGTCCCTCCTGGATTAAATACATTTTTAACTGCCTTAATTCCGTTTTCTCTCCATTACAGGAAATCTTTTGTCTAAACTAGTGAAGGAGCCGCAAACGGTGACATGTTCAGTATTCGTATGGTTCCTTTTATATGTTTTTATTTATGCTACAGTAGTTGTGTCTCTTAACATATGATGTTTGATACTATTTGTACAGGGATGAGGTTCCTAGGGAGGTGCAGTTGTGCTGCCATTCAGTAAGGTGCAAATAGCTCAGTCTCTAATTGCCTGTTAGTGGCGTTTCCTTGTTCAGTAACCAATCTGTTATGTACCCTAAAGGCGACAAGTCCTGTGTGCCTACTCCTCCGTTGTGTCCTTCATTATAGCTTTGATTGTGCTGTCCTTGGCTTTTTGTTTTCCCACATAAAATGAGAAAATAGTTTAGTACAGTTATGTATCTGCTTTCATTAAAAATACAGAATATGCTAATGTGGGGAAATACAGTGTTTTTATGGCCACTCTTAGTGCTTCACTCAGAGGCGGCCGTACGGTCTACGACCGCACGGCCGCCTCGATGTTTGTCCAGTGCGCATGCGCACGAGGGAGCCGTCTCCTTCGTGCGCATGCGTGAGACCCGCTACGACCGACAGCGCCGGTCGTAGCGGGTCTCTTTCCAAAGGGGGCGAGCTGTCGATGTTGATTGACAGCTCGCCCCGTTGGAAGGCGCGCCGGGGGGTGGCAGCCCAAACGGAGGTGTTCCCATGGGAACACCTGACAGAGCCAGAAGCTCTCCGGGGCTTACGACAAGGGAGACCCTACCCTAGGGTCTCGTCGTAAGCCCCGATGGTCGCGATGGTCTATGACCATCGCGACCATCACCCTAGCGGTCGTTAGAGCTGTGGGTGTAAACACACAGCCTAATGACCGAAACAGAGGCGGCCGGTCAGGATGCAAGTGGCCGCCCAGTTTCTGAGCGACCGCTTGCATCCTCCGACCGCCTCTGAATGAGGGCCTTTATTTCCAGTCATCTAATAGTTTGGTCATCTTTATGGTGGGGGTAAATTGATTTAAAAAGATTTTGTATCTTGATTGTAATAAAAACCACCAAGTTTTGAAATAACTTTTTAGCCAATATAAATTGCAACAGGTGAAAAGGATAAGGCTGATACAGAGGTGGACACAGAGGCGGACATGTCTATTGGCGGTCGCCTGTCTAAGACTTCATGCAAATGTTGCTACATCCATGCATCCAAATGTGCAAGCCTCTCAGTCCCCGCCCATGAACGCCCAGCACTCTTCCAATACATTTCTAATACAGTGTGTCTCGATCACAGCAGCACAGGTGCAATGTTCAATGGTGCGGCTGATGGATCCACCAATAGTGTGTCTTTTTACATACATCTGCGAATTCGTGCCGCAGGACAGTGTCTTAATGGAATGCCCATCTGCCGTGAAATAACCACACAGGTGCAGTAGCGGCTGTGACAAAAGTCTTTTTGTAACATATGTTCTAATATTCTGTCTTCTATAGGTCCTCTTAATTGGATATATATATATATATATATATATATATATACTGCATGGACAAAAATATTCGGATGCCTGATCATTGCACCTACAGGGACTGTAATGACATTGTATTTAAATACATATACTTTAATATAGAGTTGGTCTCCCTTTTGCAGCTATAACAGCATCCACTCTTCTAGGAAGGCTTTCCACAAGATTTTGGAGGATTTCTGTGGGAATATGTGCCCATTCATTCTGTAGAGCATTTATGAAGTCAGACACTGATGTTGGACGAGAAAACCTGGCTCGCAATCTCCATTCCAGTTCATCCCAAAGGTGCTCAATGGGGTTGAAGTCAGGGCTCTGTGCAGGCCAGTCAAGTTCCTCCACACCAAACTTATCAAGCCATGTCTTTATAGTCCTTGCTTTGTGCACTGGGGCAGAGTCATGTTGGAATAGAAAAGGGCCTTCCCCAAACTGTTGGAAACACAGCATTGTCCAAAATGTCTTGGTATGCTGAAGCATTAAGATTGCCCCTCACTGGAGATAAAGAGCCTAGCCCAAACCCTGAAAAACAGCCCCATACCATTACCCCTCCTCCACCAAACTTCACAGATGGCACAATGCAGTCAGACAGGTAAAGTTCTCCTGGCATCTGCCAAACCCAGACACGCCCATCTGACTGCCATAGTAGAGTGATTCGTCACTCCACATAACATGTTTCCACTGCTCCACAGTCCAGTGTCGGTGTGCTTTACACCACTCCATCCAACGTTTGGCATTGGACTTGGTGATGTGAGGCTTGCATGCAGCTGCTCGGCCATGGAAACCCATTCCAATAAGCTGCTGCCGCACAGGTTTTGTGCTTACGTTAATGCCAGTGGAAGTTTGGAACTCTTCAGCTATGGAATCAGCAAACCGTTGGCAACTTTTCCGCACCATGTGCCTTAGCAGTCATTGACCCCGCTCTGTGATTTTACATGGTCTTCCGCTTGGAGACTGAGTTGCTGTTGTTCCTAAACGCTTCCACTTTCTAATAATTTTACTTACAGTTGACCGTGGAATATCCAGCAGGGGTGAAATTTCATGAACTGTCTTATTGCAAAGGTGGCATCCTATCACAGTACCACGAATCCTATCACAGTACCACGCATTCTATCACAGTACCGCGCTTCCTATCACAGTACCACGCTTGAAGTAACTGAGCTCTTTTTTTTGTATCACAAATGTTTGCACATGGAGACTGCATGGCCAGGTGCTTTATTTTATACACCTGTGGCAATGGGTCTGATTGAAACACCTCAATTTAATAATGAACAGGTGTGGCAAAATACTCTTGCCCATATAGCGTATATATATCGCCCACGATGAAATCACTTCTGCCAACATTTTTTTTTTAATTTGAGGTGTTCTAGTTGTATTACTTTGCATAGGGGCCCTGTCGCGGGAGTGGCCCACATGACCAGCAGAGCTATACACCAATGTCACTTTGGGGCCTGTGCACAGACTGCTATGTAGCTTATCCTATGCAAGTGACCACGGACCCAAAGCACCTCTCCCGCCACAATTTACCATCAGCGTGCTTGGTGCCACACCTATCTCTTGCATTCATGATGTCAATAAATTATTACTAGGCGTTTCCACTACACAATAATGCAGTTTTCATGAAAATCGGTTGAGTAGTTTTTGCGCCAACAAATGTGGAAGGGATGTGATAATTTCGTCCAAAATTGCAATGCGATATTTGAATACATGGCAAGGATGTATCAGATATGGCATGCAGGGACAGCGCTTGTGAGAATGTTCTGCCTCTGCAAAACCTCTCCCGCGCACTTCTCAGGGTATTTTTCACAAAAAAAAAAACCCTGAGAGTGTGACCACGTATACCCCTGGAAATGTCCTAATAATGCCATCTTTAGGTGATTTAATGGTTTGTAAGGGGTTGAGTAATTTTTACAAAAACTGCTCCAAAAGCCCTTTAATACATTTAATGGGGGTATTCAATTAGCCGCGTACGTAGTGTTTCGCATGCAGATACACCCGCGCTGACGCTGTAACGTAGCGCTTCGCACTTGCACACAGAATATAGGTATGCCGCATATCATTTTAATCAGCAGAAGCTGATTATGTGTATTCACATTGCTTTGCGAATAAGACGCATTTGAAGGTAAAAAGTCACATGAAAAGACGTTTGGCGCTACCAAGTCACGCCACGGCATGGCGCGACTAGAAGGGCTGTTTAAAGTGCAAGGAGGCTAGATGTATGAGGACACATCTGTAGTAGCCACAATCAGTCTCTCAGGGAGGGCTTCTGGGTAATCAGGAACACCCCCCTCCGGTGCACTACTGGCCTCCTCGATGAATAATGAAGGCCACCACTGTCCTGTTTTCCAGAATATTCTGACATGCTTCTCCATCAATTGTCGACTAAACTGTGAATTGATTTACATATAAGTCAAATTCCCAGTAATTGTGGTTTGCTTTCTTTGCTTGACCATGTCCCTTGTGCTATCCTTGAAAGGACGTGAGACACCTATTGTAAAGCACAGGAGTCAGTGCTTAGTATTAATGTAACAGCACATGTCTTATGTCTCTAGGACAGTGGTTCTCAAACCCAATCCTCAGGACCCCACACAGTTCATGTTTTCCAGGTCACCCAGCAGGTGCACAGGTGTAGTCATTAGTCACTGACACATTTTAAAAGTTACATCGGTGGAGCTAATTAGTTTAGTAATTCTGTGAGGAGACCTGGAAAACATGCACTGTTTGGGGTCCTGAGGACCGAGTTTGAGAACCTGTGCTCTAGGATTTGGTCTTTGCCAACAGATTAGAGAGTTCTTGGTATTTCTTGATAACCTAATGTTGTGATGGAGAGAAGTGAGCATGCAATTCTACAGCATTGTTCTAGCTAGAGGCTGTACATGTGCCATCTTACCCAGGGTCGTGCTCCGATAGTGGAAGATAGCAGTTTGTGGCTCTTCCTTTTATCCATTCATGAGTCTGCACTTAATATGCCAAGACCGGTATTTTAAGACGTTACCTTGTTTTGTATGGAATTTATGATTACTGGTAGAAATGTAACTTGCTGTGAAGGTATGAGTTGAATTCTTGATTCACATTGCATCCATGTCTGTGCAAGATAGTCATAAGATAAGATGTATAGTTATACCTAGGAACACCTTGCCAGGTCAATTGGTGTCTGCGCACTGCCCACAGAGCATGCGCATGACACAGAACACATCACACTGTTAAGGAGCAAATCGTGCTCTAGTGGATGACGCAGAAGGCGCGAGCACACTGGAAACCGGAAGTAACGGAGCGATCAGCAAATGGACTTAACACACAAGGTATTTAAACCCTGCTTCTGGACAGAACAAGTTCACCTACCCTTGAAAAAGTCCCCACATGGGAAGAAACGCGTTGGGACAATACTGATTGATATGCTATTGACTTTTATTCCAGACTATATGCAGTACATGTTCTGATTACCTCAGTGTAATGTTATTTTACTATCTGACACCGATTGTTGCCCTATTGGGCTAGGTGCAGATTAATAAATTAGTTTTTTACCCCTCATCCATATATCCAGTGATCTGTCCGCACACATTGGCTAGCACTTCTTGCCCTTTACACCCATCACCTCTCACTACGCGGAAGGAGGTACACCTGGTGGACCAGCAGAAGTACGTCGGGACCCAGGTAAGTCCCTATATTCACTTACCACTGCAACATAGTGTCCACCAGCACCTGATACTGCGTTTGTTTTTTTGGTGAATTTCTGAGGTGGAGTGACTGTTATCCAGGACAGAGACCATTTGGAGAAGGGGAGGTTATATCTACCGCGCACACGCCCACCATTATTCTAAGAACTTCAAAAATAACCACCACAACAATTTCACAGTAACTTTTTTATATACACAGATGAAAATTCCGCCCAAAGTTTTTGCCCACCAGTAAACACCACCAGGACTGCTGTTTTTAAGAACTACCATCCAACAGCTTCCTTGAGGTGGATTACACCAGGACATTCCAAATAAAGTCCCAAAATTTGGGGAGCCCTCAAATCAAACATAGACATTAAAAAACACGTACAACCCACTCACGTTTTACAACAGATATATCCCACAAACACCCCGTAGTTTAGTAACAACACATGACACAATAAGCACCTCAGAGCGCAGACACCATATCGTATTATTAGCATTAATCTATTTAAGAAGGTGGGGTTACCTTCTTGGTGTTCAGCAGCTAGAGGTACTACTCTATAGCGCGAAACCCATAACTATTTTTATAAGATAAGATGTGCTGACTTTTACTTTCTCTTCTATAATATGGTCACAACTCGACACCTTGTTTTCTTAATTCTGCTATTAATGTCACTTAAACAATTTGTTAAGGTTATTGGTGACGTTGCCAGGCCGAAAATGTCAGGATCCAAACGGACGTTACGGATCCAGTATGGTGGTGTAGTCCATTGCTATGCTGGCATTCTGGCTCCCAAGCAAGGATGCATGGGCTTTGCTGCTGACACCACACAGGTGGCAACACTCCGAGTGAGCTCCAGACGTGACCAGCAGGAATGGGTAAATGGTGAAGAGACACGGGTACTGGAGTCTAGAATAACTAATGGTTCATGAAGCGCGATGACTTGTCTGACTGATGGTAGCGAGGCACAAGTCACAGGTAGAGTGGTGCTAGGCACTGAATAAGTCTGACAGGAATCACTGAATGGAAGTGAGGCAAGAGGTACGGGACTATGTGGTGACATGAATGACTCAATGGAATTGTCGACATCAAATTGGTTGTGGCGTTAGCATAAATATGTAGATGCAGCAGCAAAAGAAGCAGCTACGATTGCGATGGATTCAGGCCTAGGTTTATTTAATGTGGATGGCAATGAAATCTGTGGAGTTTTACATGCATCAATATAATACACACACGATACAATATAATACATTTACAATACACATAGATAAGCAATGTAATGCTTTTACACACTCATACATGTATATACCTATGTCGGGATGCCGACGGTCTATATACCGGCGACGAAATCCCGACAGGTCGGAATCCTGACACCAGGATCCTGACCGCCGGCATCCAAAAGGTAAGTATTGGGGTCTTAGGGTCAGGTATTAGGGGGAGGGTTAGGCACCGGGGGGGAAGTGTTAGGATTAGGGTGTGGGGAGGTTAGGTTTAGGCACTAGGGGGAAGGTTAGGTTTAGGCACCAGGGAGGGGGTCTTAGGTTTAAGGTACAGGGACAGGGAGATTAGATTTAAGCACTGGAGTGGAATGTTAGGGTCAGGCACCGGGGAGGGTTAGATTAGGGAATGGGAAAATACTTACGTGCGTTCCTATAGGTGTCGGGATTCTGGCTGTCAGGACGTCGCTGTCGATATTCTGACCAGCGGCATCCCGAAAGCAAGGATTTCATACCCATCCCCGTGTCTGTATCAGGCTACGTTTATTATACACAGTGACAGACACCATCTGTTTATGCAGAATATGAGGCGTTCTACAGTCAGCAGGAGAAGGAAATCACGGCTCTAATTTTCCATCAAGATAAGAGTCTAAAAAGTGCCTCGTCCTCCCCGAGAAGGGAACGTTCTCAGTATTACTGCACAATAACATCAGACTCAGGAAATCACCGCTGATTACTTCTGTTTCACAGGAACATCTGCATTCTGAAAAGGAAAATTGCCAGAAAGGAGAGAATCACCTGGTGCTTTCTGAGTAAGGTGGCAGAGAAATGGAGATATTGCTAATCGCTGTAGCTCTCTGTGCATTTTTCTTTTTCATTGAAGAACCATTGCATAAGCCTTTATTATTCATTGTCCAAAAGATAATGCAGAAATAACAAGTTCTTTCTTTCTTTAGTCAGTGTAAAACAATAGGCGGATCTGTGTCATCCAGGAGGTTGGGGGGAAACACACGAATATATATATCATTTATAATTTTATTTTTTACAAATCATCTGCCACACAAAGGTAAATCTCCTAACATATACAACATCTTTATATAGGTCCACCTCTGTAATGGTGGCATATGTGCCAGTTTTACCCCAGCATAAAACAGTACTTTATGTGCTTGGTTTATACCAGGAGAAAACAATAGTATGCCTGTCAGGTTTACCCCAGGAGATGATGGTGGCAGTGCCAGTAGTAGATGCTACAGTTAAGGCCCCCATACACGGGGCGATTTTTCACACGATATGGCCGTTTTCGACTGATCGTAACGACCAATCGTGTGAAAAGAAGTGTTTTCATACACGGTTATGATGCGATGCGCGTCCTCAGCGTCGTGTATCGGCATCGTAGATCAGATGGTTTTGCAGAAAGGTTTCGACAGATCAGTACGATGTGACACATCTTAATACATCGAATCGTATGGTCGTTTCTACAATCGTACCTTTTCTAAATACACATCGTACAGAGGGCCTCATTTAGAGCCGCTCGCAAGCGGCTCGATGTTTATGGTCTGTGCATGCGCTGCGTCCGGCGTGCGCATGCACGAGCCCCAACGAGCGACTGAGCTTCAGCCGCTGCGGGGCTCGCTACAAGACGGGGTGGCTGTCGATAGTGAGTGACAGCTCGCCCCTGTTTTGTAGGCGGGGAGGGGGGGGGGGGGTTGGGCAAACGCAGGTATTCCCAAAGGATGTCAGTAGTGGACTTCCTGCTCTATCAGAGCAGGAAGTCCACTCAGGCTTGCAGGAGCCAAGACCCTACTACAGGGTCTCGTCGCAAGCCGATGGTCGCGATAATCGCAACGGACTCCAGGCCACTCGCACAAGATGTGGGTGGTCACCCACAGCTTTGCGTGCGGCCTGGAGTAAAAAAAATATATACAAAAATCACGCCCTGATTCAGAGTGAGCGCTTGCCAACAGCGAGAGGCTCTGAATCTGTCCCAGAATGTCAAGGGAAGAGTTTTCAAGGGAATCGTATACGAGATCGGATCTGACACAAATCGCACCTTTACAGTACACAGTTTCTACACAATATAGAACTATAATGATGCATCATATATAAATGAAAGTGTCAGTATATTTCTGAACAGTGCTATTAATAAATATTAGTCACCGCTTTAACATGTAAAATACAATTAAATACAATGCAAATGCAAAATAAAAAAGTACCAATTAAATTCAAATACAAAAAATCTGCTGCCTTCCCCTTTAAAAGACAAATGGAACAATTTTTGTATACCTCACACAATAACTATTGAATATGTTACTATCTATTTATTTGTTCCTCCCGTCCCTTTATTCATTCTAGTCATTTTCCTTACCTGTGTAAACTAACTATTCCTCTTCCCAATTTCCCTCATTCCCAATCCTCACAACTAACTGTCATATTGCACAAAATGAAAGATAGGACCACTAGCTCTAAGGGCCGGATTCAATTAGCGGCGAAAAGCCGAGATCGGCGATAAGCGCAATGTTTTCGTTCCATACAGCACCCCAAAATACCCGGCCCAGTACTTGTTACTTACAACTAGGGGTGTGCACCGGCCACTTTTTGTGTTTTGGTTTTGGATCTGGATCTTTCTTCGTGTTTTGGATCTGGATTGGTTTTGCCAAAACCACCCTTCCGTGTTTTGTGTTTTGGATCTGTATTTTTTTGAAAAAAAGCATAAAAACAGCTAAAATCACAGAATTTGTGGGTTTTTCTGCTCCTATGCTATTATTAACCTCAATAACCTTAATTTCCACTAATTTCCAGTCTATTCTGAACACCTCACACCTCACAATAGTGTTTTTATGTCCAAAAGGTTGCACCGAGGTAGCTGGATGACTATGCTAAGAGATACGAGTGGGCGGCACAAACACGTGGTCCATCTAGGAGTGGCACTGCAGTGGCAGACAGGATGGCAGTTTGAAAAACTAGGCCCCAAACTATACATAATGCAAAGAAAAAAAAGAGATGCAAGATGGAATTGTCCTTGTGCCCTCCCACCCACCCTTATGTTGTATAAACAGGACATGCACACTTTAACAAACCAAACATTTCAGCGCCAGGGTCTGCCACACGACTGTGGCTGAAATGATTGGTTCGTTTGGGCCCCCACAAAACAAGCTGGCAATTAATCTGTCCCTGCACAAACTGGCTCTACGGAGGCAAGATGTCGTCCTCATCCTCCTCATCCTCACCCTCTTCAGTGTTGTGTACATCCTCAAACTCACAGAGTATTAATTAGTCCCCGCTGGAATCCACATCCACAGGTCCCTCTGTACGTTCTGGAGGCTGGTCTCCCTGGAAGAGTTGATAATTCATTTTATGAACATCATCTTCTCCACATTTTGTGGAAGCAACCTCCTACGCCTTTCGCTGACAAGGTTCCCGGCTGCACTAAACACTCTTTCGGAGTACACACTGGAGGGGGGACAACTCAGGTAAAATAGAGCCAGTTTGTACAGGGAAATCCAAATTGCTTCTTTTTCCTGCCAGTACAGGTACGGACTGTCTGACATGCCTACTTGGATGCTGTCACCGATGTAATCCTTTAACAGACAGACGCACGCTTGTCGCTGCTGCTTTGAGGATGCAAGTGCGGCTACAGCCCACACAATTCACAAAGACAGAAAAAAGAAGAATATTTTTATTGTTTGTGTAGCACACTTTGAGGGTGTCACCACCCTTTAACAGACAGACGCACGCTTGTCGCTGCTGCTTTGAGGATGCAAGTGCGGCTACAGCCCACACAATTCACAAAGACAGAAAAAAGAAGAATATTTTTATTGTTTGTGTAGCACACTTTGAGGGTGTCACCACCCTTTAACAGACAGACGCACGCTTGTCGCTGCTGCTTTGAGGATGCAAGTGCGGCTACAGCCCACACAATTCACAAAGACAGAAAAAAGAAGAATATTTTTATTGTTTGTGTAGCACACTTTGAGGGTGTCACCACCCTTTAACAGACAGACGCACGCTTGTCGCTGCTGCTTTGAGGATGCAAGTGCGGCTACAGCCCACACAATTCACAAAGACAGAAAAAAGAAGAATATTTTTATTGTTTGTGTAGCACACTTTGAGGGTGTCACCACCCTTTAACAGACAGACGCACGCTTGTCGCTGCTGCTTTGAGGATGCAAGTGCGGCTACAGCCCACACAATTCACAAAGACAGAAAAAAAAAGAATATTTTTATTGTTTGTGTAGCACACTTTGAGGGTGTCACCACCCTTTAACAGACAGACGCACGCTTGTCGCTGCTGCTTTAAGGATGCAGGTGCGGCTACAGCCCACACAATTCACAAAGACAGAAAAAAGAAGAAGAATATTTTTATTGTTTGTGTAGCACACTTTGAGGGTGTCACCATCCTTTAACAGACAGACGCACGCTTGTCGCTGCTGCTTTAAGGATGCAGGTGCGGCTACAGCCCACACATTTCACAAAGACAGAAAAAAAAAGAACAATATTTTTATTGTGTAGCACACTTTGAGGGTGTCACCACCCTTTAACAGACAGACGCACGCTTGTCGCTGCTGCTTTAAGGATGCAGGTGCGGCTACAGCCCACACATTTCACAAAGACAGAAAAAAAAAGAATATTTTTATTGTTTGTGGAGCACACTTTGAGGGTTACACCACCCTTTAACAGACAGACGCACGCTTGTCGCTGCTGCTTTGAGGATGCAAGTGCGGCTACAGCCCACACAATTCACAAAGACAGAAAAAAGAATATTTTTATTGTTTGTGGAGCGCACTTTGAGGGTTACACCATCCTTTAACAGACAGACGCACGCTTGTCGCTGCTGCTTTGAGGATGCAGGTGGAATCTAGACGGGATTTGGAACCGGGGACACACTACCTCCATCAATTGTCTAAATCCCACTGCACTAATGGCGGATACCGGACGCACGTCTAACACCAACATAGCAGTCAAGGCCTCAGTTATACGTTTTGCTTCAGGATGACTGCTGTCGTACTTCATCCTCATCGCTAGGGACTGTTGGAGGGTCAATTGTTTAGTAAAAGTAGTGATGTTCCTCTCTGGGATGATGAACAACTCCCAGCAGCAGCAACAGCACTATGAGGAAGTGGTTCTTGATCTTTCCCTATTTTATTTTTATCGGAGAAAGTTTGGTCCTCCATTTATTTTATATTGATATATACGTGCGGCTAAAGCGCACACAAACACAGAAAATATTTTTTTATTTTTGCTGGAGAGTAGTGCACTTTGTGGGTTACACCACCCTTTAAGAAATGAGCCAGCCGGCTCTTTACTTATGGGACACAGGCGCACGCTTGGCGCTGCTCCTTTGTTGATGCACGTGCAGCCACAGCGCACACAATTCACAAACACAGAAAATATATATTTTTTTGGTTTGGACTGGAGTGTACTTTGGGGGTTACAGCACCCTTTAACGGTCAAGACAGCCGGCCCTTTACTTATGACACAGGCGCACGCTTGGCACTACTTTGTTGATTCACGTGCGGCTACTGCGCACACAATTCACAAACACAGAAAATAATTTTTTTTTTGGTTTGGAGTGTACTTTGGGGGTTACAGCACCCTTTATCGGTCAAGCCAGCTGGCCCTTTACTTATGACACAGGCGCACGCTTGGCACTACTTTGTTGATGCACGTGCGGCTACTGCGCACACAATTCACAAACACAGAAAATAATTTTTTTTTTGGTTTGGACTGGAGTGTACTTTCGGGGGTTACAGCACCCTTTAACGGTCAAGCCAGCCGGCCCTTTACTTATGACACAGGCGCACGCTTGGCACTACTTTGTTGATGCACGTGCGGCTACTGCGCACACAATTCACAAACACAGAAAATAATTTTTTTTTTGGTTTGGACTGGAGTGTACTTTGGGGGTTACAGCACCCTTTAACGGTCAAGCCAGCCGGCCCTTTACTTATGACACAGGCGCACGCTTGGCACTACTTTGTTGATGCACGTGCGGTTACTGCGCACACAATTCACAAACACAGAATATAATTTTTTTTTTGGTTTGGACTGGAGTGTACTTTGGGGGTTACAGCACCCTTTAACGGTCAAGCCAGCCGGCCCTTTACTTATGACACAGGCGCACGCTTGGCACTACTTTGTTGATGCACGTGCAGCTACTGCGCACACAATTCACAAACACAAAAAATATTATTTTTTTGGTTTGAACTGGAGTGTACTTTGGGGGTTACAGCACCCTTTAACGGTCAATCCAGCTGGCCTTTTACTTATGACACAGGCGCACGCTTGGCACTACTTTGTTGATGCACGTGCGGCTACTGCGCACACAATTCACAAACACAGAAAATAATTTTTTTTTTGGTTTGGACTGGAGTGTACTTTCGGGGGTTACAGCACCCTTTAACGGTCAAGCCAGCCGGCCCTTTACTTATGACACAGGCGCACGCTTGGCACTACTTTGTTGATGCACGTGCGGCTACTGCGCACACAATTCACAAACACAGAAAATAATTTTTTTTTTGGTTTGGACTGGAGTGTACTTTCGGGGGTTACAGCACCCTTTAACGATCAAGCCAGCCGGCCCTTTACTTATGACACAGGCGCACGCTTGGCACTACTTTGTTGATGCACGTGCGGCTACTGCGCACACAATTCACAAACACAGAAAATAATTTTTTTTTGGTTTGGACTGGAGTGTACTTTGGGGGTTACAGCACCCTTTAACGGTCAAGCCAGCCGGCCCTTTACTTATGACACAGGCGCACGCTTGGCACTACTTTGTTGATGCACGTGCGGCTACTGCGCACACAATTCACAAACACAGAAAATATTTTTTTTTTAGTTTGGACTGGAGTGTACTTTGGGGGTTACAGCACCCTTTAACGGTCAAGCCAGCCGGCCCTTTACTTATGACACAGGCGCACGCTTGGCAATACTTTGTTGATGCACGTGCGGCTACTGCGCACACAATTCACAAACACAGAAAATATATTATTTTTTTAGCACTTGGGGGGAGCACCCCTGATGGACAGAGCACCCCCTGGACAACACTACAGCACCCCTTTAGGACTGGGACACTGCACAGGACTTTGGAGTGGACACAGCCCCTATGGAGAACTGACTGCACAACACAGTCCAGCCAGCCCCTATGGACTTTGAAGTAGTGGACACAGCCCCTATTTAACAGCAGCACAGCACAACACAGCCAGCCCCTATGGACTTTGAAGTAATGGACAACAGCAGCACTACACTACACTACACTACACAGCCCTAACTCCCACCCTTCACTGTCCACAGCCGAGTGAGAAAATGGCGCCGACGCGGGTACCTTATATAGGATCCAAAACCTGCGAGACTCGGAAGGCGGGATGATGACGTTTTGCCTCGATTTCAGATCCGAGTCAGGCGGGAAAAGTCGAGCCTGACGCGGATCGGACTCGGATCGGGGGGACTCGGGGGGGTTCGGATTTCAGAAATCCGAACCCGCTCACCCCTACTTACAACCCATTTTCAAACATTTTTACATTTTCGCCCCAAAAGTGACATGCCTTTTTTAGGGGGGTAGTAAGATTTTTTTTTTTGCCTAATTAGTCATTGGGGGGAGGGGGGGGGTGTGCCCAAAGGGTTCTGAACCAAGGGCCTGATTCAGAGCCGGACGCTCTGACCAGAGCGCTCGCTCTGAATCAGGGCCGGCCTACCTAAAATTGGAGCGGCCTCTTGGACGCTCGCATAGCTGTGGGTTACCATCGCGACCATCGGGCTTGCGACGAGACTCTGCGGTAGGGTCTCGCTGCCGCAAGCCCTGGAGTGATTTTGGCTCTATCAGAGCCAAAATCACTCCCACTGACATCACTAGTGATGTCAGTGGGGCCGGACCCAGGCGGAAGGCGTTCCCATGGGAACGCCTCCGTCTGGGCAGCCACGCCCCGGCACGCCCACCAAAGGGGGCGTGCTGTCAATCACCATCGACAGCACGCCCCCTTTGGTGTGAGACCCCGAGCGACGGCTTCCCCGTCGCTCGCCGGGTCTGGCGCATGCGCACGACGGAGCTCCCTCCGTCGTGCGCATGCACACTTGGGCACCATCGACCCGCTTGCAAGCGTACAGTGCTCGCGAGCGGGTCTGAATGAGACCCCAAGTCCCAACATTTTGACTCAAAAATAGGGATTTCGCACATCTTTTCTCCTGCCTTTGGGTGGAGAAACTTTTTCGCCTGTTTTTGCCTATGGAGTTTTCGTACATGCGAAAACGTCCTGGAATTGAATAGGGCGATACTTTGGAAAGTGACGAAAACATCACATAGGCGAATGTTTTTCGGCGAGCACGGCTTTTCGCCTCTAATTGAACACGGGCCTTAGTATCACTACATCTACAAGTGATAGCAACTAAAGGTAACCTAATTAAGGTGATCCCCTCTGTCCTTACCTTGTTCATTGACATAAGAATGTTATTTTGAGCTATTTTCAGAAGGGTGCTAAGGGTCCACTTTATTTATTGTCTGTTGTTAAACATAGTGCTTCTTGTAGACAGGCAACCTCAATTATTACTCATTGCCGACTCGTGAGCTTCATGGTACGGATAAATACCTAGATAGACCTATCTACAAGCACCAAATAGATACAGCTAAACCTGTCTCAAGCAAATCAACTTCTGCTTCTCCCCGAGAGCCACTCAAGAGTTGACAGACTGTCCAGGTATGCCTGAATGCATATCTGTATGCATTTGATATCATCCCTATCAATACCTATCAATGAAATGACACAGGCTATTTCCAGAATACTTATGCCCCAGAATGATAAAAAGGTCAAAGGTCTGCAAACAAGATATGATGCAGCTTTTGCTAAAATAGGCCCTCATTCAGAGCCGTACGCTCTGAATGAGGGCCGGCCTCCATAATTCTGGAGCGTCCTCCTGGACGCTCGTATAGCTGTGGGTCACCACCCACAGCCTATACCAGCGTGCAGTTTGATGGCCGCGATGGTCGTGACCATCGCGACCATCGAAACTGCGAGCCGGAGCCTGCGGTTGAGGTTTTCAACCGCAAGGCCCGGAGTGATTTTGGCTCTATCAGAGCCAAAATCACTCCCACTGACATCACTAGTGATGTCAGTGGGCCGGCTTCTGACGGTAGGCGTTCCCTTGGGAACGCCCCCGTCAGGGAGGCACGCCCCCGGCACGCCCACCAAAGGGGGCGTGCTGTTAATCAACATCGACAGCACGCCCCCTTTGATCAGACACAACGAGCGAAGGACTTTCCTTCGCTCGTCGCGTCTGGCGCATGCGCACGACGGAGCTCCCGCCGTCGTGCGCATGCGCAGTGCACAACATTGACCCACTTGCGAGCGGACAGCCGCTTGCGAGTGGGTCTGAATCAGGCCCATAGTCTCTTATTCTCTACTCTAGAGCACAGAACAAGTGATGTGAAGGATCAGCGTAATACAGTATTCAATTATGTAGCTCACAAACTGCCATTATTTAGGTCTTATTCTGCGTACACACGGGACGATGTGCGCCCTGAACGAACATCGTCCTGTGTGTCCCCGGCAGGGGTGTGCTCAGTGTTGTTAACGACACTGAGCACACGCACTGGACGAAATCAAGAACGATTTTTGTTCAGTGCCTGGCTCCCTCCCTCATCCCCGAACATGTTCAACCTGACAATATCGTCAGGTTGGACAGGAAGTTCGGGTGATGAACAGCAACTAACAACTGCAAACGGAAGCGCGTATTGGTAGTCATCGTTCATCATTTTGGGGCAAATACTGAACGATTTTTTGAACAACTTATCGATAATGACGTCATTAACGACAAATCATTAAAAAAACTGTTATGTGTGTATGCACCTTTAGTTGACAAGACTGATGACTTTGAAATGCGTTATTGACAGGTGAAGTGAGCTGCAAAGCACACTCAGTTCATTTTGTTCCTTTCACCCCATATAGGGCAATATTAGGTGTCTTTCCATACCTCAAAGTTACAAATTGCTGTAAAAAGCTAATTTCGGGTATATCAGCTCAGCTGCTAAGAAATCTATTATTCAGAACTGTGCTTATATAATCAGGCCCGCCAAGAGCCGTGGCGGGCCCCGGTAATAGGGGGCATGGCCTAATCGCGAGAGGCGTGGCCACGCCCCCTTGCCGCAACATTTTTTTTCGCGGCGCCGCTGCGCGCTGGGGAGGGAGCGCTCTGAGCCCCCTCAGCCCGGCGCAAAGCCAGGGGGGGCGCGATCAGTGTGATCGCTCCCCCGCACAGGCATAGGAGACTGCTATGGCTGCTGCTCAGCAGCCACGAGCAGTCTCCAACTGCAGCTCAGCACACGCTGTGTGCTGGGCTGCCGTGAGGGGGGAGCGGCGCAGGACCCGGGTTCCCGCCGGGCCCCTCAGGAAGCCAGGGCCCGGGTAATCTGTTCCCGCTCCCCCCCCCCTGCATATAATGTATAGTTGATTCCCAGATAAACACTAGCTTTGTTGAAGCATCCCGAATCTGAGCACAGGGGATGTAGTCAGCATCCCAGCGTGCGGGATACCGACGGGTGAAATACCGATCCCGGCACCAGAATCCCGACCGCTGGTATTCTGAAGGTATCGGGCATTAGGGGAAGGTTAGGGTGCGGGGTTAGTCATTAGGGGGAGGGCTATGGTTAGGCACTAAGGGGGAGGGTTAGGGTGTGGGGAGGTTAGGTTTAGGCACTGGGAAGGCAGTGTTAGGTATAGGGCGCGGGGAGGGGGAAGTTAGGTTTAGGCACTGGGGGGGGGGAGGTTAGGCATCGGGAAGTTAGTCTTACCTTCTTTCCTTATGGGTGTCGGTATTCTGACCAGCGGCATCCTGAAGGTATCGGGCATTAGGGGAAGGTTAGGGTGCGGGGTTAGGCATTAGGGGGAGGGCTAGGGTTAGGCACTAGGGGGGGGTAGGTTTAGGGTGTGGGGAGGTTAGGTTTAGGCACTGGGAAGGCAGTGTTAGGTATAGGGTGCGGGGAGGGGGAAGTTAGGTTTAGGCACTGGGGGGGGGGTTAGGCATCGGGAAGTTAGTCTTACCTTCTTTCCTTATGGGTGTCGGTATTCTGACCAGCGGCATCCTGACCGCAGGGATCTCATAACCAACCCGTGCACAGTACCTTCAGCACTAACATCTTTTTATGGAACTTTGATTCTTTGTGAAAGTCACTCTGTTATCTCAGTGTATGACTGAACATATTTACTGTTATATTGTTTCGACTTCATTTATGTTTAACTGAACTGTATTTATGTAATACATCATGTTAAGCAATTGTTTGATGTGTTTTGCTTCACTAGAAGATTGTTTAGAAATAAATGAAATGGCAATAATTTTTCCTGCTGCTGACCAAATACAAATATCAAATAATGCGAACAGATTGCAGCAGCCACACCAGTAATAGTATCAGAGGGAGGGACGGAGGCGCACTCAATTGTAGCTGCCGATCGTCATCATCAGTGTGTACTTTGCACCAAGGGTCCAGCACCTGCATGATGTAGATTTCCTGAAAGGTGTATATGCATCTGTGTACTGGTCTAGCTAACTTGCTTTAATGAGAACACCCACAGTCTGACGGCCTACGTATGCATGTCCCTTCCATCAGTTTTCTATTGCAAAATGCAATCAAATCTGCATACGGATTTAAGCAGACTTTATTTTGTGCACATGTGCAGTATGAAAATGCCCGAAAAATAAAAGAGGCGTATGTACACCCCCACATCAGCTACAGAGTCCTCTATGCATTCTGTAGATTATTAACCATTGCCGAACATCCTGCTTTGCATATTCCATGGTAATGGAACTTATATGATCCACTGAACAGCTGAGGTGTTTTGGGGTGGTGCTGAGTGTGGCTTGTACATGTCCCTGCATCATCGGTGCTAAGGCTGGTTTGTGAATAGGGGAATGTTTGCGGGCCAAGTGAAGGGAAAATACCCAACGCGTTTCATCCTTATGTTGGATTTCTCTAATGTAAGTGTAGCGTGTAGTGGTCCTTCTTAAGAGGGCACAGAGTTGAGAATATGGCTTTTCTTAAAGAAATAGTAACGGTTTCAACATCAAACGCAATTTGATGGTATACTACATTGGGCCTGATTCTGAGTCAGATGTATGTGCGATCGCTTTTCCGTGCGCCTGCAGCATTCTACTTATTTTCATATGCTAATAAGCCTATCCTGCCCACTGGTTATCCCACCACAGACGCAGCCATTGTCATTCCACCAGTCCGATGCTAGAAACTGGATTCACCCGCCCATGCCACTCCCACACATGGAAACTGGGGTTGGTCAACAGACAGATCAATCCATTCGCAGTAGCGATCTCCGTCAGTTTGTGTAAGTCTGATCCGGCGCAGGTGCAGTCGCCGATTTCCTTTGCGCATTAAACTGAATTCCAAGAGATTGATTCGTTTTTTTACATGCATGCAACTCAGAATCACCCCGATTGTCTGAATGCATAGGTGATAAGTGTTTATAAGCCATATGTTTTTTTAAAGTAATACAGCAAAATGTTTTTAAAATATGACAATTTATTAAATATGCAAGAAGATGGCATCAGGTAATGGGGAGGGGTCATGATGGGCGCAGAGCTGGGACCGGACATTTGGCCTGATTCATTACTGATCGCAACTGCGATTACGCACACAATCGGCCGATTGTTGCATACATCACAGTGCGTGAACCAGCCACTGCGATCGCAGAGTGATTGACAAGAAGTGCCATTTGGGGCAGGTGACGGGGAGGTGATCGGCAAAACGCAGACGTGCAAGTGCGTTTGAAGGCCGTTGCATGAGCGCGCATAAATTATCCACTGCGAAGCCGTACGCGGCTTGTGTACTCACTGCATGCAACGAGGTTAGCAATTTCTGAGTAAGGTTAGACCTTGTGGAAGTGTGCGTGAGGCTGCGATGGTACTCGGTGGTTTCGCAGTCTTGCTAAACATTACGGATGTGTGTAAGGTAATGTGGGCGTCCTTATGTGGTGCAGCCGGCAGTGATCGCAATGGATTAGCATACTATTGCAGTGAGACTGTGTGCGTTATCGCTATTGCCTACCCTCCAACATGACCCATTCCATCAGGTACAAAATGCTGTGCTCCTGGACTTCCCACCTAATGTATGATTGCAGCCACCTGTACTGAACTAGGTAATTGATGAGAAAGGCTTTTCAACACAAGTGACTGCAAACATACATTAGGTGGCAAGTCCAGGACCAGAGCATTTTGTACCTAATGAAACGGGTCATGTTGGAGGGTCTGCTATGAGATATAAATGATGGGGCCCCAGATTCATGCTGAATGAAAGATGAATCAGCCGCCAGGAGCCTGTGCGGTAAATGCGTGTGAGGGGCTCGGGGGTTACCGGAACATCTTTTTTCACCATCCCGGCGCCGGCGGCGGGACGATCTCCAAGGTAACGGGAGCGCGGTGAACGCGGCGTCACTAGATGCGGCCGCCGCACAGCGTCTCTGGAAGTTGTAGTCCAGACTCCTCTAAGTAATCTAGCAGCGTCCGGAAGACCGAACAACAATTCCCGGCGACCACCGCGGCTAGTGGGTGACTGCCATATGTATGATCCGGTCGAGCCCGGGAGAGTTGAATTTCGATGTTGAGAGGCGAGCTGGATATGGAGCTCGTCATCTGCTGAGACACCATGGTGAGCACATGGCGAGTGTCAGCTCCGGGTAGTGGAAGAGAGGGACGTGCGTAATAGTTGTCGGTTAGGCATCAACCAGAGTTGTCAGTGGAGGGGGGGTCGTGTGGGTGAGCGTTGTCAGTGGAGGGGGGTTCAGGTGGGTGAGAGTTGTCAGTGGTGGGTGGTTCTGGGGGGGACAGCTGTCAGTGGGTGGGGGTTCAGGTGGTGAGTTGTCAGTGGAGGGGGGGAGAGTTGTCAGTGAAGGAGGGTTGAGGGGGGGAGAGTTGTCAGTGAAGGAGGGTTGAGGGGGGGAGAGTTGTCAGTGAAGGAGGGTTGAGGGGGGGAGAGTTGTCAGTGAAGGAGGGTTGAGGGGGGGAGAGTTGTCAGTGAAGGAGGGTTGAGGGGGGGAGAGTTGTCAGTGGAGGGAGGTTCAGGGGGGGGAGTTGTCAGTGGAAGGGGGTTCAATTGTCAATTGGGGAGTGGATATGTGCATCAAAGTTGCCAGTTGGGTAGGACGCATCTGCCTGTGAGTTGCCACTTTTGGGGGGACAAGTTAGGGATGGACATGAAAAACCCACCAACAAATTATGACTGTGATTCTGCCATCAAAACTTTCAATGCGATGAAAACGAACCATTGCAATAAAAAAAATATCTATTTTGATTCACGCATGCACAAAAAACCATGTTTGTGCATACACAATAGCACCCCATGGCCATTCTCAATGTTAAATGGCTGAATTCAGATGTATTTTAACATCAGATGGCCATGGCTTCCACACCATTTTGATGGTGCCTACAAAAACACTATGATCAAAAGAAGAACATTGATGGTGTTATGCCACCACGTGTGACGAAACGTGTGCATGAGAATTGCCAGTTGGGGACACCGACACGTGCATGAGTTGCCAGGTTGGAGGGGGGATGTGTGCGTGAGAGTGGCCAGTTGGGGAAGAGAGGACACGTGCGCGAGAGTGGCCATTTGGAAAAGAGAGGATACGTGCGCGAGAGTGGCCGGTTGGGGAAGAGGGGGCATGTGCGCGAGAGTGGCCAGTTGGGGAAGAGGGGGCATGTGCGCGAGAGTGGCCAGTTGGGGAAGAGGGGGCATGTGCGCGAGAGTGGCCAGTTGGGGAAGAGGGGGCATGTGCGTGAGAGTGGCCAGTTGGGGAAGGGGAGCATGTGCGTGAGAGTGGCCAGTTGGGGAAGGGGGGCATGTGCGTGAGAGTGGCCAGTTGGGGAAGAGAGGATACGTGCGCGAGAGTGGCCAGTTGGGGAAGAGGGGGCATGTGCGCGAGAGTGGCCAGTTGGGGAAGAGGGGGCATGTGCGCGAGAGTGGCCAGTTGGGGAAGAGGGGGCATGTGCGCGAGAGTGGCCAGTTGGGGAAGAGGGGGCATGTGCGCGAGAGTGGCCAGTTGGGGAAGAGGGGGCATGTGCGCGAGAGTGGCCAGTTGGGGAAGAGGGGGCATGTGCGCGAGAGTGGCCAGTTGGGGAAGGGGGGCATGTGCGTGAGAGTGGCCAGTTGGGGAAGAGGGGGCATGTGCGTGAGAGTGGCCAGTTGGGGAAGAGGGGGCATGTGCGTGAGAGTGGCCAGTTGGGGAAGAGGGGGCATGTGCGCGAGAGTGGCCAGTTGGGGAAGAGGGGGCATGTGCGCGAGAGTGGCTAGTTGGGGAAGAGGGGGCATGTGCGCGAGAGTGGCCAGTTGGGGAAGAGGGGGCATGTGCGCGAGAGTGGCCAGTTGGGGAAGAGAGGATACGTGCGCGAGAGTGGCCAGTTGGGAAAGAGAGGATACGTGCGCGAGAGTGGCCAGTTGGGGAAGAGGGGGCATGTGCGCGAGAGTGGCCAGTTGGGGAAGAGGGGGCATGTGCACCAGAGTGGCCAGTTGGGGAAGAGGGGGCATGTGCACCAGAGTGGCCAGTTGGGGAAGAGGGGGTATGTGCGCGAGAGTGGCCAGTGGGAGGGGGGACATGTGCATGAGAGTTGCCAGTTGGGAGGGGGGTGTGAGCGCGAGAGTGGCCAGTTGGGAGGGGGGGACATGTGCATGCAAGTTGCCAGTTGGGAGGGGGGTGTGAGCGCGAGAGTGGCCAGTTGGGAGGGGGGGACATGTACATGCAAGTTGCCAGTTGGGAGGGGGGATGTGTGCGCGAGAGTGGCCAGTTGGGAGGGGGGATGTGTGCGTGAGAGTGGCCAGTTGGGAGGGGGGATGTGTGCGTGCCAGTTGGGAAGGGGGATGTGTGCGTGGGAGTGGCCAGTTGGGGAAGAGGGGACTCATGCGTGAGAATTACCAGTAAGGCGGGATGTGTGCTTGAGAGTTATTTGAGGAGGGGACATTTATATTTACACTGCTAGAGAGTGGCTAGTTGGGGAAGAGGGGGCATGTGCGCGAGAGTGGCCAGTTGGGGAAGAGGGGGCATGTGCGCGAGAGTGGCCAGTTGGGGAAGAGGGGGCATGTGCGCGAGAGTGGCCAGTTGGGGAAGAGAGGATACGTGCGCGAGAGTGGCCAGTTGGGAAAGAGAGGATACGTGCGCGAGAGTGACCAGTTGGGGAAGAGGGGGCATGTGCACCAGAGTGGCCAGTTGGGGAAGAGGGGGTATGTGCGCCAGGGTGGCCAGTTGGGGAAGAGGGGGTATGTGCGCGAGAGTGGCCAGTTGGGGAAGAGGGGGTATGTGTGCGAGAGTGGCCATTTGGGGAAGAGGGGGCATGTGCGCGAGAGTGCCAAGTTGGGGAAGAGGGGACATGTGTGTGAGAGTGGCCAGTTAGGGGGGACGTGTGCATGTAAGTTGCCAGTAGGGAGGGACATGTGCGTGAGAGTTGCCAGTGGGAGGGGGGACATGTGCATGAGAGTTGCCAGTTGGGAGGGGGGTGTGAGCGCGAGAGTGGCCAGTTGGGAGGGGGGGACATGTGCATGCAAGTTGCCAGTTGGGAGGGGGGATGTGTGTGCGAGAGTGGCCAGTTGGGAGGGGGGATGTGTGCGCGAGAGTGGCCAGTTGGGAGGGGGGATGTGTGCGTGAGAGTGGCCAGTTGGGAGGGGGGATGTGTGCATGCCAGTTGGGAGGGGGGACATGTGCGTGCCAGTTGGGAGGGGGGACATGTGCATGCAAGTTGCCAGTTGGGAGGGGGGATGTGTGCGCGAGAGTGGTCAGTTGGGAGGGGGGATGTGTGCGTGAGAGTGGCCAGTTGGGAGGGGGGATGTGTGCGTGCCAGTTGGGAAGGGGGATGTGTGCGTGGGAGTGGCCAGTTGGGGAAGAGGGGACTCATGCGTGAGAATTACCAGTAAGGCGGGATGTGTGCTTGAGAGTTATTTGAGGAGGGGACATTTATATTTACACTGCTAGAGAGTGGCTAGTTGGGGAAGAGGGGGAATGTGCGCGAGAGTGGCCAGTTGGGGAAGAGGGGGCATGTGCGCGAGAGTGGCCAGTTGGGGAAGAGGGGGCATGTGCGCGAGAGTGGCCAGTTGGGGAAGAGAGGATACGTGCGCGAGAGTGGCCAGTTGGGAAAGAGAGGATACGTGCGCGAGAGTGACCAGTTGGGGAAGAGGGGGCATGTGCACCAGAGTGGCCAGTTGGGGAAGAGGGGGTATGTGCGCCAGGGTGGCCAGTTGGGGAAGAGGGGGTATGTGCGCGAGAGTGGCCAGTTGGGGAAGAGGGGGTATGTGTGCGAGAGTGGCCATTTGGGGAAGAGGGGGCATGTGCGCGAGAGTGCCAAGTTGGGGAAGAGGGGACATGTGTGTGAGAGTGGCCAGTTAGGGGGGACGTGTGCATGTAAGTTGCCAGTAGGGAGGGACATGTGCGTGAGAGTTGCCAGTGGGAAGGGGGACATGTGCATGAGAGTTGCCAGTTGGGAGGGGGGTGTGAGCGCGAGAGTGGCCAGTTGGGAGGGGGGGACATGTGCATGCAAGTTGCCAGTTGGGAGGGGGGATGTGTGTGCGAGAGTGGCCAGTTGGGAGGGGGGATGTGTGCGCGAGAGTGGCCAGTTGGGAGGGGGGATGTGTGCGTGAGAGTGGCCAGTTGGGAGGGGGGATGTGTGCGTGCCAGTTGGGAGGGGGGACATGTGCGTGCCAGTTGGGAGGGGGGACATGTGCGTGCCAGTTGGGAAGGGGGATGTGTGCGTGGGAGTGGCCAGTTGGGGAAGAGGGGACTCATGCGTGAGAATTACCAGTAAGGCGGGATGTGTGCTTGAGAGTTATTTGAGGAGGGGACATTTATATTTACACTGCTAGAACACCAGCTGTTCTCTCTTTATGGATTGTTAATATGTAATAAAGATTAAAGCGTTATCTCCGCCCCGGATGTATTATTACTAATCAGAACGTGTGCAGCTATTTTAAATTCCCATTCTGCATCCTGACTCCTTCTCACTGCAATGAGCTGGCCATGGCTGACAGACTAGTTACTGTGAGGAGCCCCACAAAAAACTAATTCTAATTGCAGATACCCACTGGTGTGCACAAACTGCATATGGGGTAACACAATGTGACAGTCGGGTGCTGCAAGGGGCAGATGCATGAAGCTAAATATATATCTTCTGTGTTTTCATATATTGAGTTGCACTGTATGCACACAAGATGTTGTTACATGGGTTGGAGAACCCCTTTAATGACATATTTGCTTATTGTGTTAAATAACTTGTTCCCGTATATTTTATTTCGTGTTTAAACTGAAAATACACCTTTTTAAATAGAAATGTACCTTCTTCTTACATTGTTCCAACTTTAAGTTATTGATGATATAAAGAGGGTGTTGTATAATGGGGTTAATGCACTTTAATACAGTTTTGTGCCCTCCCCCTACAAGTTAATACTTGGCATTATAAATGGAGTGTTATAAAGCAGGAGCACTGCATTTTACTGTTATTGTTATCACCTGTGTGGGTTTTTGTTATGTGTTAAAATGGGGTAATCCGAGTTTACGTTAAACCTAAGCTTTCATACACACAGGTGTTGAATATTTAACACACTTTTCAAAAGCTAATACTGGTAATGAATGGACCTTTACACACGCTCTCTGACAAGTGTTACCAACGCATCATGGAGAGGTCATTAGTACATAGTTCTCCATACTGCAGTCAGATGCTGTTCAAGCACTTCCAATAGCCATTCTCTCTTTACAGAGGAGGAGTTTGGCTCCCAGTCAGCTGGCGAAGAGGAAACCGGGCAGCTCGTCTGAAGATGAAGACTGGCATGAAGATACTGTGAGTAATTGGCTACTGTGTATTTTGGTGTAATGGAGATTGTATTACACTTACAGGTTCTTCACTGGTGGTCATACAAATGAATCAATATATATTGAAGCAATACAAATAATCTACGTGCTGGTAACCATTTGAAATCTCTTATAGAATCGGAAAAGAAAGCGATGCAGCATTGATAAGGAGGGTCGGGACAGCTGGATCTCACCATTTCGGAAGCCTCTGGTTGAGCTGATGAACAGACCGGTGTGCCTCGACAGCAGACAACATGTATGTTTGTGTGGTCATCAAGCGCTAGGTTTTATTAAAGATGTGGAGTGTAATACTCAGTACTGCGATGCTTTGTCCCAGTGGGATGTAGTCACACTTATATAATTGTTTTATAATCAGTTTAGAGAAGTAAAGTCCTCCTATCGGCCCATTCCCAAGTGACTGTTTCATTACAACTTACGCTATAGATTTACCATATAAATTCTCTTATGTTGCTACATTTCTTTACTGTCTTTTGTTTAGGAGGCGTTTATACGTAGTATATTATCAAGGCCGTTCAAGGTGCCAATTCCTAATTACAAAGGTGAGTCAACGCAATTGTACAGTTCTTGTATTGATCCTGAGACGGGCAGCGGTGTAGATGTCGGCATATTATTGCGTTTCCTTCCGCTTCTCTATGCTGATTATTTGAGGAGTTTAGAGCAGGGGGAAAACTTGGAAATCAGGCAATAGGCTAATATGCCAAAAGTATGTGGAAGGCGACTATTGCAGACTCGAGGGAGTAATGGCAACTACGTGCGTGATTTTGCTTACCGGGCAGCAGGTAAGACTTAACGTAGTCATTGGCACAGGTCGACTTAACCCCTTCTAGAAAATACATTTTCTGTATTTGAGAACCCTTTCAACTCCATGTGCACGGCCTATGTGAGGATCAACATTTAGCGCTACATCCTAGATTTTCTAAGAGTTTGATGCGCTCTCAGGAGCGGGGATCTCTCATCTCCTGTGTTTTTGTCCTTGACACCAGGTCTAGCTAGTGTTCACTCTAGGTCCAGCGCCAGGCAGGGCGTCTGACCTAGAGAAAGAGCACTCTGGCGCGCACGAAAAGGGACGTTCCAACGGAAAATGGGGGCGTTTCTTTAAGACGGCCCCCTGTTCACCACTCTTTGGGGGCATGCCCGGCACTTATGGACATACCTGGCTGTAGGGATAGCCGTTGGTGGTGTTACCATCGATGGTAAAATAGCAAGTAGCCATCGATGGTCATCCATTGAATAGCTTGTAGCCATCAATTGTTTCACCAACTGATGGTCATCCCTGTTTTGTGACTGACTGGTCCGTGGGCCGATCAGAGCCTGGAGGCATGGGTGTCGGGGGCGGAGCTATGCTCGAGTCCCGACACCTTGTAAAAAAAAAACAATAAACATTTGGTTATGTTTAGACATCAATGGAGGGAAACGATCTGGTTCTCCCCCATCGATGGCTAAAGAATTCGATATTGGCCATAAACCATCGATGATTATAAATCATCAATGGTCGATGGCCATCCCTACCGGGCTGCCCTCAAGCGCTCATGTTTCTGTGAATAGATGCCGGGCGCATAGGCCCGGCGGTAATCGCTATACCGCAATTTTCCCCACCAGTGGGACACTGCAGCCCGCGGATGGGGACGGCACCCGCAGGCTGTTTTAGCAGGGCGCCGCCAAGGGGGGGCAGGGCGCATTCTGCCATTTTGAAATCTGGCAGGGTGCGGCGCCCCGCTAAAGCAGCCTAGGGGGAACGCTATCCAGCTGTATCCTTGCTTTAGGTCTCTTTCATTCCTTCACTTTGCCTTATTAATATTTCAGTATTAGTGGGTTGACGCTCCTTGAATGTTCTGTATTTGTGGTGTTAAATCTTTGCGATTTACGTACTGTGGCCCTGATTATGTAAGGATCGTAATTGAGTGCAGCTTTGCTATTGTGATCCTTTGCAGATATGGTAATGCACAGGAGGCATCACGCCCCTTGTGCATTACTTAACCGGGCTGCGTTCAGCTGAATCTGTTAATTTGCATACCATCGGCCGGCTGCGGTGACCCATAGGGTCCGCCGCAGTTTACAGGAAATCATCCGTCACCCGATGGAGATCCGCCTCTTCCCTCCCCTCCCCAACGGCGGCGAGACTCCTCCGTTTTGTGTAACTGAGGCTGTAGCCGCCCCCTCCCTGCTCCCAAACGGCAGCAGACTGTCAATCACTGACAGTCTGCTGCCAGTTTGCAAGCGGACTCGCAGACCTGTTCTGCACATGCGCAGACCGGTTC
The DNA here is from genome assembly GCA_031769625.1 of Taudactylus pleione. Classification (NCBI taxonomy): domain Eukaryota; kingdom Metazoa; phylum Chordata; class Amphibia; order Anura; family Myobatrachidae; genus Taudactylus; species Taudactylus pleione. The sequence goes on along the minus strand of JAUIMM010000114.1, from coordinate 1,350,776 downwards.
TGACGCCTGCGCAGTTTCCCAAACATCAGGAATCTGCGTGCACATGCGCAGAACGTGTGTGATGCCTGCGCAGATTCCCAAACAACGGGAATCCATGCTCAGCAGTGCACTAGCAAGCATTGCTGAATCGGGCCTGTGTTCTGTTTTCCCGCTGCAGGATTTTGTGGTACATGTAATAATTTGTTCTTACAGAGAGTTGGGTTCTCTTGTGTTTCTGTTTCAGGAGGAATGGGCCTGCGGATGCTGGGTATTAAGAAAGCTGGGGTACGCAGAGCACTCCATGATCCCTATGAGGATGGCGCACTTGTACTCTATGAGCCCCCAATCCTGAGTGCACATGACCAACTCAAACTAGACAAGTAAGGTCCTGTGTTGTGTTCTATGTCAACCACACGCTACAAAACTATACCTGACATAACCGGGTTTGTTGCCTATAAAAAACCAGGATGACCACAGTCATTATCATCTGTATTTTAATTATCTAGCAGTTGTCAGCCTGTCATGTGACTATAGTCACAGGAACAGTGAGTGTCTGGACTGGCCCATATGTGACTATAGTCACAGGAACAGTGAGTGTCTGGACTGGCCCATATGTGACTATAGTCACAGGAACAGTGAGTGCCTGGACTGGCCCATATGTGACTATAGTCACAGGAACAGTGAGTGTCTGGACTGGCCCATATGTGACTATAGTCACAGGAACAGTGAGTGTCTGGACTGGCCCTTATGTGACTATAGTCACAGGAACAGTGAGTGTCTGGACTGGCCCATATGTGACTATAGTCACAGGAACAGTGAGTGGCTGGATTCGCCCATATGTGACTATAGTCACAGGAACAGTGAGTGGCTGGGCTGGCCCTTATGTGACTATAGTCACAGGAACAGTGAGTGCCTGGACTGACCCATATGTGACTATAGTCACAGGAACAGTGAGTGTCTGGACTGGCCCTTATGTGACTATAGTCACAGGAACAGTGAGTGTCTGGACTGGCCCATATGTGGCCAGCCATAGAGATCAATCTCTCCCTGCTCAATATCAGCCTGCCTTGATGAAATTTCCAATGTGAGTCTTATGTAAAATGAAACAACCCTTTTATGCTGAGTATTAAGAAACGTCTTGTCTCTCTACCTCTGCCCATCTGCAGAACATTGTGGTGTTGGCATCCGGCTGCCAGTGCTGCTATATGTATTTGTTATGCAGTGTCAGGTGTTTTGATGTTGCTGGTAACTGTTTTTATGTAGAGAGAAGTTGCCAGTCCATGTTGTGGTGGATCCTATCTTGGGGAAGGTTCTCCGACCGCATCAGAGAGAGGTAATAATCATTAGTCTTCCTAAGAATCCTCATATTTTGTATGTATGGTGGCAGAAAACCCGGCTGCAGACATTAGAAGATAGAGAGGTCCCTGCTCTGCTCCGGAGAGCTTACAGCCAGTAATTGTCTAGTACTAGCTCCTGTTCTGAGGTCCGTGTGATACATTACAGTACACTTGGCAGTCTCTGCATCATTACTAACACCAAATAATATATTCAAAATTCTTTTTGGGGAGCACTCTTTTACCAAAATTGTATTCAATGACAAAAAAATTTAAATATGCAAATTAAAACATACATTTTTTTTATTGCTGTTTCATCTAAAATAGTAGTGCGTACGGACTCTTTAAAGATAGAGAGTCCACCCAAAAAGCAAAGTATCCTTAATCACTGGAGATAGATATATTCAATTGCATCATATTAATCATCAGTGAAATGTAACTCAACACTGTATATAAGCATAATATACTTTCACATTAGGTAGCAATGGAGATTTTTGTAGTGTAATCTTTAGCGGAGGTAGATAAATCTCCTAGACACCTAATTGTTTTATATATATATATATATATATATATATATATATATATATATATATATATATATATATAAATTATAACAATTTCTGCATCAGGGTCCATAGGGTATCCACAGGATACCTTGGGGTATAGGTGATGACATCGGGCACCATAGAGTTAAAGTTTTCAGCCTCCCAGGATGCACTAGGGTCCCCCTCCCATACCCCGCCCCCGAGCCAAGGCATCCCAGTTTCGTTTGGTGCCTGGCCGGAGTCGGATGCACCTGTTTAGAGGGGGGCTAAGATGGCCCCTGAAGTTTTCTTCACAAGCAGCTGTGGCTGCTCATCTGGATGTACAGCATGGACAGTCAGTCCTGACGTCCATGCTGTCTTCCCTACACCCCCGCCGGTACCAGAACGCCGGTACTGATCCGGAGATGCTGGTAAGCATCTTGGGTCACAGCTAGCGGTGATCCCAGATGTTTGGGACCATGGCCGGATTCAAGGGGGCAGCAGGTAAGCAGCGGGGTCCCTGCTGAAAACATGGTCCAGAGTCCCCAGGCAGGGGGCTCCCTGGGGACTGGCTGCAGCGTGGAGCCAGGTAACTAACCTGCGCTTCCACTACCCCCCTGGGACAGCGGACCGCGGCTGAGCGGTAGCGCTGCGGCGTCCCAGGGGTTAATTGCATGCCAGGGGAGCGCTTTCCCTGTAACACAGCCGGCGCCTCCCCCGCTGCACACAGTCCTCTCTGCCCTGCTGACTGGCCCTGTGGCAGCGCTCCTCCCCCAGGCCGGCCTCCTCTCTGCTCCTCGGTGGCCATCTTTTGCTGGAAGCATGGTGAGCGCTGCTGGACGCTGAAGATCGGTGGCATCTCGGTCTGGGTCCCCGGCATACCTCTCCTCCATTGGTTCAGGTCTGTGTATGCAGCGCTGTGTCCTACCAGGTTCTGTGTCTGCGTAGTTGAGAATCAGCGCTGATAGTGCAGGAATTGATTTCTTTGCATTGTATGTGACTTCTGCTAGCGTCTGCTGCCTGTACTTTCACTTTCTACTGTCAGCCATTTCACTGTACCTGTTCTTCTTCTGCTAAAGACCTTGCGGTGCGATGATTGCAGGGTGGTTCTCCCACTATACTAACAAGTATCAGTGAGAGGGGTCACATACTTACCATCATGTCTGAGAGTGACTTTCCTCTCCAGCTTATGTGTACTACGTGCAAGGTACCTATAGCGGAGGGGGAGGGTAGCGCGGAGGGGCTATGTCGACAGTGTTATTTATTGGCGAGTCCTATTACTCGCCCGGGGCTTGTACAGGAACCGCCCTGGGCTTGTTTCGCCACAGCGCTTACAACCCTAGTGGGCCAGTTAGCTCCGCAGCTTGCGTTTTCACAGATGGGATTGTCCCAGCAGTCAGTGGTGTCGTCACCCATGCAGGGTTTCCCGAGACAATTGATGGTACCCCACAGTCTCCCTATTTCTCCTCCCCAGGTCTCTCAGGAGACTGCGTGGGTTAATTTACTGACAAGTTCTGTACAGCATTGTGGGACTTGTTACAAGGGGAGTCTGTGTTGCGGCCAGTGGCGTCTTTGTCAGCTCCTTATGAGGATGACGACGGGACGTCTGATGATGGGGAGATTCTGGATCTTTCTGACCAAGAACCTCTCCGTACTAAAGAGTCGGACGCTAGGTCCAAGGTTTATATTCCTGGACTTATTCGGGCTGTCCGCACAGCTTTAGTGATTGAGGATGAAGATCCTCCGGTGTCCAAGTCTAAATATGCCTTTTTTAAGGATATTAAGGGTGACGCCACTGTGTTTCCTCTTTCGGGTCAGTTACTAGACCATTTAGAGGAGGCGTGGAAACACCCCGGTAAATGGTATCAGCCTCAGAGACGCTTGGCGGTGACTTACCCGTTTGCGGACAATTATTTTTCAAAGTGGGAATCCCCTCCACAGGTGGATTCTCATGTGACACACCTGGTCCGAAGTGCCACGTTGCCCATGCCCTCTATGTCCTCCTTGAAGGATGCTACGGATCGTAAGGTGGAGATCTGCCTAAAGTCCGTTTACTCCCTCGCGGGGGGGCAGCAAGGCCGGCTATGGCCATTTGTTGGGTAGCTAGAGCTATGGAGCGCTGGGCGAATAATTTGGAGGCGTCTTTAGATTCCGACTGTTCGACTGAACAGACCGAGTTGGTAGGCAATCTTCGGGACTCGGCCACTTACATCAATGAAGCGGCCTTGGATATCAGTACCCTAACTTCTCGGATTTCTTCGGCAGCTGTAGCTGCTCGTCGCACCTTACGGTTGCGATCTTGGAAGGCGGACACTGATTCCAAAAAGGGCTTAGAAGCTTTGCCTTTTAATGGAGAAGTCCTATTTGGTCCGGATCTGGACAAAATTGTAGCCACGCTGGCGGCAGCCAAATCTGCCTGTCTCCCGTCTGCTGCAGTTCCTTCCAGTTCAGGTACGGCGTCCTTTCGGCCTTACAGGACCCAGGGTAGGCCTAAAGCACAGTCTTTTCCCCGACAGGCTGGCCCCAAAAAATTGTCAAAGCCCCGGAAACAGGCCTGGAGTACCAGACGTCCGGCCCCTAAGTCGGATGACAAGCTGCGGCCTGACGGTCCGGGACTCCCGTTGGGGGATCCCAGAGTTGGAGGCCGCCTGCTGCAGTTCGCCCAGTGTTGGTCGGTGACTACGACAGACAATTGGGTTCACGAGGTGGTTTCTCACGGGTATGCCCTCTGCTTTCGGCACAGGCCCCCATCCCGATTCTTCACCACGGGTCTTCCATCAGACCGGAACAAAGCCACGGAACTGCGGAAGGTTTTGCACACTATGCTCCAGGCTGGAGTTATAGTGCCTGTTCCATTCTCCCAGAGGGGCCAGGGTTTCTATTCCAATCTGTTTTTGGTGCAGAAACCCAATGGGTCGTACCGTCCGATCCTCAACCTCAAAGCACTCAACAAGTCCTTGCGGGTGCCGAGGTTTCGGATGGAGACCCTACGGTCCATCATTCTGGCGCTGGAACCTGGGGATTACATGGTGTCGTTGGACATACAGGACGCTTACCTGCATGTCCCTATTCTTTTATGCCATCAACAGTTCCTCAGGTTTGCAATCCGCAACGATCGCTACCAGTTCCGGAACTTACCTTTTGGCCTGGCGACAGCACCACGTGTGTTCACCAAGGTTATGGCGGTCATGGCGGCTTCTCTGCGGCTGCAGGGAGTCCGCATGTTGCCGTACCTAGACGACCTTCTGTTGGTAGCAGGACCTCCAGAGCTCCTTTTACGTCATTTGGATCTGACAATTGCGGTACTGCAACGGCACGGCTGGTTAATAAAATGGCAGAAGTCCACCCTGATCCCGTCTCAGAGGATTCTACACCTCGGAGCCTTATTGGACTCCAGACAGCAGAGGATCTTTGTGACGGGGGAAAAGATCTCTGCCTTGCAGTTGAGGGTGCGCAGTTGTCTGCAGAGTCGCCGTGTGTCTCTACACTCGACGATGAGGTTACTGGGCTCCATGGTGTCGGTATTCGACATGGTGGAATATGCCCAGTTTCACTCCAGACCTCTGCAGCAATTGATCCTGTCCAAATGGAATGGACTGCCTCAGAGTCTAAAATCCCAGACGATGGTGCTCACTCCGGAGGTTCTCCTGTCCCTAGCCTGGTGGTTGCAAGCGACCCATCTCAACAAGGGTCGTCCATTCTGGGTGGTGAATTGGGTCCTGTTGACAACGGACGCCAGCCTTCGGGGCTGGGGAGCAGTCACGGGTCCACACTTGTTCCAGGGCAGGTGGACTCGGGCGGAAACAGAGCTTCCAATAAACATCTTGGAGCTCCGCGCGGTTTTCAATGCTCTCCAGCAGGCACATCGGGTTCTCCAAGGTCATCCCATGCAGGTCCAGTCGGACAACGCCACCACCGTGGCCTACATAAATCGGCAAGGAGGAACCCGAAGTCGGGCGGCTCTCGTAGAGGTGTCCCGAATCCTGGTTTGGGCGGAGTGCAATCTCCCAGCCATATCAGCAGTATTCATCCCAGGAGTCCTAAACAGGGAGGCGGACTTTCTCAGTCGCCAGGACATTCATCCGGGGGAATGGTCTCTGCACCAGGACGTCTTTCAACTTCTGGTGGACAGATGGGGTCTTCCAGAGATCGACCTCCTGTCGTCACAGCACAACAAGAAGTTGCCGGTGTACGGGTCTCGCACAAGAGACGAAGAGGCGTCTCTGGTGGATGCTCTGTCCGTCCAGTGGACGTGCCGGTTTGCTTATCTATTTCCTCAGTTTTCCCTTCTTTCACGGGTAATCCGGAAATTCAAACAGGAAGGAGGGACGCTCCTGTTGATAGCTCCCGCGTGGCCCCGGCGGCACTGGTTCTCAGACCTCCAGGGGCTGTCCGTGGACATTCCTCTGCGGTTGCCGTTACGACCGGACCTCCTGTCACAGGGTCCTTGTCTTCACCCGGACCTGACTCGGCTGTCTTTGACGGCGTGGCTGTTGAGACGGCCATGTTCAGGTCCAGGGGGTTTTCCAGCTCTGTAGTGCAAACTATGCTGAGGGCTCGGAAACCGTCTTCTGCAAGGATATACCATCGTGTGTGGCATACGTTCTTCCTGTGGTGTCGACCGAGAGGTTATGCTCCTCGGGAGTTCCGTCTGTCTAGGGTGTTAGCTTTCCTACAGGCGGGACTGGACCATGGGCTTCGCCTTGCGTCTCTGAAGGTGCAGGTGTCTGCCCTGTCCGTCTGGTTCCATCGTAGGATTGCTGCAATCCCTGATGTCCGCACCTTTATGCAAGGTGTTCTCTGAATTCAGCCACCTTTTGTTCCACCGGTGGCGCCTTGGGATTTAGCTGTGGTCCTGAGGGCTCTCCAGGGACCGCCGTTTCAACCACTGGGCTCAGTGGACCTCAAATGGCTGACAGCTAAAACAATTTTCCTTCTGGCCATTGCTTCGGCCAGACGTGTTTCTGACTTAGGGGCTCTCTCCTGTAGACCCCCTTTTCTGATTTTTCATAGGAACAGGGCGGTGCTGCGCACTCGTCCTGGTATCCTACCTAAAGTTGTTTCAAGTTTCCACATCAACGAGGAAATCGTTGTGCCGGCTTTCAACTCACCTGACCTTTCAGTGGGTGAGGCCACTTTGGATGTTGTGCGGGCCTTAAGGATTTATGTTGACCGCACTTCTTCGTTTAGGAAGTCGGACGCCTTGTTTGTCCTCTATGGCTTCCGTAAAAAGGGTTGGCCTGCTTCAAAGCAGATTTTGGCAGGCTGGATTCGTATGGCCATTTCAGAAGCGTATCTTCATGAAGCCCTTCCGGTTCATTCCTCTGTGAGGGCTCATTCCACTAGGTCTGTGGGTCCTTCGTGGGCAGCTCGACGTGGTGCCTCTGCAGTCCAGATCTGCAAGGCTGCCACGTGGTCCTCTGTCCATACCTTTGTGAGCTATTATGCGTTTGACACCTTTGCCTCTCGGGATGCTTACTTCGGGCGGCGGATTCTCCTTTCAGCACAGGAGCATCCCCACCCTCAAAGGATACTGCTTTGGGACATCCCCAAGGTATCCTGTGGATACCCTATGGACCCTGATGTAGAAAATATGAGATATGGTAAGAACTTACCTTTGTGATCTCTATTTCTACGAAGTCCATAGGGTTCCACAGGACTCCCGCCCTGTCGCACCTGTGCTGCAGATGGGCTTTACTCTGGTCACCGGTTTTTCCGTCTCCCTCTGGTGAGAATGTGATTCTTGTGTGTCCAGATCTTTTTTCCCTCTCTTCCTTCTCCTCCTCCGGCCTATGGCTTGGTACGTAACTGAGATGCCTTGGCTCGGGGGCGGGGTATAGGAGGGGGACCCTAGTGCATCCTGGGAGGCTGAAAACTTTAACTGTATGGTGCCCGATGCCTGACGTCATCACCTATACCCCAAGGTATCCTGTGGAACCCTATGGACTTCGTAGAAATAGAGATAACAAAGGTAAGTTCTTACCATATCTCATATTATATATATATATATATAAGTCCATCCGGTGTGGCACTCCACGTTTATGGAAAAAAATCAAACACACAGCTTAAGGTGTCAACGTTTCAATGCCAATAAAATAGCATTTTCATCAGGACGATGAACAATGATAAACACACTCACCTTATATACATGAACAAGTGTCACCCAGTGCCAATGCGCGGGACGGTCAGAGCGGGACTGCACGTCTGACCGCCGGCGCGTTCTAATGACGTCATTACGTCAAGACGTTCGTGCACCATCACCATGGCGACAGATATAGACAATGACAAAACATACACAAAACAAGGCGGATCATACACGAATAATGGGACTATAAATACACTGAATGTTTACAAACCTCTACGTCTGCACATGTAGATATAATAAACAAAACACAACACAAATAGATGGTACCGGCAGATAGAAGACCACAACTCATGCATGCCTGCAATGATGACAGCAATCGAATAAGATAATATAAATGGCAGCATACCTTTCCTATTAATGTTAAAAGACTTTGACACATGATGGTAAAAAACAGAACATCAACATTAGAGCAATCGTGTATAACATACTACAGAAATGAGCCGAGTCCAAGTTGTTCATTTAGACCTCTGGGGGCCATAGTACCCAACCGGTGTATCCACCGTACTTCACACTGCATCAACATTCGGGGTCTATTGCCCCCTCTTATCAGTGGTGGAATATGGTCAATCATGCAATATTTAATAGATGATAAAGGATGCCGGGCATTGGCAAAATGCCTGGCAACAGGCTGCTCACTTCTGCCACTGCTAATGGCTGCTCTAATGGCACTCCTATGGGCAGCCATGCGTTCTTTAAATGCCCTTTCGGTCTTCCCAATATAGGAAAGACCGCAGGGGCAAATAATTTTGTACACAACAAAATGCGTATTGCAAGTTAGTTTATGACGTATTTGAAATTTGTATCCTGAAAGGGGGTGAAAGAAGCTGTCACCAGGTATCAAGTACCTACAAGTAGTGCACGTGCACCTGATGCAGCCCAACTTACCACTATCCTTGTTATCTGCCTTGGGACCAGGGCTCGATATATCGGTTTTAACTATGATATCCCTAATGCTACGACTCAGTTTATAGCATGACGTTAAGTTGGTGCCTTGTAATTTTAGGTCGGGATCAGAGCAAACAATGGGCCATAATTTCTTTGATGTTCTATTGATATAATGGCTATGCTGATTAAAATGATTAACCCACGGTAGAAACGACGGTTTATTTTTAGTGTGACTCTGTGACAGAATGGTACTCCTATCTAACGCCAATACTCTAGCCTTGGTTTCTTTCAACAATCTTGGATCATAGCCTCTGTCTAGAAATTTAAGGATCATTTCATCCATTTGCATTTCGGCCTCTAAGGGGTCAGAATTAATGCGTTTAACCCTTAATAGTTGGGAATAGGGCAAACCTCTGATTAGAGGTTTGGGATGGCAACTGTCTGCCCTAAGAAGATTATTCCTGTCTGTTTCTTTGTGCAATAGGGTGGTAGAAATTTTGCCCTGATTTACAGATATATTCACATCTAGAAAGCTAACGCTTTCTTTACTTATGCTGCACGTAAGCTTGACCGGGCTGTCACTAGAATTATGTTGGTTAACAAGGTCAACAAGGTCTTGCTTGGGACCTAACCAAAACAAAAGTAGATCATCAATATAGCGCGAATAGAATGCTATTCTGCCTGAAATAGATGGATTGTCAAAAAACAAAAGCTTCTCTACAGCAAACATGTAAATATTTGCATAGGATGGGGCCACACTGGACCCCATTACACATCCAATAAGCTGGAGAAAGAATTTGTTATCATACATAAAAAAATTCCGTGTAAGGATAAGATGTAACAACTCAATAATTAAATCGATGTTTGGTCCTTCATAAAACTCATGATTGTTCAAAAAATGTTTGACAGCAGCTAATCCCTCCTCGTGTGGGATAATGGTGTACAAACTGCCGACGTCCAAACTGCAAAGCCAAATTTCATCTTGAAATATGGGTAAATCGGCTAATTTTCTAAGTAGAGTAGATGTGTCCAAAAGTTGGCAAGGATGACTTCTTATGCATGGTTGCATGATGGAGTCCAGGTAAATGGCTGTAGGCTGTAATAATGAGCCCCTGGCTGTAATTATGGGGCGACCTGGAGGGTCCACTAAAGACTTATGTATCTTTGGTATACAGTACAAAGCTGGTACCACCGGGTATGCTGGAATCAAAGCGTCTCGTACAACAGTTGTCATCCATCCCTGATTAACTGCGTTATCCAGGATATTAATTAGTGAATTTTTTATTTCATTTGTGGGATCCGAGGGCAATAATCGATAGGTGCATATGTCATCGAGATGTAAATTTACCTGCTGCTTGTATTTGCAGAGGTCTTGGATAACTAATGCTCCACCCTTATCCGCAGGTCGAAAAACCAACTGAGTATTTTGGGACAGAATTTTTAGGGCTGTAGCTTCATCTCTGGACATATTATGCCGCGTAGGGGGCAACTCAGCTAGATTAGATTCTACCTCGGTGTGTAACAGTCTCATAAAAGTTTTGATGGACGCATTCGTAGACAATGGGTCAAAATTAGACCTGGGCTGAAGTCTTTGTAATTCAGGTGTCAATGGCGCATTTTTATTGCAATGCGTGGACTCAGGAGATTTAGCAAAATACTCTTTAAGCTTAAGTTGCCTGTGCAACGAAAATTGCTCAATTTGCCACTGCAGAGGATTCAAATTAACTGTAGGCACAAAAGATAACCCTTTGCTTAAACCAGCTGTTTCTGTTTCTGAAAGTAAGTGGCTAGATAAGTTGACTACTAAGTTTTGCGTGGTAGTGGCGGTTTTGTTCCACGTCCTCTGCCTTTTATTTTGACCGCCCCTTCTGGTGTATTGCCTCCACCGCCTACTTCTTGTGACCTGGTGGTCACCCCTAAAGGGTGTAATTGGCGTTTCCCTCTTCCTCTGGTATCAGAACGGTCTTGGTCACTTTCAGATGACTTGTAATCAAAAGGCGAATCTGAGTCATATCTTTTAAATCGATTTCTCCTGAAAAAGGTTTTTCTGCCATCATTGCCTCGATCGATCCATCTGTACACTGTATGAAGTTCATAGTCTGTGTCAACTTTAATGCGCTTCTCTTTTTTATATTTAACCAGATCCCGCTTATATATTTGTATTTGTGCATTAAGTTTATCAAGCCATTTGGTATCTGGATCATTTTCTAAGGTAGATTTGTGCAGATTTTCAAAAGCACCTATTTTTTCTTTAACAGCATTTAATTCTTTAGTAGATTGTTCGATAATAAACAGCATAAGATCAAACGAACACTTATTTAAAATGCCCACCCAACGTCTGCAAAAGGCTGGATCATGTTTGCCTATAGTGGGGCAATTCTTTACTCTAAGTCCTCTGGGTATCTTTTTAACCCTATAGTAATCACTTAGAGTGGATCCGTGGTAAAAATAATCAATCTCACGTTTTTTATATTTCAAAATTTCATGGTATAAATCCTCCTCTGGAGTGGTCTCTAATTGATCAATTGACATACTTTTGAATAAAATAGCCTCTGCTTCTGATTCAGAGTATGAGTGGACATCCCCTATTGGGTATATATTGTGACTGTACCCACTGGCATTATCCTCCATAAGCTCATCAGCCATGGTGGGACTGATGTAATATCACACCTTACGTTTGGTGTTGTTTATGTAATTGATCAGGACACATACAAACAGTCGTATGGAAACAAGATAATTCAAAACGGATCTGACAGGGTTAATGCTTAAAATGCTGAGTTGTACAAATACTATTGCAGTACAGACACCAATTATGTGTTTTTACCTATAATAGGTGAATATGTTGAAAAGGTCATATATCACAATATAAAGCGTGAACAAAAATATGCCCAAGTATAATGTCCGCCTGTGCAAAAATGCAAAATGTAGCAGCCAATATGATTAAAGTGTTAAGTGCATAAAAAAGAACAAACTGAAGTCACTAAATGAAAGTTGTATAATCCATAATGGTGCCTTGACACAAAATATCCAGTAAGCCAGTCTGGATATCTAATACATACAGCTCTTAGGCCAGGCACTCAATGTAGCAATGGTTACTAAGCTGGTTGCCCCCACAAAATCCAATGATATGAAGTCCATCCGGTGTGGCACTCCACGCTTATGGAAATAAATCAAACACACAGCTTAAGGTGTCAACGTTTCAATGCCAATAAAATAGCATTTTCATCAGGACGATGAACAATGATAAACACACTCACCTTATATACATGAACAAGTGTCACCCAGTGCCAATGCGCGGGACGGTCAGAGCGGGACTGCACGTCTGACCGCCGGCGCGTTCTAATGACGTCATTACGTCAAGACGTTCGTGCACCATCACCATGGCGACAGATATAGACAATGACAAAACATACACAAAACAAGGCGGATCATACACGAATAATGGGACTATAAATACACTGAATGTGTACAAACATCTACGTCTGCACATGTAGATATAATAAGCAAAACACAACACAAATAGATGGTACCGGCAGATAGAAGACCACAACTCATGCATGCCTGCAATGATGACAGCAATCTAATAAGATAATATAAATGGCAGCATACCTTTCCTATTAATGTTAAAAGACTTTGACACATGATGGTAAAAAACAGAACATCAACATTAGAGCAATCGTGTATAACATACTACAGAAATGAGCCGAGTCCAAGTTGTTCATTTAGACCTCTGGGGGCCATAGTACCCAACCGGTGTATCCACCGTACTTCACACTGCATCAACATGTGCAGACGTAGATGTTTGTACACATTCAGTGTATTTATATATATACACACACAATATTAGGTGTCTAGGAGATTTATCTACCTCCGCTATAGATTACACTAAAAAAAAGTCTCCATTGCTACCTAATGTGAGTGCATATGATGCTTATATACAGTATTGAAATACATTTCACCGATGAGTAATATGATGCAATTGAATATATCTATCTCCAGTGATTAAGGATACTTTGCTTTTTGGGTGGAATCAATATCTTTAAAGAGTCCGTACTATCTTAGATAAAACAGTAATAAAAAAGTATGTTTTAACTTGTATCATATTTTATTTTTTTTTGTGATTGGAAACAATTTTCATAAGAGTACTCCCCAAAAAGGAATATCTTGCCCTTTTTAGCTCTTGCTAAAATAATTTTGAGTAGTTCTACTTTATTCCTGGCAGCGCTGCTAATTTAAGCATGTAATTCAGATTATTAATTAGTCTTTTACAAGCAATTATTTGGTATTGTATATATGCTTATTTGATGTACTATAATCCTATGCTGGATCATACTATATGTTTCAATATATACCAAATAATATATATTCTTTATCACACACTTTTTCCACACCAAATACAAGGCTGTTCCTAGCATCCAATATACTGCCATCACTATTCAGCTGCTGGACCCACTGAGCCCGACAGTCAGTGTCACATGTCCACCACCCCATACCCCACATTCCTAAAATGTAATTCCCATTATTGTTCTCTATAGTAGATGTGCTGCCTTCATACTGTGACATTTTACCAAGTGATATAATGAATATATATATATTAATTTCTACTTCAGGGTCCATAGGGTATCCACAGGATACCTTGGGGTATAGGTGTGACGTCAGTCGCAGGGCACCAAAGAGTTAAGCTTTCAGCCTCCCAGGATGCACTAGGTCCCCCTCCTATACCCCGCCCCCGGGCCAAGGCACCTCAGTTTAGTTTGGTGCCCGGCCGGAGTCGGGTGCACCTGTTGGAGTGGGGGCTAGAAGAGCCCCTGAAGCTTATTCTTCATGCAGCTGTGGCTGCACAACTGGATGAACAGCATGGACAGTCAGTCCTGACGTCCATGCTGTCTTCCCTACACCCCGCCGGTACCAGAACGCCGGTACTGATCCGGGGATGCTGGTGGGCGTCTGGGGTCACAGCTAGCGGTGACCCCAGATGCTCCGGACCATGGCCGGATTCAAGGGGGACAGAGGTAAGCAGCGGGGTCCCGCGGTGGGTCCCCGCTGATCACATGGTCCTAAGTCCCCAGGCAGGGGGCTCCCTGGGGACTGGCTGCAGCGTGGAGCCAGGCGACCAACCTGCGCTTCCACTACCCCCTGGGACAGCGGACCGCAGCAGAGCGGTAGCGCTGCGGCGTCCCAGGGGTTAAATGCATGCCAGGGGAGCGCGCCTTCCCTGTCTCACAGCCGGCGCCTCCCCCGCTGCACACAGCCCTCTCTGCATGCTGCCGACTGGTCCTGTGGCAGCGCTCCTCCCCCAGGCCAGCCTCCTCTCTGCTCCTCGGCGGCCATCTTCTCCAGAACGCATGGTGAACGCTGCTGGAAGCGCTGGACGGAAGCATCGTGGTCTGGGTCCCCCCGCATACCTCTCCTCCGCTGTGGTCAGGTCTGTGTATGCAGCGCTGTGTCCTACCAGGCCCTGTGTCTGTGTAGTTGAGTGATCAGCGCTGTTAGTGCAGGAATTGTTATTTTTCTGCATTGTATGTGACTGTGCTAGCGCTGCTGCCTGTAATCTTTTCTTCTCTAAACTGTCAGCTTTATTACTGTCCCTGTTCTTTCTGCTAAAGCCCTTGCGGTGCGGTGCTGCAGGGTGGTCTCTCGCCTATTTAATACTTAATTGGTGAGAGAGGTCACATACGTGGTGCCATCATGTCTGAAAGTGATTTTCCCCTCCGGCTACAGTGTACCACGTGCAAAGTACCGTTAGCGGAGGGGGAGGGTAGCGCGGAGGGCCTTTGCCGGCAGTGTTTGTCCATGGCGCGGCCTATTACGGTTACAGCACCGGTACAGGAGCCGCCCTGGGCTTGTTTCGCTCAGGCGTTAACAGCTTTAGTGGGCCAGTTAGCTCCGCAGCCCGCGTTTACTCCGATGGGTTTGTCCCAGCAGTCTGTGGTGTCGTCACCCATGCAGGGGTTCCCACGACAATTGGTGGTACCCCACAGTCTCCCTATTTCCCCGCTCCCGGGTTCTCAGGAGCCAGCGTGGGTTAACTCCCTGACGAGTTCTGTACAGCACTTGTCGGATGTGTTGCAAGGGGAGTCTGTGATGCGGTCTCATAAAAGGCCGGTGGCGTCTCTGTCCGCTCCTTATGAGGATGACGAAGGGACGTCTGATGATGGGGAGATTCTAGATCCTTACGATCAGGAACCTCTCCATACTAAGGACGCTGATGCTAAGTCCAAAGTATATATTCCTGGACTTATTCGGGCGGTCCGCACAGCCTTGGTGATTGAGGACGAAGTTCCCCCAGCGGCTAAATCTAAGTATGCCTTTTTCAAAGATGTGAAGGGCGATGCCACAGTCTTTCCTCTTTCGGGTCAGTTGGTGGACCATTTAGAGGAGGCGTGGAAACAACCTGGCAAAAGATACCAGCCGCACAGACGCCTGGCGGTGGCTTATCCGTTCGCGGATAATTATTTTGCGAAGTGGGAATCCCCTCCACAGGTGGATTCTCACGTGACCCGTCTTGTCCGTAGTGCCACATTGCCGATGCCATCCATGTCCTCCCTTAAGGATGCTACGGACCGCAAGGTAGAAATCTGCCTGAAGTCCGCTTATTCCCTTGCAGGGGGGGCAGCACGGCCGGCTATGGCCATTTGCTGGGTTGCCAGAGCGATGGAGCGCTGGGCGGATTCATTAGAGGCTTCTTTTGAATCCGACTGTCCGGCCGATCAGGCGGAGTTGATTGGCAATCTCCGTGATTCGGCCACCTACATCAACGAGGCGGCTCTAGACATTAGTACTCTGGTGTCTAGAATTTCTTCAGCAGCGGTAGCTGCTCGTCGCACCTTGTGGCTGCGATCCTGGAAGGCGGACGCAGATTCCAAGAAAGGTCTGGAAGCGTTGCCGTTTACCGGAGAAGTTCTCTTC